>JAMZAV010000030.1:600000-986443 GCA_024449915.1 Sweltsa coloradensis | reverse complement strand
TCAATTCAATTTTTAATCAAAAATAGGTCGAAAAATCATACAATCGGTAAGCATGTAGGAGTTATAAGTCGAAGAATTTTTAAAATCGAAAAAAATCGTAAATTGCGATTTGCATGAGAAATAATTTTTCGATTGCGCTCAAAACGTGGCAGTTCTTAGTTCAGAGATTTCGAAGGCCTCCATAAAATTTCATCGCAATCGGAGTATCGGTTTAGCCGGAATCGTGTTAACAGACAGACAAAATACAGAAAGAAGAAAGAAAAAAAAACAAAAAAAAAAAAAAAAAACATTCCGGATTTTTTTCTCCAGTGTAGTGAAATGGAATCTTCGCTTCGCTCGCTACGCTCGCTACGCTCATCCAATAATTGATATTTGTGTGATTGCCAAGATGTTTCTAAAACAGCTTGTAATAATTTTAATATAGATCTCAAAATAGCAACAACTTTGATATTACATTTTTGAATGTCAATATTTCATTAACATTTATGTATTATCCCTCTTTCTACCTTACCGAACTGTGACGGGAAATGAGTATGAGGGTAGGTTTTGGAGGGGGTGGGGTGTTGTTGTATTTGCAACGGCAACCTTTTTTGAATGAGGACCTTTTATTCTGTAACATTTTTTACAAACATGTGAGTAGGGGAAATTTTGTTGAAAACTTTGACTTTAATCTAACCCACACTCACTAACACGTACAACTGAGAGTAAAGCTAGGAACCTCGTGATTTTCAACTATGGCTGTTGTACTATATAGTGACAATTTGTTACTTTCATTTTTTTCAATATTTTCCCCGTGCATTCAAATGTGGATTCTTGTTTTGTAAATCAGTTGGTGCGTGTTTATTGCAACTCACATTTGTAAAACACGTTGTAACGCATAAAATAGTAATTTGTCCGTGACAGGTACCCCCGCCCCTCAAACCGCCCCCCGCCGTTCACTTTTTCTTCTTCTTCCCCTCAATTTTCTTTCACTCTAAAGCAAATGAGGAAACACCGAGACTGGCGTCTGTAAGAGATAACCTAGTAGAATTATGACTTTTAATTTCTTCCGTCATCGCGGGAGTCTTGCAATCTGACTTCTGACTACTGACTGAAAACTCCGAGCTACCCTCGTCCCAGAGGTGTCTAGAGGTCCATCAATCATAGCCAGTCGTCTCTCCGTCTTATCCAGAAGTTAAATAATATACTAGACGAGACGGACACATCACGAGAGATCCCTACACCGTCATTATACCTCATGTGAAGCTGAGAATCCCACGCGCAGACAACACTATAGGTGGAGCACCACGAGAATCTTTGATTTGGGCTATGACGACATACGTACAAGATAACAGCTATTATTTCTACTTATTTAATTGTTGTATTACATTTATAGTACAAAATGCCCGACTGGAGATTGAACCCAGAACCCGCAAGACAATGTATAGCGCGACTATCGAATAGAAGTCTGCCATGTTGTCGATCACACGAAAATTTGGATATCGATATCGACTTATAAAAATTGTATTATTATTTGAGCAAAAGAAATTATAAATTTTACAAAAAATAAAATGTATCAAAAGTAGGCCTCCTATTAAAAGTGTGCGTAAAAAAGTTGGTAAGGTATCGCCAAAACCGCAACGATTTTCACGATCTCACACCCACGTTTAATGACCCGGCACCTCCACCAAACGTAACAGTCAGGAATAATTTACTATAGCCTACTCGACACTTCCGCCATAATTAGGCATGCGAACCAAAATTTAAAGAAACAACTCTACCTTTCTGAGGTAGCAACATCGTGAATGGCTTTCACATCGAAACTCCCCCGAAAATCGAATCTGTGTTAAAAGTTTTTCAAGTTTAATTTTTTTCGATTATATTGTTTATTTTTATTTTTAGGTCGACACTTCGGTCTTCAGTCTAAATATCGATATCGAAAATATTCCCACATATCGATATCGTATCGAAATATCTATTTCTTTGCCATATAATAATAATAATAATAATAATAATAATAATAATAATAATAATAATAATAATAATAATAATAATAATAATTTTTTTTTTTTTTTTTTTTTTTTATAATAATATTACATGCATTTTTTACAAAAAAAAAATTTGACATCGTTGTCCACAAAGCCACATAGCGGCTTGTCTGTGGATTATGAAACATATTATATTGTACATGGATCAGACAGACTTAATTAAATTTTAATTTTATTACACAAATAATGTTCATAGGCTAAATTAAAACTGAAATAAATAATTATACAACAACGAGAATACGACTTTACAATACTGAAATATACTAATTGAATTTGATATGACAGGCGAGAACATTCTTACATGATAAAAATCGCGACTGTATAACAAAGAAATAGTTTTTAAATTAATCAAATTAAAATGATTTATAAGTTAATCAATAGGCCTATCAATGGAACAAAGTAAGTAAATTTTAAGTTTATTTTTAACCTCACTATACGATTGCAAATCTTTCATATCCTCTGGTAATAATAATAATAATAATAATAATAATAATAATAATAATAATAATAATAATAATAATAATAATAATAATAATAATAATAATAATAATAATAATAATAATAATAATAATAATAATAATAATAATAATAATAATAATGAATATATGGTTTTTAAGCATAAGCCCGCTTTAAGGACATAGTTATTGATTCATAGCAGTTGTGAATTGAGCTATGGCACGTTAAGCCGGAGGTTCTGGGTTCGAACCCCAGTCGGGGCAAACTTTTTCGACAACTGCTATGAATCAATAATAATAATAATAATAATAATAATAATAATAATAATAATAATAATAATAATAATAATAATAATAATAATAATAATAATAATAATAATAATAATAATACAATTTCTCTATTGTAAATAAAAACGATCCCGCTTTCACACAATTACAAGCAAACAATATAAAAAACAAAACAGACGAGAAGCTTGCTTTGTTTACTTCACTAAAAAATTGTTTTTCATTAAATCAGTATTAACAAAAGTGTTCGGAAGTTATGCAGACGTGTGAGAGGACTCGCCTCGCTCTAATTGCTTCACAGTTTTTGCAACGCTATCCCTGTTTGAATTAGCACAACGTACCCACCTGATTACCCAGATCATTGTCACGGGCTTTGCATCCGGTGTTCCTATAGGATAGTGAGATCACCGCTCTCTCTATCGCTCGGCGAGATAAGGTCATTTTAATGAAGGCTTTTAGTGAAAACTAGGCAGTCCAACTCCAGGCTGCTGCAGCATTAGCTTCAATTAGATGCTCTTGTATTATTGCTGACGTGAGGTTCAGAATATATTATCGGCTGACATCCCGCGACAAGTGTGAGTACCACTGCCTCCTAGATGCTACTCGTATAGCTCCTCGTTGAGTTGCATCTAGGAGGCAGTGTACAAGGTCGTCAGTTCGATACCCGTCACCGGCAATCCTGACTAGAGGTTTTACCAAGGTTTTATTTAGTTGTTATACCGACATGCTTGGATATTTGATATTTCCATCACAACTCTAACATCCAAAATGCTAATTACCTATTAATTTTTTCCGTGGGAATTAAACCTGTTATAGGGTGTAATGTATGTCCCTCTTCAGGTGAACTATGGACAGGTGATGTCCGAGGACTCAATCCCTTGCATTCGCATTGACGATTGAGGAAAACGTACGGGGAAAATCACTCAGTCAGGATTGCAGGTCTCGACGAGATTCGAACCCGGGACCTTCCGATTCAGAGTCAAGCGCTTAGCGCTCTAGCCAACAATGTCGGTAATTACTACCTTTCGTGTTAGTGTTAGAAGAGGGTCACACAGGGTGGAACCTGATGTCTACCCTACCACCGACATTCCTCCGGAAAAAATCAGGTTATGAAATGCCACTCTTTCAATATTCACCCATACGGGTGTTAAAATAAGAAAGTGTTCTTTATTACAGTCTCATTATAAGTTGTAGTCAAATATTATTATTTCAAAATGTGCTAAATTTATTAAATTGTGTGCATTTAGGTAGGTACTTAGTTATATTTAATGTCCTCATTTGAAAATTATTTGCGTTTAATTGAATAGAATAGACAAATAAATGTACATTTACAAACCAAATTATTCATTATTAATGTCAACAAACCCAATTAGCGCGTTATTCAAATTCCCCATTCATCACGTTAAAAACGCAAAATCTACGACA
Source organism: Sweltsa coloradensis (assembly GCA_024449915.1). Classification (NCBI taxonomy): domain Eukaryota; kingdom Metazoa; phylum Arthropoda; class Insecta; order Plecoptera; family Chloroperlidae; genus Sweltsa; species Sweltsa coloradensis. Next base: position 982,251 of record JAMZAV010000030.1, on the reverse strand, counting down.
AACAGCGTTCCCTCAATTCTTCTTTCTCCTTATTCTCAGATTCTCAATACCAAGGAGAATTATACTTTGTGGATAGCTTAAAAATGTATCAATTTAGTCATTTAGAGAGATTATAATAGTATTAACGTCAAGTCAACACTGTACACACACTTACCAAAGCCTCGGTGCTGCCGCGTGTGAAGTGTAAGTGAAGCTCTGTAGCTTTCATTATTTCAACATGTGTAAAAATAATTCAATATTGTCGTAATTTGATAACAAACGAAGCGAGAGGCGACAAAGCTTCTTAGTCTTACATTTTCTCACAAGGTTGACACATAACATAAACGAACAACAAATTCTTATCTCGACTGTCGTAAGACTAACTCCAGCTGTGTCGCATTCAACATTCTCAGCATCTAAATATAATATTTATGTTATAATTCTCGAGTTTCACGTTGAAGGATGAGCAAGTTGAGCAACGAAACGTGAGACTAATCGACCAGTGGAAACTTTCCCATGTGAACTCACTCAGAATTCAGAACTCACCGTTAGTTTAGCACACATCTCAGTCGAAGAGAGTTGGATGCGTTCCTATAGTGAAGACTCTCGTTAGCGCTCACCAAGAGGCTGTTTTATCTCCCAGATTCCCACACAGAATTGAATCAGAATCCTCTAAGGAGCTTACTAAGCAGAATGTGCAGTAAAGTGGCCCTCTCCTCCATCACATAGCTGCTACCAGCAGGCGGTGTAATCAGTAATCCTTCAGCTCGCTGTACAAGCTAGAGACAGGGGCTCTCGTGCGAGCATAGGATGTGCTGAGAACACTAATCACTCTTCACTCTCTTATAACACAACCGCAAGACGTCGATCAACTTACGCTCGCATGTTTAAAACATGTTGTTAGGAGACATTTGTCAATATCGTTTTCATTTCGCTTGACACTTTCAAAACACGCAAAACAACCACATGGCAATCAAACAGGTCATGGACACACTAATGATATTAAGCAAATGACATATTCACAGTCTATAGCTTGGTAAAGCATCTAAATACACATTGAATAGTTTGTATCCGATAAGAAAACTTAGCGATTGGTTAAATGAGATGAAAATTTCCCGATATGAAAATTGTCACTCGCAGAAAACTCGTGATCGTACGACAAGTGCTGGCACAAGAGTACCCATAGGGAACAATGCTTCTCGCTTGGTATAGCCATCATTGTTTGGTGGAGGTGCCGGGCAGTACCCATAGGGAACAGTGCTTCTCGCTTGGTATAGCCATCATTGTTTGGTGGAGGTGCCGGGCAGTACCCATAGGGAACAGTGGTTCTCGCTTGGTATAGCCATCATTGTTTGGTGGAGGTGCCGGGCAGTACCCATAGGGAACAGTGGTTCTCGCTTGGTATAGCCATCATTGTTTGGTGGAGGTGCCGGGCATCTGAATCTTAAAAAACTTTCTTGGCGGCAAGTTCCACCACTTCAACCTCCAGGGTTACCAACAATATTCTGTAGAATTGTTTTTGAAGGGCAATATGTCAAAATGTGTGTTAATTTGTGTGTTTTGTGATACACACAGACGGACGGACAGAAAAGTGATGCATATAGAGGCAGCACTGACTCAATAACATGTTCAAGCAGATAGACAATACATCTGCTTATTTTGTCGAGTTTGCATCTCAAGAAGTAGTACAGAGCAGACGAATAAGAATCCATTCATTGCATATCTCTTTTGTTTACCTAACAGTCAGATCATTGCCCTACCTTACACTAGACACACAAGTCATTGCAAAACCTCCTTTATTTACCTACAAAATTCACACTTCTCATGTAAAACTGTACTAAAATCCACGTACATTCGCAATGCAAACAAAACATCACATGCACTCCCGGAATACAATACACACACACTCTCTTAGCTCGAAGCGTGCACTACGGTCGAACAGGTAAACTCACGACTATTTAAATCTCCGTTCATCAAACACAGCTGAAACGAAGGTCTAGGCAAATATTAGCAGCCTAAAGCACACTTGCTAATTTCAACTGTCAGCAATACTCAACTACTGCTTTAATCAATGTCAACGCTACTCGACGTAATTCAAGTAGGTGGGAGTAACCGTGTAACCAACTTAAGTGTAATATGTATTTACCACTTGTTTTGTTAAAACAATTAATCAAGTCATAATTACTTTTTAAATGAGGATAAGTGGGTCTGTGTGTCATTAGTATTAACCACGTGACCAACGAGTCGCCTCTAGGACATTCCTTTCGTGAAAAACATCCTTCGCTTCTCCAACACTCAAACGTCCATTAATAAATTAATAAATCACAAAATCCATGACTTGACCGGAACTTGAACTTGGGTCTACTTCTTGCCGACTAATATTATAATCTAGAGATTCACATATTCTTTACAGATTATATTTTCATGAGAATCTTCCGTTCCTCAATATTCTCACCATGTCAAAATCGTAGCATTAAATATTCTTGTGCCTTTTTGTAAATAATTAAATTAATTATTAATTAAAAGAAGCAGATTTTTTGACAGATTCTAAAGTTTTAAATAAAATAAGGGAAACCTCATGATTAGAGGTACGTAAAAATAGTGTTTTGTGAATAGATGCTACAAAGCGCTATTTTCACTTCAAACTAAGGTTTTCCAGTCCTATTTTATTTTATTTTCCATAGTAGGGATAGATTGTTTATATACATTTTTATGCATTAATATTGATTGAACCTTGATGACATAATTTCAAAATAATAATATGAAAAATCTTCATACACAAGTTTTTGAAGGTGGCCAAAAAAATAGATGCTACAAAACGCTATAAAATGACACTTGAAAATGCTATTTTCACGTAAAGCTAAAACTTTGAAATCTGTTTCATTATTTGTACGTGATCCATGGCGCTAACAGCGAGTGGGAGGCCTGGGTTCAACTCCCGGCTGAGGTCGAACACAACTACGTTCATCTTGCATCACGATGAGGTCATCAGCAGAAGTGCAGCCGCGGGGGTGGAGCAGAACCACCGGTCATAGGCGTTAATTATACCAGAACAAAGCCAGCACAGTGAGCCAAGCAACACAGTCGGAACAACACACTATAAACTTGAAAATCAACAACTAAAGTATACTAAGTGCAACAACAATGTCATGGGAAAAAGATTTTTTTGTTTATTTGGATAAAGGACGCGTCAACCGTTAGGTCATGCACCACTCTATAGCTAGGGATTATGGGGAGGTGGGGCCCATGCTGGTCAGAACCCGACACGGGTAATGGGAGGAAAGGGGGCTTCTCACGTCGCAGTCGTCATTGTTTTTGTCATCGACAGACGATGGGAAGTGGACGTTTCTCAATAGAACAATTTGTAGAATGGAATAAATTGCAGCTGAAGCTGTTAAGGAATACAAAGTGAAAAGTTTCAAAAGATGTTTGGAGTATAGGTAGATTTAGAAGAACATTTATTATATTGTTGATAGTATAATGTTATGTAATATTACATACAAATAAATCAAATAAAAATAAGTGAAACGTTTTTCCTTTGGTTTCATATCTCAATGATGTCATATGTATATGTGTTTGGTTTTAGTTTCAGTTTAAACTGAACTGTGTATAGAAGAGTGTAGCTCCAATTAGCAATTAGACACGCTTTTACACTCGAATGGGTGAAATCAAACATATTTCATATATGGGTACTGATGTAGGGTATATGCAAGTTTATCTGGAGTATAACCACATATTATGGTATTTCGATAGTTCTGAAGAAATGAAAATATGCCGTTGTCTGGGATCGATCTGGCGATCTCCCGAACAAGAGTCTCGGGTGTAAGACTGCCACTGTGTGCTACCTCCATCAGTAGCCAACGCTCGTGACTTTACAATGCGGTCAACATGGATACCCGATCTGGTCCATTAGTAAGGATTGTCGGGGGAGGATTCGTGACCATATTCGCATCGCTCTACAACGATCCAGTCACGTGACACAAGATAAACCAGATTACTGCACTCACTCGATGTATCCACTTACCTAGATCGTATTATAATCTCGCACGATAATTTCTCACCTTGTAATGTATAAGTACCCTACTTGAAAACCGCCTTCCTATAAGCCGATATCGTACAACTCTTTACAGAGGCTGGCTAGTCAGTAGTCGGATATCACGGCTGAGTACCGGTACGCAGGCGCCTTGCCTGTATATAGGCTCCTTGCCACTTTTCCACTTTTCCTGCTCGTGAGAAAGAGACGATTAGATGTCCGTCTTTAGGTGTCTAACTAGAGGTTTTAAAGTTAGACTAAAGGGAAGGAATTTTGTCGAAGAAGGAGACACAAATATCATTCGTCACGTGCGTCGATCTGTTTTGGTGGAGGTGCCGGGTTTATAACATACCCTTCGTAATGAGGCTCGCCCCATTCTCCTCACCTGACCCCTAGGGTTACCAAAAACATGTATTTATCAATTTATTTATCGTATATCCCAATAAAAATCATTATGTATCATCCTTGTTGGAGGTCAATGTCAACAAACAAGCCGCATGGCGATCTGAGCGAAGGTCAAGTTTGTTTAATAGCGAGACGTAACACACGTACAGACGGACGAACGCGGTAAAAAGCGATGCACATTGGGGACCTTGGGTCAGTTTTAGCTTTACAATCTATTAATTTCTTTTGTTTTTATCCGATTCAAATTTTCTTATCTAATACCTATCTAAGAGTAATTACGTAATTAAGATAGCTTGGTGAAAGAGATCAGTCAATGTTATCTTTATCTCCTGAATGACTTATAAATCACACCCTCGCACAATATAATATGTTATAATATGTTCAAACTTCTAAGCTACTTTTACTTTTATCCAGTATAGTTTGTGTATCAAATTGACCCAAGACGGAAAAAACAAACAAGTCTACAAAAAATCCGGTAACTCGATATCTGATCTGAAAAGTTTGTCTTTCGACTGGGAACTCGCGGCTTAGATCACAACTCTTTGGGGACTTGGCGACGAAATTTCCTTCGCGGATCAAAAGTCGAAAGTTGTGAGACTTTCCGAGTCTGAGAACTTGGTCGGCTTTGACTCGCCATCTTGGAAAGTGGACTTGATCCGGAAAGGGTTTGTCTGTGGGTGGGGGAGTGAGTGTGGAGAGAAAATGTTACTGTGATGTGTCAACAGAATGATGACTGCGACAACACGCGGCCCCGGATCCGGAAGTGACACGTCATCGGATTACACGTGGCATACCACGTGTGCACAACTGCCTGTCAATCACCATGGTAACAAGGAGTCACACTAGTATATTATTCAGTGGTGTAGGTTTAGACCAAAATGCAGGCAAGCAAGTCGTCTGTTTGAACATGACAAAGTTTTGACCAAAAGTTGTGATTTATTGAACAAATTAACACAACTTATACATTATTCTTACCTCAACACGCAAAACCGCAATTAATTGTGATAAACCTGCGGATAAGGATACTCATATACGTTTAGTCTGCTCAGATTGTTTGTTGGTGATTTTATGCTATAGTGTATGACTTTTTTGTTGGTTCGTATATCCACGTGTCACGTATGACAATAAAAACAGAACATGACCTCCGATTCACATGCGTTTTTACTAAAATGTCTTTTAAGAAAGAAAGAACGAAACTAACAAACAAACAAAAATAATAATAATACAAAATAATAATAAATAAAATATAAATAAATAAATAAATATATAAAAAAATATATCTATAATTTATACCTATAAATAATAAATGAATAAATAAATAAATAAATTCATTTATAATTCGATCATTAATTAATTAATTAATTGTTAATATTTAGAGTCTATAAAATACCCATGCTCAGTCACAGAACTGATTTTCAGTGGGGGATATTAAATTTAAAGCCGACCAAGCCAACCCATCGACGAGCGAACAATGACCAACTATAGAGACCGCCATATTTAAGTAGGAAACATCAATCAATCAAGCTGGATACGATTCCTTTGAACAGCGATATGATATACGGGGATTGATTTACCCGAGGAGGAAAATATCTGAACCCGGCACCTCCACCAACGCTTGACAAATGTTATATAACATCACTCCTCACTTTGCTTGTTTACGTCCACATAGTCCTCTACTTATGCCCGCGACTTGGACAACAGGGGACTCACTCGAACTCTCCCCTATACTTCCGAATGCGATGAGAACCATCCCTCAATTATTGGATCAGCGTTAACATTTGCGCGACCCTAATTCGGGGGTCGCCGCCATCTGCAATCTGCCTGAACTGAAGGTTTGCCCCGGAAATAGGGTGACTACTGCCGTGATCTTTATATGCATAATATTGAACTGAGGGGTTGAATGGGGGGGGGGGGGGGAGTTTACCGAGTGTCAAGTAGCCCATACGATGATATAATCAAAGTATACAATTACACGACCGTCCATTTAAAAATTATACTTGTTAATACAAATACGCGCCTTTGTTGAAAAATAAACTACAATCCTATTTAATTTTTCGTAAGTTGGTTTGTCACTATTCTTTGATTTTTTCTTTATAATAACATAAATCGCTTATTCCAATCAGAATTGACATCCAAAATTAGTCTGTGACTCGCTATTATAATAAATTAAACTGATGAATCACCGATGAAATTTTTGAAATATCACTCAATCGATAAGTTTATTACACACAAATACACATGAGAATGGTTTGTCTACAACGATTACAAAATGAATTTACATTGATTTCACATTGTTTATTGTTGACCAATAAATAGTCTCCACATTACAACCCCCTCAGTTTTTCTGTCTAGAATGTCGGTTACTTCCTGCTGTTGTCATGCGGCTCCCACCCGCGCAACCAGCGCAGCGTGGTGCACAATCGATTAACCACCCCCAACACACCACATGCACAGCCTTATGAATGGGAGGTGTGGCTGGTTGGGTGGGTTGGGGGTTGCTGCGTTCTATTTTGCTTCGTTATCTCAATTCAAACGAAAGGAGTTTCACTCAACTACTTGATGGGTAATTAGTGGAGTTGATGCGAGTAATTTATTGTTCATGAACGTACCACCCAGTATTTAGTTGCCGAATGTAGGTTATTGGAGTAAGTCTTTAAAGCTAGCTACAGTTTTGAAAATCTTTCTATGCAAGTCTGTCTGTAATATAAAACTTTCGTGATTGGTACACCAATCATAATTAGGGTCCTATAAAAATAGCATTAACTTTTGTTTTTTTGCAATATTCTTTTTTAATCGCATGGATCACAATTCAATTCAAATCGTGTAAAAAGCTTAAAAACTTAAGCTCTAAACTTTTTGTTACCCTTAAAAAGAAATAAGTCGTGCAAATTTAATATTTCCCATGCAAAAATTGACCTTATCTTTTTATAGGGAAAATGTTTCATGTTCAGCTATACACATTAGCAGAAATAACAAATCTTAGCATAGCTAATGATGTATATGGTTTGTATAAGTGGTTGACACACAAAATGATTAATTTATAAAAGATTCTCTTCTGTAGTGAGTAATGACCCGTTCGGCTTATTCATTAATCACAATTAAAAATTCTAAAACACGAAATAAAACCGAATTCTCGTTTGTGGAAGCAACGGTACAGGTGTTATTTGACATTGCTAATATTATTGAGAGTTATCAGGTGATCCTCGCCGGTTCCGGCTTGGGCTATCCAGCCTTTGTGTTGTTTGTTTTTTGTATCGATTTTTTATGTTTACGTAGTGCAATGGAATGTGATGTTGTCATAGCGGTTGTATGAGTCATTCGCGTGTCAATTCAATATGTGTGTGTGTGTGTGAGAGAGAGAGAGAGAGAGAGAGAGAGAGAGAGAGAGAATGTACTGTGACCGCTCGCTTGTTCTGGTAAACAAATCTAGTTACAGCCCCAACCACAGGACTTCCTTCTCGAGATCTTTCCAAGTAAGCTCTGTTAATTTAATTTATTTTAATTAACAAGAAAGCAGCTCTCAGCAGAAAAGCGATGCGTTCCAAGGTTCATGAATCTCCCAGCAGACTTTAGAGACACCTCGAAACAATGTACTTGTAAACATTTCCATAATGCTGAATATTTTAATAATAAAAAGGAGAGAAACAAGCAAAATTGCCAATACTGATAATGATCAAAACAGTTTAAAAAGCACGAATACGTGAGAATACAATGGAGGGAGCACTTATTAATGATTAATGAAGATATCGTTGAAGAAGAATACAAAATTGAAACAATCATTTTCTTTATAGCTTTCAAATTTCGGTTTTGGTGGAGGTGCCGGGTATTTCAATGTCAGGTTTGGTTGACGCTAGCCCCAGTCCGGTCCCTTGGGTCCCAGTGTCTCCAAAAACATTCTATATCATCCTTGCTGATATGCAATGTCAAAAACAAGACTATAGTCACAGTTATCGTGAGACGTGACACACGCAAAGACGAACAGATAGACAGATAGACGGACGGACAGAAAATTGATGCAAATTGGGGAGCTTTCGCCTCCTAAAAATACGTTTAATAACACATCAATCATTACTTTAAAATACCATTTTGGTGGAGGTGCCGGGTATTTCAATGTCCAGTTTGGGTGAGGCTAGCCCCACTCCCTTGAGCCCCAGTGTCACCAAAAACATTCTATGTCATCCTTGGTGAAGGGAAATGTCAAAAACAAGACTAATCACCTGTAATGTACGGTTTTTATCGTGAGACGTGACAGACGCATAGACGAATAGACATACAGACGGATGGACGGACAGAAAATTGATGCCAATTGAGGAGCTTTCGCCTCCTAAAAATACGTTTGATTACAACATTAATCATTGCTTTAAAATAACATTTTGGTGGAGGTGCCGGGTATTTCAATGTCAAGTTTGGGTGAGGCTAGCCCAACTCCCTTGAACCCAAGCGTCACCAAAAACATTCTATATCATCCTTGCTGATATGCAATGTCAAAAACAAGACTATAGTCACAGTTATCGTGAGACGTGACACACGCAAAGACGAACAGATAGACAGATAGACGGACGGACAGAAAATTGATGCAAATTGGGGAGCTTTCGCCTCCTAAAAATACGTTTAATTATAACATTAATCATTACTTTAAAATACCATTTTGGTGGAGGTGCCGGGTATTTCAATGTCAAGTTTAGGTGAGGCTAGCCCACTCCCTTGAGCCCCAGTGTCACCAAAAACATTCTATGTCATCCTTGGTGAAGGGAAATGTCAAAAACAAGGCTAGTCACCTGTAATGTACGGTTTTTATCGTGAGACGTGACACACGCAAAGACGAACAGATAGACAGATAGACGGACGGACAGAAAATTGATGCAAATTGGGGAGCTTTCGCCTCCTAAAAATACGTTTAATTATAACATTAATCATTGCTTTAAAATAACATTTTGCCACAGATTTAGTTGGAACTTTTTTTTTATATTCAACAACCTTGCTCCGGCGATTGCGTGGATATTAGCTGACCTTGGATGCTTTCAAGTGCATCCACGTGGCAATGCAGTAATGCTCATGTGTAAGACGAGGACCACGTGACACTACTAATCCAGGAAACCACGGTGTGCAAGGCTAAAGATAGAGTTTCCAAAACCGCAAGGTACGATATAAGTGCACACATTAGAAAACCAACACTTCATACATTATTGCAGCATTTTATTTCTCCGATGATGAAATGCAAGAAGTGTTGGTGCTTATATTACAGGGCAGGTAGGCGTTGACTGTTTACCTCGTTAATCATGTGTGTACCTAGGCCTGATGAAACTACATTGTGTATAATGTGTGCAACGAAGATTATCGAGACGATATACAGCAGTTACTACGCAAACGTGGTTACTTCATTACTATACATGCTAGATGGGTCTGTATCTGTCACAAGTACATGCCCCATCCCTATAACAACAACAAAATGGACTTTAAAAAGATTACAGCAAATATAACATGGTTTTACCCGGTACACAAAAATGAAACGTAACACAGTTTTGATGATTTAAAAAACAAAAGGAATTAAGCGTATTGATGCGCCAAAAGCGGTAATACCTAATTGTAAGATTTGTAGTTGCATCGCAGCATCCCAAGATCATCTTTACACCCACTTCCAGCTGTTGTACCAGGAATTTCCACTTGTATACCAAGCTCGGGTACGACAGTACACACAATAGGGAGCGAAGTTACTTTTAAAACAGATTGTCGACGGACAACACACAAATAAGATCCCACCCTACATCGAAATCTCATTTGGATGTGCCGAGTATGTAAACAAAATAAAATGTAAGTAGCAAAGATTGAGTTTTGGTGGAGGTGCCGAGTCAACAAAATAAACTTTACTAAAAACATTCTGCATCATCTTTTTTGAAAGTCAATGTAACAAAAAACAGAGGGTTTTATAACGTGATACGTGACACATGAACAGACCGACTGACGGATGAAAGATGCATTTATAGGAATGTCGAGTCGATATCTTTGGCGAACACATTGGGATTTTAGACAAAACACAATGTGTATCGTACATAATGTAATTATGACCTCTCTGTACGTTTATTGGTGTGAGAAAGGATCCAACAGCTTACCTACGAAAAGTGATGTTGCAGCCTTTCTCTCTTGAGTGAACAAGAACTCGTGACAAAACGTCTCGTGTTTTTCTGTGTTTTGTACATATTTAAGTCACTATTTATCAAGAAATTCAGCAGCCACCATCACTTTTCGAAGGTAAGCTATTGGATCCTATCTCACACCAATATACTCCAGCCGATTGGCACTCTATCTTCATAACCTATGTACGTATGGATTGTTTGAGAAAATAATTAATTTGGTCAAAATAATGAAGAATCTATCGTCGCCCCGCAACCGCAGCCTACAAAGGCCTGTCCCTAGAAACTGTCCCTCCCACGGTAATTGTATTGTGCGACCTGACATGAGGCTTGCGCGGCGACACCAATGTTAACAGTAGCGTCCACCCCAGTTTTAATCACATCACAGACAAAGATACGCGGAGCCATGTCTTTCAGGGCCGAATTAAGAGCACAATCGCCAGGCGGAAACGAAGGGAGTCACCGAAATAAAGTAGGGAGTTTGTTTGGCGAGGTTTGACTACGATTGTGGGACTAGATCGCGAAATAATGGTCCACGTTCCTTAATTAAAGGCAGCCGCTTTGCGATAATTAGTTATAGGGGTTTGTGAGAAGTAAACACGGCAAAAGCAAACACAAATATACATTAGGCAAGCACTGGCTTGGAGAACTGAAATAGTTACCAAGCTACAAGAACACAAATAAAATCGAATCTTGAATTTAAATTTTTGGTGGAGGTGCCGGGTTCAGAAAATTGACACATTTTTAAAAGATTAGCCACGCCCCCAAACCTCAAGGGCCACGAAAAAGTATCATTCTTGTTAAAGAAAAATGTTTCAACAAAGAACCGTACAATCGGAGGTCATGTTCGGTTTTCATCGTGAGACGTGAAACAATCATCTAGAGTCTAGACGGACGGACGGGAAAGTGATGCATGTAAGGGAGCTATAAACCAGGTGATATTTAAAAGATACCATAGAATACAATAATAATTACACATTTATAGGGGCAATCGTATGAAAACGTTTATTTTTTTAACGAAAGTTTCATTTTTGGGCTAGTCGAGCAAGCAAAAACTTTTTTATGTTTTTATGTCGTAGACAAGTAATAAAAGATTAAGGCATAAAAATTCGAATCTAAATGTGTGAGAAATTTTACGTGCACGTAAATATTTATCAGCAGCAGGGCAAAATATTCTCCCACTATATCTTGAATGTTATGTTTCGATAAGAATTAATAATTCAATAAACTGCTACACTTTATGTAAGTTTATTAATTTTTTATCGTTTATTTTTTATGGGAATTTGTTTGACGACGCACTTAACATGGAGGTCACAAATGACGTCACCTCTTGGAGATAAGAGTAAGAGAGAGTACTCGATGTACGGCGGGCAGAGTTAGATACACCCGGTGTACTCCGGTAGTGTTCATTTGAAGTTGAGCACGGTGTGCGTGCATACAGAAATACATTGCGTGAATGAAAGGTGTTATTGCCGGTTTCAAATTAGAGTGGAGTGGAGTAATTGCAAGTTGTAACACATTCACAATCGTAATGTCAGTCAAGCCGTCTTTAATCAATGTGTCAGAGTGTTCTCTTCATTCCAGCTCGACTACGGTGCAGATACAAACAACCTGACTGGGATTCGAACCCAGATGATCCTATCCAGCTTTACGACCTTATGCTTAACCACTGGACTATATAAAGACCATATACCCGATAATTAAACCATTGGTAAAACTCTTGTTTTGTATAGGTGCATTATCACACCTCTATTTGACAAACTATTTACAATTACGTACGTACACAATTGTTACATTATTGTTTTAGATTCAACCAAGGAAATACTTCGAATTGCTACCGTAGTGTTCAATTTCCAAAATGTGTCTGGTTATAATATGTTTTATCTTTAATTTTAGGGAAATTGTGAAATTTATGACATGAATTATTGCTGGCCGAGAATGTAAATTGAGCTACACATTTATTCATTAGAAATGAAAACGTCGGTCAACAGCATGGAGTTGAATATTATTGAAGCACACGTCTCACTTTTCACCGCGATATGCATGAGAGAAAATGTCATAAGGTATGGTACGGTTCTCCATTTAACTATTTATGCAACTGCTGGCTATAATAAAGCTCCTGTCCATAGACGTGCGCAAGGTAAATGCGTACATACGTGGCACAGCATAAAATATTAAATTTTCACTAACTTATACCTGTGAAGCACTCAACATAAGAAGCTAAGGGATAAGGAAAGCCTCCCGCCCCCCCCCTCCCCCTAAGGACTCCATGTTTTGAAATGAAACAGAAATCGGCGAACACATCGCACATGGGGTAAAATACTTCTAATACTTTTGACAAATTTTCAAATTTGAAGACGAACAAGAAAGATTTGTTAATAGTTGTTATGACTCTTTCATGATTTAACGAGAAAATATTCAGATAATAATATGTAGAAGTAGGTTATAAAATAATCAATTAATAAAGATCGAAGCTTTATTGACCGATAGCTATGAGCAAGGTGGTTGAGAGGAAGTTTTCAAATTGTCGATCAAGTAAGATCTACGCTGTGTATAGGATAACCCTTTCGATTTCTGCGCCATATCTCCTGCCTTAACAAGAAACCAACTGAAGGTAATAAGTAATGGAAACCCTTCCTGCACCTACTCGGCTGACCCTGTGCCCACGGCTTATGTGAAAGTCTTGCGTTGTAGGGAAGACGATGCACTCGCAAGTCTTCAAGTGTGAACCTTGCATAAGTTATTTTACCCATTTTATGGTGAAATTTTCGCTATTAAACATTTATCTTCACAACCATTTTGGTGAATTACGATAAGAAACACCATTTTCCAATATGGCGGCCGAAGCTCCAATCCAATCACAGGGGAGTTTTAGTCTGTTGATTAGAAAAGTGTTAGGAAAGGGGAGTTTTAGTCTGTTGATTAGAAAAGTGTTAGGAAGGCCCTCTAAAAATTCTTATTTGACAGGAGTACATGTCGCTAAGAGTAGACATCGCAGAGAATGAATCTTACAGACTAAATAGTGAATTTTTACGATAGTGTAATAAAAATGGCATAGACTAAAATAAAGTTGAATCGTTTATGGAACCAGTGAACAAAACAAATAGTGATGTATTCAAAATCATTACGTCATTCGATGTGAATTGATAATGTTGTTGATTATGCAAATGTTTCGATAACGAGAACATAATGGAAATGAGTGAGTGCGCGGTGTACACCGAGCAGTGTTGGCAGAAGATACCAACCAGGCCTACTATACGAGGTGTTGACACACGCACACTAATAACACCAGACTACGTCAGTGCTACGCTCAACCATCCATTTCAATTGTTGCTTACATTGTATACTAACTATATACGCGTGCCACTACTACTATTACTAACGTAACTGATAACAGCAATTCTCGTCTCATACAAGTTTTAGTTTAAATCTCAATGTATAATCATTGGCAGTGGAGGACGTTGCCGTTCGATTCCCACCACTGGCAATCCTGACTGAATGATTTTGCAACGTTTCCCTGAATTATAACGAATTGCTGAGATAGTCCCATCTAAACTATCCGTAACACCCTCAGTTGTCTTGTAAGTCATCTGAAACGGGTCACACCAGAAATTGATGTGTATTCTGGTGCGGCGATCAATTCCATTGTTTTTTGTTGCCAATAGATAATCGACAGTAAGTCTTCAACTTAGATTGAATTAATTCAAGTTCAAGTAAACCAACATTTCTCCATACAAACATTGTCTATGACACTTTCCCTAACGACATCGCGAGACGAAAATTCATTAAATGTTCATGAAACTAATTGCTGTAAAAAACAATTCTTCTACGCATACACGCACAACACGCTCCCTCTCACCCCCTTAGCGTCTCAACGTAATTTATTTCCGATAGTTTTTGCTCCCAAGTCCACCTACCAACATGTCGGGGAGTAATTAGGAGCGGTGGCGTGCACTAGAGTAAGTGCAAGGAGCGTGTGATTACCAGTGTACTGTGGAATGCATCAATGGTGCACGCGCGGATTGATAACATCACTTGTCAGCCACCTCGCCTAGCGCGCCAATCACTCATTCAAGACACATTCTAGCAGTGCCGGATAAAACCATTTCGTATTGCACATGAACGTACATGCAGCTGCACCCAGGTAGCACACATGTTCTGGTAGACCAAAAACTGGTTTGTAATTTTGAAAGAACCGTTGTTGGGAATTGAACAAACATAATTTAAAGCGTTGAATTTAGTAGCTTTTATACGATTTTGTATTATTGTTCCAAAACTTTGAGTAATTTAAAATGTGATAATAAGCTAAATGCCGAAACAAAAAGCTATGCAATTTTGCATTAGCTATGGAAAACTACATAAAAATAAAAATATTTTTTAAGGACTAGCTTTTCTTTCTAGGACTTTTCTAACCTACGCTGTCAGTCGGAATGGGAATGGTCTTAGTCAAAACTCAAACGAAACATTCGAATTTCAATCTTTCCCACGGGTTTTTATTTATTTGGAGTCCATTCGTTTTTGTGACTTTCAGAAAAATATTAAATTTGCTTTTGGCGAACTAGGTGTTTTAATCAAGATTATAAAATAATATTGGTTAACGTATTACTAATTGATATTTAATTTTTGATGATGATGTTAACGCGTTTGGAATAATTGAAAACTAAAACAATGAGCGAGCCATGAATTGATCTAACTATGCCGCTTCGCGAACGCTTTTTTTAGTCACGTTGATGCTTTTTTGTAAGTTTTTAGTTTGCGTGGGATCTCTTTACTTTTGCAAGTTCTTTTTGAACGCATTGTAGGTGATTGTTGTCAAATTTCTATTGTTACTTGTTAATTGTTATTATTTACCTCAAAAAACTTATATTTAAACCTTTATTTCTATAAATTCTGGCTAATTTTTTCAACTTTTTCTTTCAAAAATCAATACATCACCATTACCCTAATGTCCATGTAAAATATGAACGTTGTAGCCCTACCCGTTTGGTCAGAATCGTCGACCCAAATGTCACGAAAATATCGCAGCTAAAAATCGATAAAACAAGAAAAAGAAAAAAGCACCCGAGCTAATTTTTTTTTGGGGGTCAGTGAAACTAAAGTCTTCGCTTCGCTCATCCAACAACCGATTAGGACAGGCCTATGGTGACTAGACCCAGCCACCGGTGACCACGTTGATTCACACGGAGGAGAAGAGAAAGTGTGCGTGCAACGGTCACCACGTGCAGACATCCGCACACACAGACATACAGACGCGTTTACCGTAAGCTAGTGCCATGGCCTAGTCACACTCCACAGCATCAGCAGGCGTGACTGTGATGTTCAGGCACCGTGACAGTAACAAACATCTCTCAACTGCATCTAGCGGTGGACGAGCTCGGAGAAGATTCAAATACTTGCATTGGGTTTATGCAAAACACAAACACTGTTCTAATTATGGAAATCAATCCAGAAATTACAAAATCTATCTCAGCCGGGTATCGAACCCGGGTCTCCCGATTGCCGGTCGAGTGCCTTACTCGTATAGGCCACTGACACGTTTAAGTTAATAACTTCTGGATTGTTGATACACATTACAGATCTGAATAGATTAATAGATCTATCTTAATCGATTCCAAGTTGCACCGAATGCTTCAGCAACCGTTTCAACATCTTGATGCTAGAGTTTATCTTTGGTAGAGTTTATATCGCTACAACTATAGGGTTGGCGCAAGAATGAATAACACTTAATTAATTTTATTTTACGATTTCACTGTGATTGGAATTGTTTATTCCTGTACGCCTCAAATAATTTAACAAATACGGGAACGAGAATTCAAAATAGGGAGCGAAGCCTAGTTGGACCTCTCCTTGGTGGAGTGCCGGGTAAAGATGCCGGGCAAATGAATAACCCTAATTTATTTATTTTACGATTCACTGTGATTGAATGTCTTTCCTGTACGCTCAATATTTATCAAGCACGGACGAGAATTTCACAAATAGGAGCGAAGCCTAGTTGACTTCTCCTTGGTGGAGTGCGGGTAAAGGATATGGCACGAGTACCCCCCCTGACCTCATCAGGTCACCAAACACATGTTGTATCATTCCTGTTGAAGGTATGACACGCAAAAAACAAACACAACACACGAACAATAACGACGGTCAGAAATAAAACACTTACCAAAAAGTGCGTAAATTTTCGGAAGCTCTGCTTCCTTCCTCAGACGCGAAAAAAAATACGCACACCGCCGAAAATTTACGCACTTTTGGTAACTGTTTCTTTTTTTTTTACCGTGGTTATTGTTCGTGTGTTTGTGTTTTTTATATCCTCTCGGTCTAAGAGTCTTGGTTTTTAATTTAATTAATACTATTTCAAATATGCTCATTTTACGTGCTTTCAAATTTCTTGGACAGTTTTAGTCACACCTGTTTGTAATTTTACAAAATTGTGTAAAAATTAATTATAAAGGCATCTATCATAGCACTTTTCCATTAATTGATTAACACAACAAACAAAAAATAAATTCGATTCTAGAATTTAGAATCTGTCAAAATTGTAAAAAAAAAAAAAAAAAAAAAAACACACACACACATAAATATAACTACGCATTTTCTGATTGATCTATGATAAATATTGAAAATATGATATGATAGGGGGCAGGGGCGTAAATATGTACTTCATAAAAAGTATGCCAAGTTGTTTAAAGATGTAATTATTTATGGATGCAGGCAGGACAAGGAACGCGTCGAACATCACGCCGGCTTCCTCTTCATTGTTGTGTCTGCATCTATGTAATTAGATTTATTTAGTTGTCCTCCTTTGTAAATCAGTTTTTTACTGAATAGGATAGAAGTTAAATAAATAAATAAATAAATAAATAAAATAAATGCCAAACAGAGGTCATGTTCGGTTTTTATCGTGAGAAGTGACACACGCGTAGACGTACACAACAGTTATGTGTATACATGGGAACTAGACTCCCTACAATGAGACTAGTCGAGACGATATTAGATGAAAGTTGATGAAAACTCATCAAAAGTCATATTCTTTAAAATTTAGATCTATGCCCTACCGTATGAGCCACCGTGCAAGGCAACGACTAACTTTCACACGTCGTTGTCGTTTACATTATCATCCTGTTCGTGTTTCGATACCACTCTGGGTTGTGTTCTATAGCATTGACTTGTGCTAGAGCTAGAGTATTACCAGCCTGAGCCTAGTTCTTCCTTACACCACTCCACTTCACTCCACTCCCGGCTGGGATAGAGATTAGGGATAACGTCGTTTGAAGAGCGGAGCGGCGTAAGTAAGTGACGCCATAAAGACGTCGTATCAAAACACACTTAGTCAAACCACCGTTCTATGTTCTATTCCAGGCGAGAGCTAATGTTCCCTACTCTATCGGAGCTCATTTCTTCGCGATCACTTCATAAGCTGTGCCACTCGAGAAGACAACTGGCTGCAGATCTTCAAGGCATAATTATCGCATCCATTACACATAGTGCTTCTACTTGCGTCGGTTGTACACCTTTTTATTGGTCAATAAAGTGATTTGACGAAAGGGATATAATCGTTAGATTATAAATCTAATTGCAAGCGGTTGTCTATGGTGTCAGTAGGACTTGGAAGACAAGTCTTATGAATGAGATGAATCTTACCTTCTGAGACAACTATTATTTCAACTTTGTCGAGCCAAAGAAAACTTCCGGAAGAAATGTCAAAAATTCTCGTGGAAAAACAATTTAATGTTCCTTCTACAGGTGTCGAACTATTGGTATTTTGAAGCTAAAATAGAAATGAAATGATGTCCTAGGGAAGTTTACGAAGAGTCAATCCTTTTCATTCGCATTAACGACTGAATAAAACATAGAAAAAAACTTTCAGTCAGGATTGTCGGTGGCTGGGTATCGAACTGTAACCTCCCGAATCGGAGTCTCGCGCTTCGCTTGTGCTATAGATCTGTCGGTAAGACTCCAAAGTAGGAGACGAAGTGAAGTGTGAGAGATCATCAAAATAACAACTAAACTAAATTTACTTCAAGCATGTGCGTGACTTATAAGACAGCATCGCATTTCACTATATTTCCGTTGACAACAAAAAACAAAACAAAATTAAATTCAGTTCAAAATCTTACACGTGGCAGGAAAATGTTGGCATTGTTAAACAAGACACTCGGGCATAACATGAGAGCGGGTTATCCTACTGTGTTTTGTGTACACAAACGCATTTCAAAATAACTAAATAACAACAGCTGCCATTGTATTCAAAACAACGTAAAATAAAGCCTACAGAGAAGATATTTTAGATTTTTTTTTAAATAACTAAAACAACTCAAACGAATTCATAAAACAATGATATAAAGTTATGTTTAACCTCACGAACGTACGTGATGGTGAGGATTTCTCATTTCACTCTACATGTGAATAGTCTCTCTGTCCTCCCGAATCAACGTCACGTCAACCCCTTGTTTCCCCCGCGAGGGTAGGGGCTTATCTCACCCCCTACTGCATCTGAACCGAGCCAACTGAACGTGACTAACCCTGTCACTCAGGTTCTGTGTCAGAGTCAGACCCTGCCCAGTATAAGACAGTACGAGCAAGAGTGACAAGAGTAAACAACCTGTCACGATCTTTTTCGGAAGATCTTTAAATAGTAACAATCCAAAAATGTATACCCATTTATATCTTAGAGATGAATGGTGTGGGTAAACTAAAACTGGGAGGTAAGCAAGAGTATTGTGCTTGAACTTGCAATTACCGTTGTAGATTTAAGTACATTGTTGTACAATCAATGCCACATTTTGTCCAAAAAGGAATTGGATTGGCCGTTCCATTTCTTTAGACTCCTAAAATAAGGCTAGTTGTGTAACATTAATTTAGTTCTTTTGTGAGTATCAAATGCTAAAATGGCTTCTATAGAGATAAGTATGAAATATTTCATATAAACCAGTTGATGACTTTGCCTGTGAATTTGCTTAAAATGTATTGTGAGGTTAATCACGAATAATATGTATTGAAAATGTACGACCACAGGTGTGTGTAAAAATAAATAGACATGCTTATAGTTGCATCCTTGTCTAATGTGTTATACGTGAGATATTCAACGAACCCGACCGGGTCTCGAGCCCAGGTCTCGCTCCTGCCGGACCGGGCCTCGAGCCCAGGTCTCGCACCTGCCGGACAGGGCCTCGAGCCCAGTGTATGCACTTGTGACGTCCTCGAGCCTCAGTGTCTGCCTCCGGACCAGCCTCGAGCCAGGATCGACCTGCGGACGGCTCGACCCAGGTCTTTGCACCTGCCGTGACGGGCCTCAGCCAGACCTTGTAATGGTTGTTGTTTGTTACTCACTCGAGTGTCTCCGAGTCCAGATCGCTCGGAAGACAGAAGACTGAGATCGATCGTCTGGTCTTCAGCTAGAGGGTCTGTAGATCAGTTTCAACCATGGAACCTGTGACTCCGAAAGATACTAAAAAAAAACACATCAATAATTTAAATTATGGCTTGTTTGGATGCCCAGCAAGGTGCAAACAGTTTGATTAGTTCAGAACATTATTCGAATGGCAAATTATTGACACAAGCAGAATTTTGCAATTCTCGTCTCTCTTGAGACAACCACATTCACAAAAGAATACATCTAGAAAGTAAGACATGTTCACATCCCTATAAAGAGATGCATATTCACGTCACCACTCACCTCTTGAGCGAGGGTGGATGTTTGGAGGTACCGTCCGCCGACAGTCTCAGACCAGAAACAGGTCTATCTGTCGGCGTGTTGCCAGGAAGGTCAGAACTGCTAAAACTGCTGACGCTGGAATCCGTCGATATAGTATTCGACCCAGTCGCCGACAAACTGGATATCCTAGACTGGCTCTTCATGATTCTCTTGGCCCCGTAGTTGGTGGTGGGGCCAGTACTGTTGTGTACCGCGGGCATCCTCCTGTTGGCCGCTAGATTCAACTGTAGGTGAGTCTTGTTTGAAGACGGAGGGGGTTTGTCCTCCGCCGGTAGCATGTACGACAGCATGGCGGTGCACTGACGCACTAGGGCAGCGCCCGGAAGAACTGGGCGAAGCACTGACACATGTTTCTTGGGGGATTCACCGGTTTATTATGATTCTACGAGGACGGTCGGGAGAACCACACGGAAACACACGAAGGTCGCGTCGCGGGGGTGACGTTGCAAGGACGAGGATGGAGGAAGCATCTTGGCGTTATCCTGAGCTCGTGACCTGGAGGAAGGGCGTCTTTGCCGAGGCTCTCCCGTTGGCTTCTTCACACAGGATCATCTGGAATAACAAGGTAACTTTTAGTTGAGGTGTTCAACAGTCTTCTGCCTAAGCCAGAGGTTCAGAAAACCCAAGTTTGATTCCAGTCATGGCAGAGTTGAATCGGAAGAATTCCACACTGCGATGGTTAAGTTTTGATTGGATCCCAATGAACCCAATGGAGGAATGAATGAATTGATTAAACATAACATGTATCTCACGAGTATAAAACTAAAGCAGTACTCGCACTAAAGACGACTCAGCTCAGCACATTAGATGTATTTTGTTTGCCTCTTCGTTTTAAAGAAAAACTGAGACACTGAGCACAGGTGATCGGTCTGTAGTGCGCACACTGCTTAATAATGCATCAACACCATTCTGGAAAATGATTCAGGTTCACGTCGTCAGTCACTTTAATGGACCACGACCTATTTGAGATCTTCCGAAGTTTACTTTGGCAAACTTTCTAAATTAATATTTTAATACGCGCAAATGAATCTAGTATAAAACTAAACCCATGGTTTTGGTTTTGAAGGTTGGAAATGATGCGATCGTTGGTTATTTTGGAGCATTTCCAAAGAACAGGGAGGAATATCTTTTTACCAAAGTTAATAATCGTGATATAAATGCGTACGTAAATTCCCACTGGGGGGCAGAGGTGATGTATACTTTTATTATATTTAAACTAGACCTTCTGCTTGTACTTCTGCCCAACAACATCCTTGCTATGTTATTCACTGTCTATTCGAATGTTGAGCTATACGTTCTTGTGATTTTGAGAAGATATTGAAGAAACGCAAGTGAGAAAAAATAAAAACGACAGAAAAGCGATTAGAGTTTTATACACAAAGTATATCATCAAGAGTTCTTAAAATACCATACATTTTTTGTAAATTCTTCAGAGAAATGCTATTGCTCATTATATTATAATTATAGAAGTAGAACGTTGATGAAGGTTCACATCAAACTTAATCTGTCTAATGCAGTGATAAAACCGCATGGGCAAAATACCAACTCATCTTCAAGAGTAAACTAATTATTCCACACCTACAGTACAGGCTTACAGCTCACTTCGGAGCAAACGAGAAAGTTTGCCAAGAAGATCAATGGCAAATCTTTCACGTGCGTCATACTCGTTCAGTCCCGCTTACAAATTACAACATGCATATTATTGCGTAGATACGTAACGTTGCTGACATGTGCATCCCTCAACTAGCTTATGGCATCTGAGTCCCCGGGCACGTCCCAATGTTATCAGGGCTGTCAGGCACAGGGGTGGGGGTGATTGCGCAACACATGGGACGAGTAACAATGAGGGGAGGGAAACTAAATACCACACCCTCGTTCAAGGTCATGTGGGGGGAGGGGGGTAACTTTTCCGTCGGGAAAACAGCACTTAGTGACATTTACCGGTTTTAAAACGTATTCGAAACTTATTCATATAAATATTTCCTTGACGTTCGCGAGCACATCTCATAGTACCATTATTACTTGAAAGTGGGCAAATACTATTTTTATTTCTTAATAAAATACCAGTACCAGTACAATTATTGTTGACTATAAAAATATTTAAGCACAAAACCTCGAATTTGTTCAGGTGTTTCCATAATGTATCTTCATAATGTTTTCGGGACGTTTTCAAAACGAAAAAAAGTGAAAATAAAGTGTAGGTCTACTGAAAAAGAACCAAATTGTTGATTACTAATTACATATTACTACGATACTGCAATGTTTACGCAATCTGAAAACGTTTACAAATTTTTTCATTGACCAGTATTTTTATTAATTCAATTTTCAATTTTTGCCATTCTTACCCTCCGGAGTTTTGGCGTATTTCGCAAAATACATCAAGGAGCATGTATCTGAGATTCTTTAATAATATATATGGGGTTTTGGATTTGTATTATCAAATTTGTAAATACTACATAAACTGCAATTGGTGTTAAATCAAGACACTAAAAATAACACTTTTAAATTAGGGAGGCGTAAATCACTCCTTCGGATTTTTTCTTTAGTTCATTTAACTTCACGCCAACCTTTGGCCCAAGTAAAAGTAAACATCAACTGAAAAAGTAAAGTGAACTCAAAGAAGAACACAAAAAATTAAAATAAAATGTTTAACGAGGCGCAACCCGCTTCGCCTCTGTTTTTAGTGACTTCCTAAACGAGTGTGACAAGCCCTCTTAAAAGTGATAATTCAACCAAGATGTCGGGACGTTGGCGGCAGTTTGGCGGTTGAGAGGACATAGTGAACTTGATCTTGGGCCAACTGATGGAATCTCCGGCGAGATGTACTGCTCGGGTGGAGCGCGGAGAATTCCTTTTCTTATTAAAATCAACGAGGACGTTCACTGGAAAACTGAACAAATATGGTAATACGAATAATAAAAATAATAGTCTGGGAAGGAGCCAGGATTTAAAAAAACTCTCGGAACGCGATACGACATTCAATTTGTCCAAGACGAATGATGTTATATATACACACATAACTCTCGCAATAAGATTCAACATCAATATCTTTCAATCATTCAGGGCTATTTATCACACTCTTACCAACACCGCAATCTAACAAAGTTACGTGGGTCGCGGTAGGGGTGGCAAACCTGCAATCACCCTAGAAATCTTGACTGACATAGCATGCTACATGAAATAACCGCATATTGCCAGGCTGTCAGACGTAAATAATGGATTTTGGGGAGTAATATGCAAGTTGGTGCAGCGCGGGTAATCAGATGTAGGGTTAAGGAGGGTGTAACAAGATTTATGATGTGAGAATTGTCTTCGGTTGTGCTGGATCGGGGAAGCCACAGTCTACTGAGATCTCGAGAATCAAGCAGCACAAAAAAACAAAAGTAGGACCGGGTTTGAGTTACTCTGACTAAGTCTTTCCTTCGATCTTCCTCAGTCATAAGGTGAGTATTAGAATTGAGAACCGAACAAAATTAAACTTGAACATACATGAACATGAATGAGAGTACTAACTTATTTTAGTGAGCTCTCCCCTATATCCATTACTTTTCTGTCCGTCCGTGTGGCAAGTCTCACGATAAAAACCGAACATGTCCTCCGATTGAAATGTATTTTGTTGACATTGACTTTCATCAAGGATGATACAGGATATTCTTGGTGAACTTGTGGGTCAGGAAGATGGTGCTAGCTTCACTAAAACGGGGGATACATTTGACCCGGCGCCTCCACCAAAACCTGTCAATTCGCTTAACGAAATCATTTTTTTTTGTGTTTACGAACATTTTTGTGTCATTAATACATTGTGTAATGTTATTATTTCAAAATCTGCTACTTTTAATTCATTGTTGTGATTTAGGTTGTCCTTCATTGTAAAAAGATCAGTTTTTAAACTGAAAAATATAAATGTTAATAATAAATAAAAAAAATATTAATAAAAATAAATGAAAATAAAAAATAATAAAAATAAAATAAATAAATACAAAAGAAAATAAATTGATTAAATAAATACACAAATAAAAAAATTGCGTGTTCTTCTTCGACAACCCGTTGATTTTGTTACTTCGCTCCCTATTTCGGATACTCCTGTGCTCGTGCTAGTAAAACATGAAAATAGCCCAACGTGTAATGCACAAAGTACAAAATTAATCACTAACCAAAACCCGCGTTACGTGCTAATAACCACGTGTGATGTAATTATACTTAAAGAGTACAGGACTGACAACGCCGACACAGATTAAGTACCCACACACACTCAGTAATTTAATTTCTAAACTCGTTTCGCTTTAAATTTAGTTAATTGTCGCTTTCTTCCTAAATAGATCGAACAAGAAGATACAGTAGCTCATATACAATATTCTCATCAATTGCACATTGTTATTTCCATTTCATAAACGAGTCTAAAACCCTGAACTTGATTTGAAGTTCGAACTGTTATTACTTATTAACTCACAGAAAAGCTTCGTTTATATAATGACTGTAGTTGTAAATATTGAACAGTAAAACCTCATGTACAGAGTAAATCATAAAATGCACCAATTAGTGATGTCTTGCTACGACACAGGTGCTAACAATCCACTTTCCAGACACCCCACCAAGAAACCCCCAGTGCAATATTTTAACTTTTTTTTAAAAATACCCATCCGGGCTCGACGTGATTCATAATACCTCACAACTAACAACTTTTAAAACGTGATGAAATGAAAAAAAAGATAATTCACTCCCGAAATTGTTTAAAACCAATTTGCCGAGACCATTAGTTACTGCCTTTTGTCGATACTGTATCGTCCGCGGGTGAATTATGGCCAACCACCGAGCTACGAATTACATTACCCATTGCTGGTTGGGAAATATTGGCGCGTCGATGACGTCGGCGCAAACGGGGTTGGTTCGGACTGTTTTAACTTTAAAGTCTCTCACTGAAAATCCGTTCTGTAACTAAGTGGGTAAACTCCAAATTCAGATTTTATTTATTTATAACGTTATCATTCCATCAAGGGTCATTATATACTGTGGACATGAAACTGTTGTTTTACATTTTTGGAAAGTGAATTTGATTAATATTGTTTTTATTTATATCTTTTAATCATGCTATATAATTATTAACATCTAACTCTTATAGCTTTCAAACAGTGAATTGAAATCGTTTCTCGGAAGTTTGTCAGGACACGAAGTTAATCGATTTGTTTTCTATTTCGGTACCAAACTGATTTACTTCTACGACTTCTTCCTTGTTGTGATTTATACGAGATGACCGAGTTGATTGGTTCGTTTTGGTCGATCTTTCTCAGAAACTACGTTCGATGTAAGACACGCATTTCATTCTTCTCGATGTCATCCGTAACATTAGAACTAATGGAGGAAATATTGATGGGTTTACAGGAAATGCGAGTTTCTTATTGGGCCACACTCTTGATAGAATTGATTTTCATACGCACATGAGATTGAACGCTTGTTATGTATAGGCCTATTTGATATCGGATTTAATTTGTTATTGAGTTGTTAACGAATTAAGTAGCTCTATAACTAGGTCATATTATGGCGTCGGCTCAATAGTCATCTCGCAAGAAGGCGAAAGACAGACCCAAGCTTTTAAGTACTGAAGTAGGAATTAAATTTAGAATCGATGCTGGTTTGGTGTTGTAGAAAAGATCGCACAGGAATTTTTAAGAATTTCGCCTCCACAGAAATTTTGTTACGAAATTCCAAGGACCTTGACTCCTTGCTAGAATAAAATAATGCAATGCAGTTGTTTTAATACCAGGTAATTTAAATGTAAATTTGCCACGCGTACGTGAGGTGCGTATATTATGTATGGTACAGGCAGAAGATACATTCTTACCGATATTTTGAAAGTCAAAGGAGAATGGCTGAAAGTTGGTTGGATGAAAGAGGAACTTAAATAATAAGAAAGAAAAAAATTGTTTTGGGTCGGGTCAACAGCTCCCTTTGGGCCATAATAATGCAAATTTGGGGTCAATAAGAAAATACAAGTTCAAGGTGAAATACTTAATTTTGTGCTATGTTTTGTTTTTTGTTATTGTTTAACACACCTTTATCTCCGCTATGAGTATAAGGGAAAATAATTTTCTGAAATAACGTTTGATGAACGATTTTTTTCGTCCATCGGTTCAAAACTCTTATTTGTAACAATGTGACAAAAAACGCACATTGAACACTATTTCAGAAAATTATTTTCCCTTATACTCATAGTAGGAGACAATGGTGTGAAATTTAAACAATAAAAAAATAGCTCAAAATTAAGTGTTGAACTTAGAACTTTCATTTTCTTATTGACCCAAAATTTGCATATAACGGCCAAAAATTGTTTTTGGATTTTTTTTGTGTTTGTTGTTTTTTATTGTCCCGTCTAAAAACCATGTTTATCCTTTTTATTCAAGTTCTTCTTTCATTCAACTTTCAGACATTTTCCTTTGACTTTCAAAATATCGGTAAGAGAGAGCCTCCTTATCAAGCAGGGTACCAACTCCTTTAGCTCTGCGTGTACCTGTTTTCTCTCTCTATCAAGAGGCGAGACTTCTATATTTGTTAGCTACTAGGTTTTCTTAGCTCGTGTGTCCTCATCTACGGCTTCTGAGCCAGTGGCGAACTGACCCTCACACATGAGAAGACGTTAGGGGAGACAGAAATCTATAAGAACGATCCAATATCCACATCACGTTGTAAATAACTATTAACTTAGCGTCTTGTTCTGCTACGAAACCTAAAAAGTTTTACGCACTACCCAGACACCCCCAGACATTAAATTAAACATCCCTCACATTTATACTCACTCCGAGATTGAACCAACCAGGCTTTATTTTTTTATGAGAAATTTTTGAATTGACATTCTTAGTGGAGTGAAGATATTTATACGTTCATTGCGCACTGAAGAGTTTGAGTTTTAAAAGAATGTCGTTTCCTCCAAGCTCACAAACTAAACGATGTCATGTTGTTTTTAACTTAGCTTTTCCGTGACATTCGTTGAAGTCTTCCACATTGACGTCCATAACACGCCATCTTTTTCCTATTTAAAACTGTCCTCATTTTTCGTCTCAATAGCATAAATTGCGCAGCTCACACCTAAACTAAGTATAGACTTACTTTCATTACCTCCTTGTCCCTAATAAGACGATTGTACCAACCTCGCGCGTTCCTCCGAGTTATTTGTCGTAAAACATGGCTAGACCCGCGTTAGACCGAGGTGAGGCAGCAGCTTCCACTGTGAATAATGCACCGGTGACGTAGACTGACACCCGAGATAAACCTGCCAGCCAGGTCAATAAAACACACATTGCACCTTTCTGAAGGAAGTCTCAAGACCGTGGAGAAATAATACACCACGTTATGAAATATCAATAATGTTTACTATGCTTATGTATCTTGCAAAAAAATAACAGTGCATAATATATTGCTTGATTGGTCGGTAATTGATGGAATTTATCGATCGAGAAATTTAAAAAAAAAAATCAACCGGGGACGGTTAGAATAGCATCTTTCAAAACTTCGCGACTATAAATAATTAACAAGTCGTGTAGGCGCAATAACAATAAATATCAATGCTAGATCTAACTATACCAGAGCCATATAACGTCTGGTTTCCATGAAAGCAAGGTTTCTGCACTTGCAGGAGATATTACGAACGCAGGAAAGTCAAATGAGACAGTCTGGGGGTCGGCGAGTGCATGGTTGGTTGATTGATGATTTGGTCAGAGGGAGAACCTTCTATCGTATTCGTATCCACACGTGATATAAAGTAAAGACAACGCGATTTAAAGATATTGATGAGTGATGGAAATCTTATACTCCTACTTTTATATTGTGTTACAGCATCATATTTTATTATAGACGGTTCGTGCTGCGAGGTTGACAAGACCCTAGACCGGCGCCTCCACCAAACCAATCGGATCAGAATCAAACTTTAGGGGAAGCTACTAAATAAGTCATTAACCGAGGGGCGAATTGTGAATTAAAAAATACGTACAACACATTCACGAAAAAAGTAACATTTCCAAAAAATAAACGAAAATATACACTAAACTAGGAACTATCTAAAACTTTAATGGTGATTCCAAAAATAAACCGATGTGCCCCTATTAAAATAGGATCTAATAAAAGAGCCATTACAATAGAACGAGTGCACTGGCGAACTGAAAGTCTCTGCTGCAAGTTTGTTTACAATCGTGATGATTGATTCGCCTGCTGATTGCCTCCATTAGTCTCGTCCAATATAGACAAGTGACGGCCGGGTCTAATAGCGTGCGTCTGTCACGTGACGAACTTGTATAATGAAACTAGCGTCTGACTCTTAACTTAGCCTATAACAACTCGACTATGAAACGACTTTTTCGCGAGCTGCATGTTATTTTGAGGATCAGGGGAAGTGAGGGTGGACTTATGGATTTCATGTGGAACGGCGCAGGATAGTCTGATTTAGTTACTGGTGGTGCTTTGCTGCTTACGAGTGAAGGAGGTCTACACGCACGTAGCCTTCACCTATTGAAAGGTAGGACCATCTGCTATATTAATTAGTTATGGGTAGAGCCATCTTAGTTATATGTCTTTAACGCGAACAATTTTTACATTTTATGGTTAAGTTGCAGCTCATCCCAAGTTTGTACACGTGATGTGATGTGTGTAGGCCTATGCATTGTTATAATTTCATAAGATGACCGCAGAAGTATTATGCTCGATTCATTATCTTCTCGACAATCATAAAACAGTGAAATGTGAGTTTCTTGTGATTGGCACCGGTGTAAGACAAGGTACAAGAATAAGATACACTGAGGTCACGGGTTCGATACGCGCCACTAAAAGTTTCTTCAGTTGTTAATACAAGTGATAAATAAAGTAGTACGATCTCATGAACTGAGTTCTATAAACCCATTCGGGGTAAACTGTTCCTTCTATCACATGACACACACACATCACATATCACATAGTAACACATACACAAATACACCAATCGGTTTCGCCCTGATGGCCAGATCATACCTTGCACCAAGGTGGTCACCCCCGATTGATGACCCCCCCACCCCCCTCCAACACATCTTCCATTATAACACTATTTTACTATTTTTATTACCTAGGGTCAACATCATGAATCCAAAACTATTTATCGGTCTGATGAAGTAAAATTGTGAAAATATGGTTTGTATGATACGACTCATAGAATAAATAAATGAACTGAAGCCATCGAGAAGTTGAGTAGGCCTACACCAATGTTTTTATTGGTTTATTATACTAGTGCCCCCCTCCCCCCCCCCCCCCCCACCCATACAACCCAAACGACATAAATGAAAATTAGGATTGCCGTTGCCGATATAATTTCGAAAGGGGAGAAAGCAAACTAACAAATTTGTACTCGAATCAAAGGGGCGAAGTGAAAAATGTGATTCAAAATCAGAATTCAATCAAAACCAAAGATTAGAATGATTGGTTTGACTCTTGTCTAGATGTGGGGCATCCTCTCATCTCGACGTAAAACAATTCACGTTCCAGTACTTGGCCGTGCACTCGATGCGCCTGCAGGCGGGGGTGAAAGGGACCAGAACGGATATGGAGATTACCTTCCAATCTCCTCCCCACCCCTCATACCCCTTTCCTTTCGCCGCCGCCGACATGCAAATCATTCGAAAATGTTACGCCTACGTCAGTGAAGGAGAACTCGATTTAATCTCGGCTAAATCTGTTCGCCTTGAAATCTATTTGTTTTACGCTTCAATGCTAAACATTGATTTGCTTATACTTGCAGCCACCACCGAAGTCATTTATATTATTTATCCTGAAATAAGCGAACAATAATAAACAGTTGGAGAAACCATCTGACCAAGTTTACACCATTTCTCAAAGAATTTGCGTTTTATCTTGAAATGTTTACTGCCAGTTAGCGCTCAGAATACACGCGTTTTGAGAGATTCACTAACAATCGGCCCTGGACCTCAAAAATAGACATTAACAATTCGATAATTTTTCTTGATCATACACGGCCATTTAAAAAATAAATAAAAAAATAACTAACTTTAGTAAATTTCGCCTCAAATTCGATTTGAAAACATAACACCCCATAAATTGCAACAATTCGCGAAAATCAGCAAACATTATTTTATTATTCGTACAATTATTGGATTGACATGGAAAGTAAAAAAATAAATAGGTAACGCTGATATCAGAGATCTGTTGTTAAAATCTGTCTCTTCACACTAGTAACATCATAATATCGAGCTGTGCGGCTAATGTGGATGAGCATTTAGTTGATACAGAAGTATATCTTGGTTTTGGGCGTTGTATGTGTGTGGACCCTGCATGGGCTCGACATAGACCGTAACAAATATCCGGTCATTGTAAAGATTTCTACTCAGGCATGGCAAATGTGATCATTTGATTTCACATTATTTCAATCGTATTGACTGCTCAATTTCACTTGATAGAATGAATTTAGATTTCATAAATTATTGTAAGTGACTGCGACGCTAGCTGATCCGGTTGTTTATGGCTAGAGTGGCAGAGTAAAAGTGCACACTCTACACTTATGTGCAGCACAGACGAACTAAAACTTTTAAAGGGAACAACCAAACAACAGAGCGTAGAGGGAGGGAATTTCGTAGGTACTTAAAAGTTTTAAAACTATTTTATTGGATTTAACAACAGAGTTTACTTCGGTTGGGGGCGAGGGGAAAGGGGGAGAATGTCGTATAATGGATAATTATATTAGTCTACTTTGTCTCTTGGGATTTGTTCCGTGTGGGGGGGGGGGGGGGGGGGGGGGGGATCTCAGCCCCTTCAGAGTTTAACTCTTCAAATTGAAGATATTTTGATGTTTGAATCTTCAAACTGCATTTTGTTGGATATTTTGAGCATGTTTGAAAATGTATTTTCACGTAATTCGACGTCAGCTAACTAGGCTAATCGCAACGCCGGTACCGATCGATAGGAATGATGCAGGTGTATGTGTGGCAACCGCGGCGTCGTAGTGTTGATTCCGTAATGTTGGTTCGCGTGTTCTGTCCTAGTGTGGTTTCGGGAACTAGCGTTGTTGTCAACAAATGTAGGTTAGGTTAGTTAGTCGTCCACATTGCGGCGTTCCTCCCATCTTCCTCCCTCGGCGGGGCCGGGATTACGTAGCCATTACGATGACGTCAGCTAGACTACCCCCTCGGACCTCGTCCCCGGGGGGTTGACCGATTTCAAGCTACCGAATATGATTGATTGTATGAGAGTTACCCCCCGACCGACCCGATCATCACCGCAGACCTATCGTCACGTGGTGATACGACTGCACGTGCGAGGGCACCTGCTAGGGCGGGTCTCACACGGAGCCGGGTCATAGAAAACTATTATTGTAATAATCTTTGCACTGGGGGCCAGCCGGTATTAATTTACTAAATAACTGCCACACGTACTGAAAACAACACTGGCTATACCTACCTAGCACACTCCCTCCCACCCATGGACCGATTTAAACCTCGACATCTCAATGGCTCCCGCCCCGCCTCCACAGCTCGATACCATTACAATCGAATTATACAAACCTCACCGGCAAAAAGTATGACCTATAAGGTCGGCTTATCGTCCATGAGTTTATCGCAAAAGTACAATGTGCAATGAGATCCTTGCTAAAGAAGTGAACTTGTTTGCGATCTAGACGAAGCCCGTTCATTGTTCCTAACACAAATAGTCTCGAGTCGTCTTCTGCCAATTTGTTATTCATTTACCTTATTTACTATTCCCATGGTCGGCGTTGAGACTGTTCTAAATATATCACAAGACGTGGAAGTCTGTTCTAGGAAGATGTGGGAACCGCTGTACTGCGAATATCTCTACGAGATCTACATCTAACACATTTGCCGGAAGCACAAACACACACACGTGACAAATCTAGCAAATTACTCTTTGCTGCGAATATCTGGAAATATACATGTGAGCATCTTACCAGACCTCGATGTTGATGACGAAGCGCCGGCTGCGGTGCAAAAAAACAGGAAGACTTAATTATTTTTAGACGACTTTCATACCGACGTCGTATGTGTCAAAGCTATACTTGCCATTCCGACCGCGGGTTAAGTATCGCTAAACCGGGGCGAGGTTAAAAACCCATAAAAATTACACTCCGGCCTCTTTGAAGTAAGGTAAACAACACGTTAAATCATTACGTTATTAGCAAGTGTTATAATTCGTACGAGTGAGAGAAGCGAACGTGTTTCCCGTGCGTTTTAGAAAGTAATTGGATGATATCACGGACACCGTCCGGATAATGGTAAGTAGAGCTAGTTACCAGCGCAGCAACTGTCATTGTAAGAACACCCACACGAGAGAACGTGGTACGCGATGATTCCGGGAGTGGGGAGCGAGCTAGGAGTACTGAACAGTGAGCAGAGAGCGACCTTGCCTGGTTGATGCCGGCGAGCGGAGGTTCAATATCGCGATTATACGTGGTGCGCTCTGGCGACGGAGGCGGGAAGCGGCGGGACTGAGGCGTCGCCGGCGTCGCGAGGCAAGGTCTCTCCCTTTATCTACCTTGGGGTGGAGATGGACGGAATGTCAAACTTCCACCCTAAAGCAAGTTTTCAAGTGTGGCAGTGAGCTGTTAGGGGCAACAAGGCTCGTTTTCAGACGACCCACCAGTGTAGGATATAGAACCCGGGTTAAAATCTAACGTTTGAGTCTCTAGCAAACTGACGGCGGGTCCCGTTGTCCCCAGGACGCAATTACCCTAGTGATCGATACCACCAAAACCGCGTTTTTTAAGGATAACCATATGAACAGGCCGTCAACGAGACGTAAGGGGTTCAAACAATTTAAAAAGTGCCTCGTTTTCAACGTTTTAACAATTATAATTTGAGCTTATCTAGACTATAATGATGGTGCTAGGTGAAGACAAAATAACAATAACTCAAATGAATCCCTTTGTGGGATTCGAACCTTCGTCCCTTGGGACCTGCACTCCAACCGCATGAGCCATGCACCGTGTGCGGAATCTCAATCCTCACCTCATCCATCACAGGTCACTTACGGTCCTAAATAGCATAAAGCAACACTCACAGAAGCGCACGCAACGCAACGCAAACCACCACCCAATACCATAACCACCCAAAATAAGTTGTCGGACGCGGGACTTTAAATTCCCAGGCTCCCACTTCAGTGGGGTGGACTACTCACAACAGCCTTGTCCAACTTCAAACAGAATACCGTTCACCGATAACGCTAACCTAGCATTACCTGATCCCACTAAATATTGCATCTACGAGCACGGGCGTTCTAATCCCGACCATGCCCAGATGGTCTCCCCGTCCGCCTAGCGTGGTGTCCAGGGCGCAGACCTCCCCCTAGAAGCTTCCTGTCTGGATATTAATACGAGGGCAGGACATGTTATGCAAAACATGTTATTTAGGGTGTGGGCGTGGTGAACAGATTCTCCGCCGCTCGGTCGTCACTCGTCACGCGATCAGCAGGGAACAGGTAGGTCGTCAGCTGTGACGTGTGTGGGAGTAGGAGGCTACCGTGCACAGGTGGGGGATTGACGTGACGACGCTCAGATTGACATGGTCTCCGTCTGTATCCAGCGCCAGCGGTATATCAAAGTACGTTCCTGACGCCCTGTTCTATAATGCACACTGCCACCAAAGTAAGTGTAAAGCAATCAAACATTTTTTTAAATTTCTCGTGGGGTACCTGCCCAGGGAGCAAAGCATGCCCATAATATAGGTATTTTGGAATTTGGATCGTTGTGAACTGTGGGGGCATGTTTGTCGCACTCTTCGTGCCACCCCCGGTCGAGGGTGGGGTACGTCCCGATGAGTTAATTCTAATTGCAATCAAGAATTCAGTAAACTGTCCAAAACCGTGAACATTATTATACAATGACCAGTTCTACAACTATAAGTCTCAGCGAGTCAACATTACAAACGTTTGAGACACAATTTGCACCACATTTATTTTGTGAGTGAATGGCATATGGAAGTCCTCCGATAGGGACCTTTTATCCTTAAATTAATAGTTCCGGATTGTGACTCAGGACCCAGGTGGTCCAGAAAATAGAAACACGTCATTAATTCAAAACTGTCTTCGTCGTCTTATGAACACCAACCAAAATAACGTGTAGCACTTTTAATTTTAATTTAAACTAATTACTTGGTTTGCTGGGAGGTTTTGTTGAGGGGTTAGAACGCCCCTCTCGTTCTCTCATTTGTAAGAAGAAACTCTAGATAATGATTAGAATGATATGATACCAGAGGAAATGTTCCCCTAAATCACCTTCTTTGTATACAACGAACTGCTACACAGGGTACAGTTCGCACTCCCCGCCTAAACTGCCCCCCAACTGCGCTGCTTATTATTTCATCTGTTAGATCATAACCGGCTACACTGGCTCTCCCAGGGGTTTTCAGATAAAGCCCCCCCGCAGATCATAGGCAAATTTCGATCTGACAGTAAAATCAAAAACAAAATCGTTCCACTTTATACCGAGGAAAACGCCAGTCGTTGTTAGACGAGTGAGCGAGCCATGCGTATTGAATATTTAGTAGCATTTACATTTGACTTGATTGACCTAGACCTTAAATTTTGGCTTTATAGCTTAGTTGGTTTATGGGCGCGTCAACCGTAAGGCCAAATGGAACACATAATTCGTAGGTTCAGTAAACTCATGCCCACCGTAGAAAAAATGCGTCTGATTTTTTATTCTAAGACACAATGCGTCATATGTCAATTAAATTAATTGCCTACAAATATTATAGTCTTTTGATTAATGCAGGTTTGTAGGATCGAATTATGTTTCATTCTTCATCAAACTTGGTTGTAGTTTAAAGTAAAAAAACAAAAACGAGAAATTTCTCACTTAATTGAACATTTTTAGTAGATGTGATACGATACCTGTCTCGGTTGTGTCTGGCGTCTGGGGCTCAGCCCCAGAGGGCGCCCCCCCCCCCCCCACCGCTGACCTGGGTAAGCAAGCTAAGTCAGTCTACAAGCCACTGTATATTTCCTCCTCGATAAGGTTTCCCCGAGCCGAGCTAGGCTTAGCAATTCCTAGCGAAGTAATATCACTTACAACTGGTTCGCAGTATATAATGTCGATCATCGGACAGAACTAAAGTATTCACTCGTTCGCTAACCGGCGCTGTCAAGGATTGTTACATCATTTATTAATAGCACCTAGTTGCGTCGTAGATTCCCAGACGTCAACACTGGACGTGTTGAACCGAACCAATGTGGCAGGCCTTGTCTAGCCTGTTAAAAGGCGTAGCTTCGTCACACGCACGCGAGAAGTGCATTTCAACCGCAGGACACTGGACGTATTCTAATGTTATTCTTGATTATTTAATAGTTAATGAACTTTTTATTGTTCTTTGGTAATTCTTATTCTACAAGCACCTTTCGAATATTACTTGATATGAGAGCTGGTCAAAGAAATTGACATTTGGACTTCATATCGAAATATCGAGTGTTTTTTTTTTTTTAATGGAAAAGAATGTTAAAAATGTCAAAAAATAAAACAATGGTAGGATTTTTGTTTGGAATGACGATGTGAAAGCCTTTTGCTCTACAAAATTCCTATTAATTAATTTCTACATTTTAGTTCGTATGTTGGATGGTGGAGGTGCCGGGTAGGCTATTGTGTCGTCCTGACTGTTGCGTATGGTGGAGGTGCCGGGTCATTAAACGCGAGTGTGAGAACGTAAAGATCGTTACGAAGCGATAACTTATCAAACCTTTTCCCACACAGATTTAACAGCAAGTGTACTCTTAATAAAATTAATTGTTTAGGGGAAATTTGTGATTCTTTACCACAAAATAATAAAAATTCGATATATCGCTATCGAAATTTTCGTGTGATATCGATAATTCAATGATGTCTCATAGTTCAACTCTATTTGATACATAACAGTTGGCCACAACGTATATCACGTTTGTCTTCAAGAGTTACTATTTTCAAAACCAACCTTAAAATAAAACTAGTGTTGATCTTAATAAATTGTTCTTGGTCGGGAGCGCAATTCATCAGTTTTCTCATGTAATCCTAAATAAGGTGTTTAGAGATTTCAGCCGAGCA
Source organism: Sweltsa coloradensis (assembly GCA_024449915.1). Taxonomy (NCBI): domain Eukaryota; kingdom Metazoa; phylum Arthropoda; class Insecta; order Plecoptera; family Chloroperlidae; genus Sweltsa; species Sweltsa coloradensis. The sequence continues at coordinate 945,946 of JAMZAV010000030.1, read as the reverse complement.
TTCCGTATCCTAAAAGGGTTAGAGATTTCAAGCCCGACATTCACGTATCCTAAATAAGGTGTTTAGGAGATTTTCAAGCCCGAGCATTCACGTAAATGACTTAAAAACAAACCCAGAGAAATCTCTCAGTCAGGATAGTGATGGCGGGTACTGAACCCGCGACCTCCCATATCAGATGCTCGCGCGTTGTGCATGAGCTACCTCTGTCGGTGTTAATCCAGAGTGCACCACTGTTTCAGTAGTAGCGCCTACCCGGCACCTCCACCATACGCAACAGTCAGGACGACACAATAGCCTACCCGGCACCTCCACCATACGCAACAGTCAGGACGACACAATGCCTACCCGGCACCTCCACCATACGCAACAGTCAGGACGACACAATAGCCTACCCGGCACCTCCACCATACGCAACAGTCAGGACGACACAATGGCCTACCCAGGCACCTCCACCATACGCAACAGTCAGGACGACACAATGCCTACCCGGCACCTCCACCATACGCAACAGTCAGGACGACACAATGCCTACCCGGCACCTCCACCATACGCAACAGTCAGGACGACACAATAGCCTACCCGGCACCTCCACCATAATAAGTATGCCAACTAAAATGTAAAGAAATACATACCAAATCAGTATCAGTATATACATAGGATAAAGAAAATAATGAAATTATTTATGTATTTAAATTGTGTTACAGATTCATGTTACTATGTAAGTTTTGTCAAGGTTGTGATAAAGTCTTATCTACTAATAGCAAAGAGTACCAAGTGCATGACTGACGATTGCGTGCCATTGTAAATCGTGCAGTACAGTTTTATCTCAAGAGACAAGCATCGAGCCAACCTTCATAAGATGTTATATGTTCTCCCCCCCCCCCCCCCTCTCAACGGCGTCTCCTATGTTTGCTGTTTAATGAACCAATTATGCACATTTATATTGCATTTTTATGTATGTATGTATGTATGTATGTATGTATGTATGTATGTATGTATGTATGTATGTATGTATGTATGTATGTATGTATGTATGTATGTATGTATGTATGTATGTATGTATGTATGTGTGTATGTACGTACGTATGTATGTATATGCTTAAATCTTAATCAACTTTACGGTAAAAAACATTATTCCAAACATAGTGAAAAATAATGGCTTCATTCTCGTCTATTCAACTACAAGATGATTTACAGTTTCATTCTTACATTTTGTGTCAGTGCTACAATGCAAGTGCATTGTGTTTTAGAAACAGTTACTTCAATTGCCACTTGTTCGTCTTTTGTTGTGGGAAAATGGAACCGTTAATATTAGTCTTGTGTTTCGTTGTCCGCAAAGAGAGGTAATAAATAACACTCTCTGATGTTGACACCCCGTGTATATCTAGATCAGATGAGCATAACATCCCCTATATAGGGGATGAGAGGGACAAACTCGGGATAGAGTTCCCTCGCCGATAGCATTGACATCCCCTCTGCTCTGCATGATTCATGATTGCACTGAATACAGACGAGAGATCCGAGACACACGGCCTCTTACACTAAGTGCAGTTTATTGTTTTAGTGCGGCTTAGAGCGCACTCAACACAGGCTCTGTCTGTATAGCTGGTTCCACGGCCACTAACGCACTCTCATAGACTGAAGGTTATCTTTTCGAAAAACATACAGAAGCGCAACAAAATAAAAGTATTTACATTTTTAAAAAAAATCGTGAGGGCTTATTCAAAACCTTCTCTGGCATTCAATGTAAATTTTAGTATAATATATCTGAGGGCTCGAGTTTTCAATGTAATGTACTCATCAAAAAAGGTGAAAGATAGCAATAAATAAAATATACAAACAATAGAAACGCACCATTACATTTCTACATGAAAAAAGTACTACCAACTGTAAAGTACGTGATTTCCAACTGCACTCACATTTCCAACTTCGCAAAATATGTCACTGCAGGATATAGGGCCTGGTTTAAAAAGACAGCAAAACAAGGTTTTCCATGGTTACTTTCCAGAGCTTTTAGTGCTTTCAGTTGGAATTGAACCGAAGATTGCGCCGAAAGAGGGGACGTGAGATTTTCTCCAGAGTTTGTCACTTGTCAGTCTTCTAGGGGGGGCTTGCTTTCAACCAGTCCCCGTCTATTTCCTCCCAACCGTCAGTCATACTCATAACAGAGGGAGACTGACTCACGTCTTGAAAATATGATTGATGTTATTTCAAAATACCTTACATGGGGCGCAGAATGTGTGAACATAAGTCTCGATTCTTTGTGGACCCAGGGGAAACCCCCACACCCCCATTCAAACTAAACCCATTGGCATGATAGTTGTCGGAGAATCCCAGAATTTATATTTTACCAAGGAAAATGGTCAAATCTGTGGACAATTCTTCAGTTATGGGGGTGGGGATCGAAAGGGAGACCTTGAATGAGAGCCTGCTTGCATGTCTTGTGTAGAATGAGTATGAACTTGGAAGGGATTAAACGACAGCATTCGCCTTTTTACCCTGGACGCAATGTTTACCCCTTCAGTGGAACCTGCCATAATACCAAGTGATTACATTGAGCATACCATGCAGAATCATAGTCCCGCGTACGTGTATGTGTACACAGATAACACCCTACATGTGTGTGTGTTGGAGTGGGGTGTGTTGGAGAGGGGTGGAGGGCGGGGATGGTTAATATAATTTTCAAAACTCGACTGTAAACGGTCACATCTCGATGATTTAATATTATAACTCTTTTGTCTTCTTTAATTCGCGCAATAAGTCAACCTGAACGCTTCTCGTGTGTGGGTCGATGCGATACGTCTGTCTGTCCGTCCGTCCGTCTGTCTGATGTCTGTCTGTCCGTTCGTCTGTCTGATGTCTGTCTGTCTGTCTGTCCGTCCGTCTGATGTCTGTCTGTTTGTCCGTCCGTCTGTCTGATGTCTGTCTGTCCGTCTGTAAGTCGGTGCGTATAGCGGGGGTCCAGGCAACAAAGCTACGCGCGTCCGTCGTTAATTCACTGAGTGAACTGAGAGCAGTTTTGTCAAGCACAATGAATACACATTTTACTCGATTAAAAAAATGGAACAAGTATAACTTTTTTAATCTAAACGTCAAATTGGTCTCTGACAAGAGACAGTTCAGCTCATCAAGTCAGGGTAAATAGTGTAGTACCCCACCATGTGCACAAACTATTGACAGATAGTAAAACTTCATCATTGTCCGTCGAGGCTTCAGTAAATTGCAATTTAAATACCAAAATAAACTCATTAAATTACTCACATACAAGCAGACCAGAATACAGCTATAGTCTGTTACCGGAATCACTCATTAAAATAATGAAACGATGAAGGTGACATAAAGTCAGTAATCAAATTATCATTTCAACATATTAATATTACGCTCAGGGAAAAATATTATGTTTGGAATCGAGTTAAAAATAAAACATCTTGTTGTGTATCAAAACTGTAGCCGCGAATTTGCCAGACTTAAAAAATTATAAATTTCAACAATAGAACATTCGATCAAGAACTAGAGTTTGCTAGCAAATTAAATAAAGCGCAATATCATGAAGGCTATATCTCCTATGGGCTCTAGTCAAACACTAATACGGGCATACCACAAGATAAAACTACACTGAACAAAGACGATACAACATCAGATGATTGTGGGTGCGCCGTTGCATAATGCATGGCGGATAATACACATAATGTAGTTTGTTGACTTGACGCTTGCATGTCCGCACGTTTAAGAGTTTTGATACACACACGAGTGCTCATCTAAAATATTAAAAGAAAACATTGCTCAACTTGATCAAGGAATGTTTGGTATCGTGCCCGTAAAGCGCGTTCTCCATTTAACACGCATACCATACGAGCGAAGTTCGCTCTCCCTCTCTGGGAATGCTTTAAACCTCCCTGTGCAGTAAAGTTTATTTTTCGATCTCCCTCTCTCTGGCCTCTCTATGTAGTAAAGTTTATTTTATATAGGATTGTGTTTTTGAAGTAATGTACATACACAGATATAGTTAACACTGCAGTCAAGAAGAGAACACCACGCACCTAAACCCTTGTCAGTTAGTAAGTGAAGTGAAAACACCATTTCTGCGTGGGAGAGAAGGGTGAATTAAGATGGTAACAACGAAAATGAATAATGTAACGAAGCCAACACATTTACTTGCTTATATCCATACGGGGTGCAGTTCCATAAGGGCTACTATGATATTGATAAACAATAAACAAATTGACGACATTGGTCAACGTTTCATCTAGTGTAAATTTGTACCCGTTATGTGTATAAACTGTTATACAACAATACAATTACACATTATTCGATTTTATTTTATTTGCATTTGCGTCCATTTACGTTGAATGTATATTATTTTGATTCTCAACCAAATTGTTTCCTTTTTACCCCCGATCAAGGCAAGTCGGTACACGACAAATTATTCCATAAATAAATCAAACATCTTATAGAGGTCTATAGACTCTTTAACTTGTTTATTGATATTGATAGTTATTTTTGTGTGTGTGCTTTATGATGTGCTTCAATAATATACTGGCTCTACGCTGTGTTTCGTACCTGTTTTTATGAAGATTTTAATTGATAAATAAATAAATAAATAAATAAATAAATAAATAAATAAATACATACAATACAAAATTGATTAATGGATTACTACAGCGAAAACTCGTTGGCGTAAAACAATTGTCGTTTCCATCAACACCGATGTTTATATATTTATTGTGTGTATTTGTATGTTGTTATTTGTGTGACTGTCACAAATAAAAATGGTTCCTCCTGCTGTGACAGGACCCGCCAGAGTTCAACAATCACAACAATTAATCTCGTCCAGCCCCTCCCTCCCTCTCCTTACAGAAGACTTATTACTCTAGGAACCCCCAGCAAATAATGCAATCACTTTATTATAAATCAGCATCTCACCTCACGGCTCACGCAATGCAGAAGAAGTGCCCTCGACAGGAGGCTATACATACGCAGACACGCACGCACGCGCACACACCAGGCACGCACAGGCACGCACCCGCACAGGGCCTCACAGTCACTACTGGTCGGTGTGCCCCATTCGAGACCCCCGATTTGCACGGCGCACTGCTAAAAATACGTCACGGATCGATCGAAGGCGAGTTAAGCCCCCCGCTATCCCCCCCCCCATGCCTTCAACCATGAACCTACGCAATTTCTCCAATCTTGGGCTGGGTAAGGAAATCATTTGGGTCTGAGGCTAGTGCCCTTTAGTTGTGTGACCTAATAGAAGGGAAGGGCCCATATCGCTTGTAAGGGATGGTCTCTACGCAATGTGTTCTTAGCCATGGTATATAACATCTATAGTAGGCTAGATCCCCAGTCATTGGTCCACTGGCGTGACAATTAGAAGCCATCTTGAATAGGTCAGTTTGTATGTTAAATTAGGTTGTAGCTATTTGTAGCACAAATATTTTTCAAGATGGCTGTCAGGTTGATAGGTGAGCATATTAGCCATTAACACCAAATGATTACTAAATTCCTCATACAATAACTTCTTATTGTTTCTGTTTGTGCATTCCCATGCTGCACAAGCTAAAACCATATCAAAACAATCCAGAAAAATACTTAATCGCATTTAAACATAATGTCAAGCATAAATTAAAACGCCAAATCGCCATCTTGAATAGGTCAGATTGACGGTTCAATTTGGTACGCTCGCGCCTGTGCGCCGGTGCGGACATATTATATTGGAGACTGGGGATCTAGCCTTTGTTAAATATCATTGGATCTTAGACCCAGAGTTCCCGAGAGTTCTTGTATTGAGGGGCCACAATTTGCTTGCGGGAAATAAAAGTGGTGTACCCAGTGGGGGGGCTGGGGAAAGTCTCCGGTCTCCCCATTCCGAAATTAAAGGTTCAGCATTGAATTATTAATTACTATTTGACACGGTTCATACCCCCCCCCCCCCACACCACACACAAACATAGTGCAAAAATACACATTCGAAAATTTATTTATCTGTTGATCTATACAGTTCCCCCAGAAATATATTCCTGGGTCCCACATGCTTGTAAGGGATGGATCGTTTAGAGTTCTTCTGTATTGATGATAAAACAATGAGAAATCTTGCCTAACAAAATGTGTTACTTTAAAGATTGATCTTGACTCAAGACGAGAGGCACATCATCATCCGTCCTCACTTGGTTGTTAAATATTTCATGGATGCATTTTAAGCCCCATCCTAACATGGGATTCTCTGGACCCGGCACCTCCACCAATAACATAACAACTCCGTGGTGGCTCTCACTCTTCGCAAGTTAGCAACGTACGTCTTAGACAAGGGCTAATCGATAGCAATAATAGTGTTTTACATACGCGATATAACAAGACAGCCATTACATTATTCAGTGCAGCCAACTCAACATTATAAACAGTAAACGTAACACGATAAGATAACAGCTTTTTTGTGCGAACTCTATGTTTTACATGTTTCGTATAGTTGGAGTTTAATTGGTCATTAGCGAGCTATTTGTTTGATGTTGTATAGAACATGTACACTCAATTACTTGTAATTTGTCAGTTTCAGCGTACATATCACGTACAACTAATCTGTTTATAATGTCCGCTACTGCAATTTACAATCACCCAGATCATGAAAATGTGTATCGATCAGATTGTTTAAAAAAATATACTGACATCTACACATTCAATCTAATTTTTGGGTAGATATCGTTAAAATATGTTATTTTGTGTCAACCTCATCCCACGCAGTCACATTGGCACGTAGCATATCAATTTTGTTCTTTCGGATAATTACGATATTATGTGATGACTAGGCCTATTCAGCACCCTTAGTGGAAGCAGGCAAAACAGTTTAAACATAATTACCCGTCGAATTTGGAGCGACTTTCAATTAACGAAGCTATTCACATGCCATTAAAACTGATGATAGTAATTAACAATCATTTGAGTAGCATTACACGCTGAGTGATTAGCTTGATACTTTAATCACAGGCATGGGATTTCCCTATCAAGTGGTTTTCATTATACCTGAACCTTAGCTATATATTTTTAGTCAATTTAAAATGGCAAAAAATCAAAACTTGAATTTTGGGAAAAAATAGTATATTTCGATATTTTAGTGACGAGTACCAGTTTCTTCGAAGTTAGGTGCGTGGTATTTTTATAAGTTCACTTTGTCCCTTTATTTCAAGAAAAAGTATGACAAAATTTTCAATATTACCGTCAAATCAATCTTTAGTTCTTAACAGTTTTTTTTTATGTGATTGGCGGAGATTCTCTGGGGAAATTTTCTGGTTAGGAATCAATTAATTTCACGCAAATTTGGCAAAATCAACTCGTAATATGCTAAATACGCAGTTTTCTGCCTGCCCACAGGCTAGCCAGGCATTTACTAATAATAAATCTGGCACGATGAAGTCTCAAGTTCAAGTCTCATCTTCAACTACGCGCACGTCACTGTGGTTTGGCACGAGAAACTAGTGGCTTGAAGCGGTTCATGTCTTGGCACTGTCACTAGCATAGCATGATCAGCTGAGTACGTCAGAATCTGACGTACTCCAGAAGGAGTTTATACATCAACAACGACAACAACATGTACAACGACGATAACGTCAACAACACTCAACAACGTGTCACAAGAATCACGGGAAAATAATTTGCAAGAAAGAGTGCAGGAGATAACCGATAGAGAGCTCATTTGATTTGGGAGGTCATCGGTTTTGATACCTGAAAACGGCAACGACTGAAGATGTTTCTTCAAAGATTCCTCAGTCAAAATACGAATGCTGGATTGGACTGGGCCACATAAAATAGCCTTTGGAGTTTGGGAATTCCCTAACATTTGTCTCAACTAGCTTCCTATACCATCCTGTAGAATGTAGATCGTAGCCTGGAAGACACGCTGACTAGCCTATCGCCAGTTTTAACACGTACGACGCAGAAGTGGCATATAACAGTTCAATGGTTTAATGTTTGTTTTTTGTAGTATAGTAGTTCAATGTATTTTACCCATTCCATAACGGGACAGGTCGGCCAATGAAGGGTTATGGACATGTCCGACCATACCCTCTTCAGCCTCGCTTCCGTTCAATCGTTGAAGTACCCCTCAATGCTACGACAATCGTCGGAGGCAGCTAGATTGGTGTGATTGTTTCAAAAATTCGAAAAACGGTTCAAATTGTTAAAAATATAATATTTGACTAATAAGCCCCCCACCTGACTGGATACGAGAGATGTCTTCCAAGGTTCCCGGTACGACTATTGCCCCACACTACGTCACATGGCGTGGAAACTGTCCTGACCTACATACGTTACAGAGAAATATGTCGACAAACTATTCCGTGCGTGTGTCACGAGAATGTGTAGTGAATAGTTTCGTTCCTTTCAATAAACTGCGTCACGCAATATAGACACACGATTGCGATGATTTGAGCATACGTGTGCCTGTAACCACCTCCTGCGTTTAGTTGGGAACCATCTCCCCCACACTTTAACACTAACCACAAACATATTATTAACGCGACTGTAATGACCACTACTCCACCATAGCCATAGCTTAGACACCCACAACACTGACAAATTAATAATGTGAGTTGGAACAAAATTTCTCAAAGACTACCCCGTTGCACATGGAAGGAACAAGGAACAATAAGGAAGTATTATTAAAGTGAGTGCAATTGAACATACCTGTATATTGTATCGATTTGTGACACCCCCCCTCCCTCGCTACAATCATGGAGTAATTATTGACGTGCTGGCAGTGTAACAAAGTGCGGACATTTACTCTGTTGATGTTTGTGCCTCCTCCCCCACAAACACGTACTCTTTTCTTATTGTCAAGAATACGGCAGTGATCGACATGGGCATTTATTTGTGCGTGATATTATACTATAGCATTTTAAAATCATTTTATAGCGCGCATGTGATTCAACCATGGTGCCGATTTTAATTGATTATATTATAACCAGTGAATAAAACTTGTAAACAAATGTTACTTAAATATAATGACTTAAACCTGTTTAAGAAAAAAAACCATTACATTTATCACAAGTACATTTAAATAACTATGTACGTTTAATAACATATGAAACTATAATATAAATTAAATATAAATAAGCAGTGATAATCCTTCTTAAATCAGTTTTATAAATGAATAGGATAGCAATTAAATAAATAAACTTACTGGTACCTGTAAGCAGTCTCCTGTTTATAGACGCGAGTGCCATCTTTCAACACCAACTGACTAGAGACGGTGCAAGCGGTGCACGCACACCACACAAACGAACACGTTCACACGTTCAACTGCCAAAAAGTCTCAAACAAAACGAGTATGTATCCTGCTCCTTCTCTCTCGGTCTGAGCAGACTAATTGTAATCATTAGTGCGCCGGATAGACTACCTGTTAATGGGAGAGGAATTGGCCCTCTTTTGTTTTATGATTTTTAATTAGGAGACGATTTAAGTAAATTTCATGGAAGAGAATAATATAATAATGATAATTACAACACGAAGCTTCCTTATAACTTGAGAACAACGTTGAACTGGTTAACGGATTGAGATAGGTTCTGGGTTCGATACCCAGGCATAATTGCACGCGAAATTGGCTTTTTGCGTAACGTTTAGTGACGATGATTTGATTGGTGGTGAATACAACTACATCACGATTCACGACCAAGAAAAGGAAAAGGAATTTGAAATGGCGTTTAGCAATAAGTAGAATAAATTATGATAATCACGCAAGTTTAAGCAAGATGAGACAGGTAAAGGATATTTTTATGATTATGATTTAATTTGTGATGAGTATAGGACACCCTGGTTTCGGGAGTAGAAACGTGTAAAGATGCACGTGCGTGGTATGCCTTACTGTACGTACAGTGTACCTGTACACACAAGGAAGAGGAATGAGAAAAAGGCACAGCCACAGAATAGACAGCAACAAATTAAGGATATTTTGTTTTCAATTACCCCTGAAAATAACTTGAACGAAAATATGTGCATTCATGAGGCAATAATTGCTTTATTGTCGAAGTTTTATACAAGAGTACATACTGCGTACACTAGATTTTAATTGTAGAGGTCGTCGATTCGATCCCAGTCACGGTAAAATGCAAACCGGGGATGTTAAAAAAGATTTTCTTTAGCGAAGGTTCGGATTGCGTGCTACTACCAACAGCCGTAGGACATTCTTTACCAACAATCAACGTGCACTAATTAGACAAGTATTAATTAGTAGGCTACGTGGCCAGAATATACCTACACAGGATACAAGGTGTATCTCTAAAATAAAAGAGGGGGGAGGCAAGCATGCTCTTTCTTTATGGAATATTTCAGTTTGGTCCGACACAATAATTATGTATTTAGTTATAGGGCGAGTCAACCGTTCGGTCATTATACGTTTGTACCATACAAGTTTGGAACTTTAAAGAAAATATCTATGTACCTATCTGATTGAAGAAAAATAAATTTTAAAATATTCCAATTTTCAAACATTTAGATTAACTGTCAAAAAGGTCAATAGCAATAAGTCTGCATTAAATATTTGTTTTCAAAGAAATATTGAAAATGTGTCAATCAAAAGGACCTACTTTTATCCATGATTAGCAATTACACAGAAGTTGTGTAATGCTTCATGACTGAAACAAAACCATTGCCAAATACGTCGGGCGACGCTTTTGCGGTTGGGGTGTGGTGTAGTGGTCATGTGTGAAGGGGGAGGATGTTGAATTTCCTTCTCTTGAGGCGCCACTGATTTTGATTGTGAATTATAAAAGTTGTTCCGCCTCGTTCAAGAAATAATTGCAAACACGACATAAAGCCTCTATACGATTACTGCATCCGACAAGCAACGAGTCGTCCGCAAACAAGCTCACTATTCGCCTGCTATAAAAGCGGCCGCTGTAAACCGATAATGGTTTACGATACCATAAAATACAAGGCTTTATTTCTTGTTTGGTATCGACAGAACAAACAAGATTAAAGAGAACTTATACTGTTATGCGGCATGTCGTTGTCACATCTACTAATTCTCGATACAATAAAGCGTATGTAAATAAAAATGTTTCGGTGACTATAAGGCGTCATCTGCACAGTAGCGTAGCCAGTAGGGGGGCAGGGGGGGGCGAATGCCTCCCCCGCCCCCTTGTCCTGGCGCCCCCAACCACCTGCCAAGTCCCAAAAATACATATATGTGAAATAATAAATACGTAAATCCTTTGTGACACCTTCGTCTTTGTCGCCTTTGTAGGTAGCCATGTGCCGCCTATGTTGATAAAACCTCGCGCGGAACAGATTTGCTTCAACATTGCTTCAAATTTTTCCTGTTTAGAACCATCCAGTTTTTCCGACGAAAGAAATATTCTAGCTCTCCAAGATTTGGCACTTTTTTTTTTACAAAAATGACATTTCTCATTCACTTATTGCTGATGTATATTACTCATTCCGTGCTTTATACTGCAATCTTTCCTGCAGAAGGTGAAAAGCTTAATGTTGACACATTATTGGAATTCTTTCAAGCTTTTTTTTTTTAGTCGGCGCCCCTAAAAATTTCCTGCCCCCCCCCCCCCCCCCTAGACCCAAAACCTGGCTACGCCACTGCATCTGCATGCAATAAAATCACACATTATTAAATAAAACATCCATCCAAACTATGAAGATCACATCAACCTACAATTCATTTTTAAGTTCCCGACAAAAATGCCAGTATGTTTTAATAAGTTAGAATAGTGGTATCAATTTAAATAATTTAAATCTTAATCTTACTTTTTGATGAAAATTTAATTTTTAAACTAACTAACATACTATAATTTTTAAGGAAACTTGAATATGACTAACAGTTAATTACTAATTCGTGTTTCTAGAGTTGATGTGAAATGATCTTATCAATCACTTCAATTTTGCTCAGAAAAACATAAATCTTAAAACACAAATTAATTCTAAATGTAGTTCCAAAAAAGCTTTACGTTGGTGCAACGTTTGTTTGTGTTTATTCTAGCAGCGATGTTATTGTTTTAGTCACGACACTTCTTAATGCCACACAAATATGTTGATTGCGTGTTGGGCGTCGTTAGTCAGGGGATCAGTGTTCAGTTCTCGTGGCAGGCAATGTTTGCTGAAGACATGGCAACAAATAAATCCGGGCACGATCACTATTATACTGGGGATAGAGGAAACTGGACTGCGAGGATGTAAATCAAAATACGTAGTCATTTTGTTTTAGTATATTTGAAAAAGATTCTACTGCTGAAAAAGACCTCTACTATTTGACAAATATTGTGTTCAATAAATGCACGTTCATTCCACTTGATCTAATTATATGCACAGAGTTAACCTTCGTTTTAGCGACACAATAAACTAATTTGAAACGAGAATTTTTAATTTTCAACATAGGGTGGTTAAAATGAGCCATTCTCACTTCGGGCATTCATTTAAGTGTTCGATGCCAACTTACCGTTGGTTAGAGCAGATGGAGGGTTCGAGAGCTAGTGTAACGGCTTCGTTCTCCTCAACGTCTGCTCGACAGGAGTAGGCTACGTGCCGGTACCGGGTTTCCCCTCCTCCCTTCTGTTCATACTTCATCTTCATATATCACCACTCATCGTCTCGAAAACTTAAAGGGAATATCCAATCCAATCCAATCAAACGCAAATGGGAACTTTTCTTCTGCACAGTTTGTCGTAAATCCACAGGTTCACACTTTTAAAGAAGAATTTTGCATTTATCTCTTTGGTAAATAATCCACAGTCTTATCTCGATAAAAACGATGGCTTGGCCTCTTTAAAATGAGAAATAATGGTTCGTTTAACAAATATCCAAGGACATTATTATATACAAGTTTGTGGTCCAGAGTGATGTATGCAACATCAGGGAGTTGATGTCCCTGGGATGAACGGAGGGTGTAGAGCAAAACTTCTTCCTGTGGGGGGTGATTCCCCGGGTTATCACTCAAAACGACAAGAACAATTCCTAGAATTCCACTAAATCCTATTAAAACTGCAGGAATGCCGAAGCGTCGAGGGTCGCGTGAAGTGAGAGCAGTGCTAATAATTCATTTTATTCCCACCAAGCTGTAACTCGGATTTTACGGCCTACCGAGGCTTGCTACTGCCAGCTTTAATGCAAAGCTCAAGGAATATATTTACATTCATAGAGAACTTGAAGTGCATATCGTGATATTTTAAAAATGAAAAATCGACCAACCACAAATAAGGCCCTGACCTTTTAAGTCTAATAACACAGATTAATGTGTGAAAATAATGAGCCAGTGAATCGATGCGAGCTCTATGACCCAACTTTAATTTGATTGAGGTGATAAGACAGTGTAGAAATTGAGATCGAGAGAAATTGATATAGTGATGTGTATAAGATAAGCACTCAGGCCTATGCTGACGAGACTCGGCCACAGGCGACACCTGCATTGTTTTGAGTATGCGTGTGCATTGTCAGGGACAAACAAGAAAGCGTTTCACGGTTCAAATTTTCAAACTTATTAACGCACATGTTTCCTACTAAAAATAACGATCAAAGCGCCCTTAAAACTCCAAAAAAAAACTAAAACGTTCATAACATTATTGTGAATTTAGAATTTGTTTGCAGTGTTTTTACTTTTTAATCATAAGTTCACTTCGAACTAAGTTATTGATTGACAGCAATGAAGAATATTTATTGGTCATTGTTCGCTCGTCGATCGTGTAGGCGCCTACAGGGTTGGCTTGATCTGCTTTAAATTTAATGCCCCCCACTGAAAATCAGTTATACGATTGAGTGGATCGACTCTAAATACAAATTTAAACAAAATATAATTTTTTTATCGTTTTGCTGTCTTGTTGTATTGATTGGCGTCACTTATTCCTACAGTCCTTGCAAATCAATTCAGTAAATGCAATTCAATTAAAATTACTCAAATTCAAATTATGCGTTCATAAAAAATGTCCTATCGAAAATGATGTTTATTATTATATCGAATCGCGAGTTTGTACTTATTGTAGGGTCTAATTATTTGTCACTGAATATAGGCATTGCATAAATAAACAACATGGGGGGCTAAGCATTAAAATACTTGGTCATCGCAGGGAGCTTTCCGTGGGTATCATGCACGCAACACTCCTCTCAAGTCTCAACATCAGACTGGTATGTCTTGGGAGTTTTTTTTTTTTGGGGGGGGTTTATTTGGATTAAGGACGCGTCAACCGTTAGGTCATAATGCACCACTCTAACCTAGGGGGGGGGGGGGGGGGAGGAGCCCATGCTGGTCAGAACCAGCCACGGGTAAGGGGAGGAAAGGGGGTTCTCACGTCGCGGTCGTCATTGTCGTCATCGTCGTCGAGGGGTCGTCAAGGGAAGGGGGCAAGGTCCCCGACGACGATTGCCAGAGCTCGCCTCTATTTTCGGGGAGTAAACTACTACCCTTCATACTAGCTGATGTTTGCGAGGTGGACTTTTTCTCTTGAATCGCCTTTTACGATTAGCAGAGCCATGCTCTGGGAATTCTACCCCGGGCCCAGACGGGGAGGGGGTTGTTTGATATCATCACTCCAAGACAAACTTGAAGGAGGGTTCGACGAGGGAGGGATACTCTGAGTGTGACGTCACTGAATGGAACAGTAGAGTTTATAAACAACAATCGATCAGAGCTCCAGTGCGTGGGTGTAGCTTTCTAAGCAGGGAGACGCTATTTCGGGTGGTGCCCACAGCTCGGGGTGTAGTAGGGTGGGTCCGGTAAGACACGACTTCAGCGCGCCTGGTTCGAATCCTGGTTAGAGCACGGATCTCCCGAGACGCGATCGTGTACATTAATTATTCATCAGTTCATTGCCTACCTACCTTCAGCGGTTTTTTTTGTGGTTTAAAAAAATGTGACCAACTGCTGTTTAAATGAAATCAGTACCGAAGCACTAGTACTAGTTGACAGAAACCTTCCTTGCAGTCCACGGAATAAAAGCACCTTTTATGTATGTTCTCTCGACAACAGAAAGTCGACGACCCGGCACCTCCACCAAGCGTTCCGCCACTGTAGAGACGCAAGATCCGAGGTATTCGTTAATTTTATGACGTGACCCATGTTGTAAGAATAAAGAAGAAATTATGATTCAAATGAGTACCATCATGAGTCATGAGTACCCGAAACACAACCCGGCACCTCCACCAAGCGATCCGTCCCTGTAGACAGCAAGATCCGAGGTGTGTTATGTTGTTACAATGAATTATTTCATTTTAAATGAATTCCTGTCGAGACTGTCGCTGTAATGGCCGGTTTACACATGTTTTACGAAAGACTACTTTAAGGATTTACGAAGACGACTATATTTTATATATTTTTTTATTTTAATTTTTAAATGTCAAATCCTCAAACTTGGCCAATAAGAATCTAGTTTGCATCACGCACGCGTGATGAAGTTGGCCAATGGCCTCCTAGTGTAATAATATAAAATTAAAAATAGTACACTACTTTATTATTTAAAAATAATATAACTTAAAACACGACACTGCTATAGCAATATTTCGAAAAGTTTCACTTTTCTTTGACTGGCTGACATTTAAATTCAATGTATTTTTAAATAAAATTCATCTGCTCTATTAAAGTTTCTTTTTAAATAATATTTTCTTAGTTCTTAAGACATTTTAGTTCATTCCTTCCTCTTATATTAGCCCTAAAAGATCGACGATTGCGCATGCAGGCTTATCCTCAGTTTGAACACGAGACCCGGCGCCTCCACCAAGCCATCAGAAGCTGTAGGATGGAAGGTAGGTCCGACCGGTCGTCGTTAGTATACTTGAGGAGGCCGGCATGCTCATTTTACGCGCTTTCAAGTTTCTCAGACAATTTATGTCGCATCTATTTGTGATTCTATCATAGCACTTTTCCATTAATTGACTATAGAAAATAAACAAACAAATTCAATTTTCTAGAATTTAGAATATGTCAGAACGACCAAAAACACCCAAATAATTACGCATTGTCTGATTGATCAATGATGATGTCCTTCATTATCATTATGCAAAGTTGTATTAAGATGTTAAGGTTTATGGCTGCAGGACAAGGAACGCGCCGAACATCAAATCACGCCGGCAACCATAAATAGAAGAAATATTAGGTGTATGTTCGATTCCGACGTAAAGGCTACCCTCTGATTTTGACGATATTTTTTTCAGGAACCTTCAAAATCTCTGAACACAAGAAAAATATCTAAACACACCTCCACAATTTTAGGTGCAAAGATATGTAGCGATTATACTGTGCATTTTTCTATCTCTACCAGTCAAAGTGAATCCGATAAGCGATATAACCAATAAGTAATAAAAACATGGTTCATTCAAAATTTTAACTTAAGAATGCAAAAGTGGACTAGTGGTGCTCTGGTAGATACAAGTGAAAACTCTACAGAGTCTAGAATCTAGACACGCACTCCAACTATTATCGAGATCGCTCTGATCTGAGGCTTACCTTTTTCAGTGTTCTGTTACTTTTCATATCCATTTTCCTCTAATTTCCTAATAGCAAATAAATGTTTACTATTGAGATGAAGCCTTTTCATCTGCATTTTACTTGAGGACAGAAAACTAAAATAATGCCACCCTTTCATAGGATGTTACACTTGATAAATAAAAACTAAATAGATGCACAAGGTGCAGAGTTGTTGAAAACCCGTTTTTTCGGGCATTTTCGGGTTTGAGACAATTTTTACAAAACATTTTAAGTATTATTTATGCATTACCTAATGTGTCTTGACCTGATTTTCAAGATTACACAATGTTAAATTGTTTCTCTACCAGTGGCTACTGACAGTTTGTATGTAGTGAGATAGGTCTTCACAATAAAAGCCTCTTACCTTGCCAAAGCAATCTGTGGAAAAAGATTAAATATTTTTTGGGGGATCCGGGTAATATCATGACAGACCTGACAAGGTGTAGTTATTTTTTTTCAACTCACATAACAACAGAATTTGACATTAGACAGACTTTCTCATGCTGTATGAAAGGCTTTAAAAAAACTCTTGACTTTTCATCAGGACTCCTCTGTGGTTTTCCTTTGCAGCACGGCACCCCGTTTTAATCGTTTTGGTTCACGTTGTTACTTATGGTTACGGTCAATCGGTCAATATTCACATCACGCTGACCAGTGATCAGTGTATGTGAACAAAGTTTGGACCAAATAACAAAAGTTGCTCCGACTGTGCAAGGGTTTCTAATTCAAACGTAATCACTCAATTACCGGAACATTTTGGTTCGAGTTTTTGACTTTTTGTGTAGAAAAAATCTACATATTACAATACCCGGTACTACACACAATCGTACATCGAAATCCACAATTTCTCTTCCAAAATCCAGAGACAAACTTTAGTAGGGGCAAAGTCGACTACGACAAAATTGAAAATAAGAATTTTTTAGTATATTATTTCTAAAAACATGTTTGTGTTGTTAACATAGAGTTGGGTGGTCTTGTGGACAAATTTCATACATTTCAAAGACTGTATAATATGGTTATGTGACCAAGATACATAACATGGATGAAAACACAGAGGTAAGGTGTCATTTAATATTTTAGGTGCCTTTGTGCAGGTACATAATTGGCTAAATGAAAGGAGAACCTTCTACATTTATTGAAGTCCCCAAAACTCAAACCTGAACTACTATAACATTTAAGCCTTCACCTGATGATTGATAATATATCACAACATACTATTACAAATGAATTTTAGAATTATAGTGGGAACACAACAACATGTTAATAACACTCACAAATATAGTATCCATGACCGTACAAAGACATGAAACTACGTAAAGTCGTAAACGATCTACCACAATAGAAACTTCGAGAAGAACCCAACTAAACCATGAAACAAATAACAAAAAATACAACGAACACAGCCACGACCACGACTTCAAGTAATCTCAACCACCATGAAACCAGATTCTACACAAAATATGCCGAGAGCTCTTTACAAGCATGGATTCTAACAATTTCAAACATAATTATTGGCATGGTGGCATTTTACCTGATGATCAATAACAGTCATGAATTACGAAGTGTCTAGTCACCCACACGGCTTCTGTACCATGACATCTAGGGCCTCATTACAGCAAAGTGCAGGGACAGAACCGAGGTCTAGGGGAAAAGCAGACAATACACACAAATATTAAATTTACTCCAGAAATGCTAATTGCAAGAAGGCACCACGTCATCTTTGAAGGACAACACTACATTCCTGTATTGTAACCTGCCGTGCTACACTTTCGACAAACATAATCTAACATGTGAAGAACAGTGGCGGATACAGGGAGGGAAACCGCCCATCCCCCATGACCCTATGATGTTTTGATTTTTATTTCATAGTCATTTATCACTTTTATGTCATCTTCATCTTATATTTTATTTTTAAACGAGATTTTCTTTTTAGGCCTTTCACAGTTGCAAATTTGCAAAAGTTTTCGTCTTGATCGAGAATTATGATACAGTTCATCACTACACAAAAAAAAGAACAGTGGCGTATACAGGTTGAGCGATCACCCCACCAATTGTAAGCTCGACATGACAACAAAACAAATTGACACACACAAACTACATTGTTTCGGTATTGCATTCAATCCACTAATTTTTTCTAAAATGCACCAAATGCATGCCCCCCATACCTTACCCATGGATGTACATGCAGACAAGAATTGCCCACTCATGGTTATGTCCTAGATCCGCCACTGGTGAAGACCTCAACCTTTGGGTTTCTCCTCAACTGTATAACATCAACAACAGGATGTTTCCAATATGATGTGGACATAGCAGACATTACATATATTTGTTGACAATACAAAAACCTATTGGGCAGAGAACAACAGTCTACAAGAGAAGTCACCAATCCGTTTACATAACTGGCCCGTTGTGACTTGTGTTGGGTCCCTAAGGTTCATCCCGGCTTTCTATACAGAAGGTCCAGGGTTCAATTCCCGTTCAGGTGTAAGTTTTCCAAGACCTGGAATGGATGTAATTAATCCATCATTAATCATTATATTATATTAGTACAATGTTTTCCTAAAAGGCTACATTATGTAAAAAAATTATGCCTGATGAGTCCCCGAAGGACAAAACATTTGTTCCAAACCAGCCTTGTCAATGCTAGCGTAATCCGTGGATGATTCATGTCCAACCGGCATTTCTATCTTTAAAATACAAGTCCCTGGTTGGCTATTACTTGCATGTCAGTGGGGCTAGCGTTCACAGGGTTGGTTCAGAGCCACCCTCTGAAAATCAGTTTGTGTAATTAAGTATTTTGATCTTTAAAAGACAAATCTGTTCATCACATTTAATATTTCTAAACCTTGATACTAGATAGTAGATTAAATTTCAATCGAAGTGAGAGCACGGAAGAAATTAGTATCTGATCATTGTTTTGAAATAATAATAAAAATTCAAATTATGTGTGTGATTTTATTGCAAAATAGCATGAAATGGCTAGTGAACCTGTTCTGTTCAAATTCCTTACCGGTATCAAATAAAATTTGAATTATGCAAATAATTTACATGTAAATATCTATTAGCATGTGCACATACATGGTAGGGTACTAAGTTCAAATTACATCTAATTTTGAAATAACAGAGCTTGAATTTTCGAGGGACTGTGATTACGAGTAGCTAGGGAAAATATTAGGGATGCACATCGATACTTTTTTCATTATCGATTGTTGAAATGGTAATGTCATTATCGAATCGATATTACCAATAAAAAATTCAAGACCATTCCGACATAGATGGAATCGCAAGATGTGGTAAATGAAATTCAAAACAATACAATCTCATGCCACTCGCTGTTTCGTCCAGTCTGTGTTGTCTTTGTTTTCGTCTCCCGCAATTGGCTAAGTTTGCTCCCAAGCGTAAATCTCGAGTAAGACACCTCTTGTGACCTATCTGTGTCTGCTCAAGGGGGAAATACTATTGACGTGTTTTGAGCCATTTTCAACCAATTATTGATATTTATACTATCGATGACTTTTGATTATCGATTATGTATTTTATCCAATATTGATCGATAATATCAATTATCGTGTGCATCCCTAGAAAATATCATTATCAGGATAAACCAGGAGACACACTGAACAACCTGGCAATACCAAGTCACTACAGACCACAATCACCACAGCCATACCAGCAGAAGTTTTCAGCCCTAATCAAGTCAAGACATGGAACAGCCGAGCCACCCAGATTGACCGACAGCTGCGACATAGATCTACCTACAGTCAGTGGCGAAGCGTGAATATTTGTAGCAAAGGAACCAAGCACAGGGGGTTTGGGGGGCAGAGCTGCCACCCCTCGCACACCAAACGTTCCCTCCCCTCCTCACTAGCTACTCGAGGTCGCAGAATCTGCTCCACTGAGCGGGATCTGGAGTGCTACCTACAGAAGATAACCCGTGCCTTCGTCGCCAGGGGATATCTAGAGGATTAGGTCCTGTGATTGCACCATAGAGTTGTAGGTGAAATAGGAGAAGGCTCGGAGACGGATCCTAGTTAGTTGTCTCAAGAAGTAGTGCACAGGCACGAAGAGACCACGTCCGCGTAACGCGTTCATTCGTTGCTTTGCCTGCGTATGTTTGAAAACCATTTCTCACTTCTCTCCACCATGTTTAGAATATTATTTTTCTTCTTATTTTTTTTAGTACAGTAGCCACTGGCTCAATGCCTACCCTGACGCTTCGCCACTGCCTACAGCACAAAAAATGAAACGAGTCCAAGTTGACTTGAATGCAGGCGATTGAGTGCAGAACGTGATCGGCAGACAACAGTCGAAGGTGCAGGGCGGCGATATCGATCATGCGGCCATAAGCCTATTGAAGAAATGTGATCCTCACAGCTGCCGACAACGACCTAAAACAAAGAATCAACTTGTCCCGGAGGCATTTGCAAGTAGGTAATAGCGCCGACCACAGTTGTGTAGAACATCTATAGCTAGCGCACACTTTTTTTAAAAACAAATAGTACAAAATTTCAATAATTGGCAATACCTACGTAATTCTAGTTTTCCAAACATTCAAAATTCATTTTACAAAAATGTGTGACGGGAAGTCGGGAACACAAAAATAAGCTTAAAATATGTCAGTTATAGGCCTTATAGTCTATTTTGCAACAAATGTAACTACCAAAAAGACCCTGGAATAGGAACATCCGAAAATGGAACATCATCATTTAAACATTATCGAAAGTTTGTAAAATCTGTGAAATAAATTTGTATTTTGTAGAAAAGAAAAACTACATTAATTTACTGTCTAGTTACTCTAGGTAGGCTACATAATTTAGTATAATATGAAAAGAATAAGAGTAAGAGGAAGTATACCTTAATTAATGAAAAAAGGATCCAGGACATCGTCTTCTGCTGTATGAAAATAGGTGAACTTTATTAATAACACACTAGCAGTGAAAGGTACAAATATATTTTTATTAAATGCTTTAAAAGAGAGGTAAAAATAATTTAAATATAACACATGACCATGGTCCAATAATAGTATATTATGTAGGATACAGTTTTCACTAGAAGAATCGAATGTTTGGAACCAGATGTCTTGCAAACTAGGTCTGATAGTGTTATAGAAATATTGCAAATGCCTAACAAAGTCACAATTGCCAACATCAATAAGAAGTAAATCCGTCTGTTGAATAAGGTCACGAATATAGTGACTAATTGAATACTGGTTAAGAACAGATGCATTGGGTGTTGCAAACATGCAATTGCACTAGTGACCACTGTAGGCCTACCTACAAACAAGGCCTACATTTCAAAAGTAAACTCAGGCTTAGGCAAAATATACTAATAGTCTAATAACACACGATCCCACCCCAAAATTATATTAACTTGTTGTATTTGGCTAAGTAGGCTATGGCTAGCTATGAATATATATAGCAATGATGTTAGTTTGAATAAAAGATCTACATCTTATTGGATGTTTAGGTTAAGTGGTAGACAGATAAGCACACCTCTGGTTTCTTAGGAATGCATATTTTGGTATGATAACAACGAGATGCTGATCACTGTTCGTCTTTGTCCTTGGCGCCGTGTTTCAGAATGCGGGTGAACTCGATGTAGTCGAACATGGACGACTTGATCGGGGCCTCTCGATACATCTCGTCCACCTGGAGACGGGATTCAAAGTAAGTAGGCTACACTACACACAACTTATCCAGCAGGGAATAAGTAACAAATGTGAGAACAAGATGACCGTACAAGGGAATTGGCATTTATATAGTGATGAACACCTAGGACTAGGCTGATTCATTAGATATACCATCTCCAATATAGCTGGGTAAAGTACAGACAAGCACGTGTATTTGAATGAACGATGAATTGTCAAGCCAAAATCCATCAACTGTATTTCAGCTTGTACACAACCATGGCTACCATTTTGTATGTTGTTTTCTTGTACAGACAGACATTAATAACAACATTAACTTACTTAGGGCATATTAGTTATTATTTAAACCTACAAAGATCTAGAATCACTTGGTTAAGTTAAGTGGCTCTCTGTAAGACTAATCCTACTTCAATGAATTCAAAGAAATTTTGGGAAGGAAATAGTTATAAAACTTTATTGTCCAACCACAATTCAATCCAGAACCATCCAGAGGCTAGAATAATTATTGAATATTGATATGGAAACGGAATTCCCGAGTTAGCTACCTAATTGGGGGCAAAAAAAAAAACAAGAAAAAATTTAATGGAAATTGGAGCATACTTCACCCAACAAAGGGGACTATCAGCGGTTTCTGCACGAATGTTATAGGTAGGCCTATACATACATATTTAGGTATGTAGCATTAAAGCGGGCAGACTAAGTTTTTTTGCAAGGGCATGTTAACCGCTAGGTCATTCATTAGGCACCACTCTACAGAGTGTAGCCTATGGGATGTGGCAAGGAGAGACAGGTTCTGGACATATCCAGCCACAGGGAAAGGGAGGGAGGGAACACGTGATATACTACTACTATACATACAAAATATAAATGACTGGTTAACAACAATAAACTCTAACTCTAACTAATAAACAAATAACAAGCCAAAACCATAAAACGGTTGAGCAAGATTGCAATTTAAGTGTACCAATAATTACCATTTAAGATATTTAGCATAGGCCCCTAGGCATACAAATTATTAACAATTGCGTTAGGGGCCGTGTGCCTACCTCTTCATCTGTAAATCGGTCTCCCATGGAAGTGAGCAGCTCTCGAAGACGCTCCTCATTGATAACTCCAGAGTTTTCCTCATCAAAACATCCGAAGGCGTTCTTGATGACGTCCTCTGGATCTGTTCCTTGCAAGCGTTCTCCGAACAACGTTAAAAACATGGTGAAGTTGATTGGTCCAGGCGCTTCGTTCATCATCCCTTCCAAGTACTCCTCATCCGGGTTCTTGCCAAGCGATGCCAACATGTCGTGTAAATCTTCTTTGTCTACAAACCCATCTCGGTTCTGGTCTATCATATTGAAAGCTTCTTTGAACTCTTGAATTTGTGCTTGGTCGAACATTGCAAACACATTTGAAGTTGCACGCTGTGCACGCTTCTTGGTGGTGGCACGGCGACCGGCAGTTTTACGTGAAGACATTACTGAAAGATAATCATAACAAGTGTGGTTTAGCACTCATTCAATAGGAAATTTGCTATGGCTAATTGGCTATGGAACTATAATATATGTAATTCACCCTTAATTAACTCAAACGAGCATTGGACAAGTCTATAATTTAATTAAAGTATGGTAGGCTGATGGAGCCTAGAATCAAGAACATCGGCAAGCAATCAATCACATAGGGCCTATTATCACAAGTCAGTGTCACATATAGCCTACATCCAAGAAATCTTTTACTGAATAAAAACCATTGCATAGGCCTAAGAGGAAACTTTAGTTAACATTCAAAGTATTTTCCTGTAGGCCTAATACTTGCAGGTAGGCCTAACTTGTTGTTTTAAGTTTAGTTTAGACTTTAGAGCCAGCAAATAAAGTGCCCACTAACTAAATTTAAATTATGGGAAGGAGCCCTAAATTTTTCTTTCCTCTCGTGTTATGACAATGCAGAGATTCGTTAGGTAGTTTTTTGTAATTTTGGTTGTAAACAACGAAAAAAAATAAAAATCATTAAAATGGCATAATAAATATAAATAGGCCTACATGGTAGGCCTAGTGTTAAGATGCGTTAGGCTACCTAACCTAATAAAATGTTCTTTGACGTCAATGAGTTCAGGGAACCACATTTGCCATGTTCATCTTACTGCCTTTATTGCAATGTAAAGTAAACTATCTCATGGCACTTACCGAAGATCACCAAAAAAAATTTTCCATACTAGGCCCTATGCCTACTTTGATTAATTTAGTTCAGACATGGTAGGCCTATGCTTTAAAGTTATAGGCCTAGGTAGGCTGAAAGAGGAAGAGGAATTAAGTATACCCTACCGTAACTAGCCTAGCCTACTAGCCTACCGATGGGAAATTTATTCAGTTAATTCAGGCTATATTATGAAAGGGCCTAGGCATCTAAAATCTATTAAATAAGCAATTAGGCCACTAGGCCAAAGCAAAGATTAGTGTTAAGGTATCTGGAGCCTCTTAGATGTTCTACAACAGCTCAGGAACAAGGTCCAGGAATGGTACGTGCACGTCTAACGGGAATATTGGGTATGATTTAACATTGCCCAGTAACTATGCCTAACAATTACCGTTACGGGAAGCTATTGCCGGGCTATTGAAGAGCGGCTTAGTCCACAAGCCAGGCTTAGACTAGGTAGGTTGTTTGGTCGGGGGTTCAAAACAAAATCGTGCACATGTAGGCCCTAGGCTACGGCATTTTTTTAAGAAAGTTTATTTGGATGAAGGGCGCGTCAACTGTTAGGTCATAATGCACCACTCTAGACTAAGGGATAGGGTATGGGGAGGGGGGCCCATGATGGTCAGAAGAACCAGCCACAGGTAGGGGGAGGAGGGGGTTCTCACTTCGCGGTCGGCATCGTCTTTGTCATCGTTAGTCACTGTGTCACCGTCATCGTAGTCGGGGAGATCGTCAACGGAAAGGAGAGGTATGAAGTTTGTAGAGGGTGGGTAAGGGTATATTGTTCAAAGTGCGGTGGTTTCATATTACATTTACAATTTGGAAAAACGAAATCACAACGCTTCACGCGACCCTAACCTTTTTTTGTTGATTTTGTTTTGGACCCAACCGAACAAGTGCCCCCAGGCCTATTGCGTAACATCTTATTTTAATGCATTAAGGCTAGGTTCTATTCGAGACAATGACTGGTCATAGAGGACGATTAGGCCTACAAAAAACAACGCCTTATGCGGGATTCGAACCCACGTCCTCATCCTAGAGCCATGTGCCACCTCGGATGGCATTCCCTCAGGGAGGCAGGTCTAAAAAACTATTACTTTTTGTAGGACTTAATTCCCTAGGCCTACTAGCTCCGGTACTTCTTCGGCTAGGGGGGTCCAACTTTTATATACACTGTAACGGAAAGGATTTCGGGTGCGCTCTTATCGATTATATCCTAGAACTAGCGCGGCGCACTGTAGCCAGCGAAAAGTTCGGCTAACCTAACGAAAGTACACCTTTAACATAAGTAGTAACAAGGCAATATAGAAGTGTTAACAAGGTGTATAAAAGTTGGACCCCCCTAGCCGAAGAAGTGCCCTAGCTCCTGGGCTTTGGTAAAAAAGCTCCCTCCAGCCCCTCCCCCCCCCCCAAAGATAGCCTAGGCCCTACTCTTAGAGCTAGGGGAACTCTTTCGGTTGGTATGGACAGTTTTTGATCAGCAGGTAGGGTAGGCCTACTCAAGATTTAAAATAGCGACGTTAAAGGTTTTGTAGGTAGGCCTACTTTAGATTTAAAATAGCGACGTTAAAGGTTTTGTAGGTACACACAAAAAAAAACTGTCCATACCAACCGAAAGAGTAGGGCCTACCGAGCTAGGTTTGGGTGTGTATTACCTCCATAGGCCTACACGAAGTCTAGGTAAACTAGGCCCGACCAAGATCTTATTGGCTAAGAGCACTAGGTTAAATCCTAGTCCCAAAAACTCAGCCCTTGATCAGGCCTAGACTAGGCCTAGGCCTAGGATATGCCTAGGCTTACGTGTTGAATGGGGTCCTCCTAGGCCTAGCCTAGACCTAAGCCTAGGCCCTAGGCCTAGGCCCTAGCCAACGTCCACATTATTTACTTAACTGCAAAACTGTCCTTCCACATTTATAATTGGAATGGATAAAGAAGATTACCTGTTTCTATTGATGTATTCAACTGAATATATTAGTATAACGCCTATTCCAACCTAACTTAGCAAAATCACAACAAATACTGACAGTTTCTGAAAACCTTTTGTCAGCCAGATGAATCACTTTTCACCACACCCGAGTTTCGTAATAAAAAATTTACTCACAGATGGCCGTGCAACGAGCCAAATTTACATGTCCACCAACCACACTGAAACCATATTGAATTACAAATGACATTTCGTCGTTTGGGACGACATACATCTACATTATTTTCTAATATTATGTGTATTATTCTCAGATAATACAGTTTTACCGTACGTTATGTAGTTGATAATGACGATATTAAAGATATAAATTGTAACAAATTAGTACAATTCGTTTCGCATAGTTGGCTATTCGTACGCAATGAATGCCAAATAACTGCCATTTCTCTTGCTGCCGCGGGATGTGCTGCCATCTACCATGAAACTAATGTAGCGTTACGAGTTAAGTACCAGTATTTGATTGGTTAAAACTTGCTGGGAAAGTTAAATACCATTTTAGATAGTAATATTGAATGATGCAGACTCCAAAACAATTCCTTATAAGGCAAAGAAATCTGTACTTGTCTAGTAATGAGGTCAGCTTAGCACAGAATGAACAGATGCCCAGCTTCATAACTGGTCGAAACATAAAACCATTTTGCCAATTCTACACCTGTAAAAATATGTTGTCTTCTTGAACACTATGAGCTAGAGTTGAAATTTATCGAAGTGTCTACTCTTGTAAAAAGTTGTGAATATCTACTTTAGCTTGGAAAAAAGTGAAATGGTCAGGTCAGGTTGGGAGATCGTGTTTCCCAAATTCCAAAGTGAGCGTAAAATGAGTGTGTGACTGTAGCCTGCGGTAAACCATAACCACACACGAACGCACAGGAACTCCGGGGGAAGTCACATGGGCGAAGGGAGGATATGAAACATTATTGATTAGTGACTAATTTTTTATCGTGGGAAACCTGTTATAGGGTGCATTTAGCCCCTCTTCAGGTGAACTAGGTATGTGCGGATTGGAAATTGTGAAGGGATGTCCGAGGGCTGTTTAAGAGGACTCACTCCCTTGCATTCGCCTTCGCCCTAAAAACACTAAAAATCTTAGAAAAAAATAAGTATTTTGAAATTATTGCTTAAAATAACTTAATTTTAGCCAATTTAATTCTCCACTGAATGGGTTAAGGTACCAGTTGTGACGGAAATGTCTAAAGTCATATTTAGGACTTTATCCTTAACATTCGCATTGAACACTGAAAAATGGTTGATTTTTGTTGTTTATTTGGATCAGGGCGAGTTAACCGTTAGGTAATGAGCCACTCCAGCCTAGGGGATGTAGGGAGTAAAGTCCAATGCTGGTCAGAACGGTTAGGGGGAGGAAGGGAGGGAGCTCATGTCGTACTTGTCGGAGAGGTCGTCAAGGGAAGGGGGTGGGTGAAAAGTAATAAAATTCTCTCCGACATACTAGCCGATGTTTGTGAGATGGACTTTGTCTTTGCTTTGCTTGCTCTGGGCCAAACTATACACCGGAACAAACGGAGGAAGAGACTGAAGAAAACCTTAAAAAAAAACGTTCAGCAAGGATTGCAGCTAGCGGACCTCGACCGGCGACCTCTCGAATCAGAGCTTCACGCATTATGTTGTCAGGGGTCACAACAGCTGGAGCTCAACCTTTGAAGTTAAACAGTGTGAAGGTTGTTTTATCCAAATAATACATGAACATTGTAATGAGATCGTAGTGTTACGAAACAAACCTGCTTTGAAATATTTTTTAATCCATCCAACTGATCTAAGGAAACTAGAACATCACTTTATAAAAACTGAAACTATATTTCAGGTAGTAACGTTACACATACAAATCATTACACTTTTTACAGTTATTTACTTATTTTCATTTAAAAAATGTGATATTTCGACTACTTTTCAGCAGTCTTTATCAAATTTATCAAATTTCTGTTTGATAAAGACTGCTGAAAAGAAGTCAAAATATCCCATTTTTTAAAATTAAAATAAGTTAAAAACAGTGAAAAGTCTAATGATTTGTATGTGTAATAGAACATCACTCTTCGTATTTGAGATGAACTAAACAAATTTGTATTTATTTATTTTTATTTATTTGGTTCAAGGGTGCGCCAACCGTAAAGTCAATACATGCCCTCTAGCCTAGGCGATATGGGGGAACAGATCCATGCCGGACCGATCCAGCCACAGACAAGGGGAGGGAGGGGCATTTCTCACATCGTTGTCGTCTTTGTTATCGATCTTATCGTAATAGTCGTCGACGTCGAAGGGGAGGTAGTCCAAAGGAGGGGGTGGGTCCCCGTCGACAGTTGATACATTCACTCATAATTACGAATTTTGTAATCAATTATTATTTTGGTAACCATTTCAGCGATTTTAGCGACATTGTGCGATTTGGATGACTTGTTTTCTTCTTTACCTTGCGTTCTGGCCACGAGATATTGAGTTTACCGTTACAATACTATCCACGTACCAAAAACCGAAAAACGACGTAGAAATCGAGGTATTTTAGAAGCTAAAAAAACAGACAACCGAATTGTATAATGTTTGTGAAAAGGGGTTAAATGGCAAAATGATGGGGCTTTTTCTCAATTTCGTTAATCAAGAAACACTACCGTACCGTAGGTGTATTTGTTAATTTTTTATTCAATTCAGAATTTAAAAAATAATAAATCCTATTCCGGTCGAGATAGATTTTTTAAATTTCAGATTGTAATAAAAAATAACAACTCTGAGAGTATGCATCAACCAACATGTCAATGAAATGTAGGCTAGTTTTAGATTCAATTCGATTCTATATTATACTTATTTTATTGTGGGCCCATACTTCACACAACCTGGAAAAGCCCCACGTAATTCAATACGATGTAGCCTGAAATTAGTCATTTATGAAAAGTTCTTGAAAAAATTATGAGAATTAATCTTTCTTAGATCGCACTGAAAAATGTTACAGAGGAATTCAAACTTCAAAGGTTATCTGAAAATGTTATCGAAATCGTAGTAACAAAAATAAAAAAACAGTACTTTTGCTAGTGGTATAGACAAATTAATTTCTTATACGCACATATTATTATCCAATCTATAATCACATAAAAATATTTTAATTTTACTGTAATTGTAGTATGTGTGAAAATTGTATTGCGTATAAAAATATATTCAATTTAGTAAAGCCTTGTTTGCGGTACTGGTAGGAATAGAATAACAAACTCTCAGCTGTAGAGCATGTCAAGGTCAATGGTAAACTGTGCGCTGGTGTTGCCTATGCGAGCTTCGTAAGGCGCACCGTCCGGTGGCGCTGGCGGCTAGATGCTCAACTACTAGCAGGTGGCAGAAGTTAAGGCCAATAGCACAGTGTGGTAACTTTTCAAATCTATTATGGATTGGAAAGAGGGTAATATTAATTTGGAATTAAGGAAACGACGAAATTTCCCAATGGTTATCGATATAGATTTAAAACTTAAAAAATAACGCAGTCCTCATTTGGGAGCGTTTGACGGAGCGCGTTATTTTTTTCACTGATAGTTTTTTCACACAAATTAATGTGACAAAATACCCCCCTCCCGTAGGTGGAATTGTTAATATTTGATACAATTCAGAAATCAATTTATTATTTTTTTATTTCTGTATTGTATTAAAATATTAATCAAGCAGTTACATTTTATCCAAGTTTATTTTTATTTTAGGAAGCCTTACATACCTCGATTGGCTACCTCTAGGTTGTGTTGTTCTTGCGATTACACCTAAATTTCATGTAGCCCTACGTTAATTTATCTGCTAAAATAATTATTACAATTCCAGGAATTCAATATTTCCTTTTAAAGACAAGGTAACGTATAAAGTGTAGGGACCTTATCTTGAGTGGAGGTCTCTCTAAGGTTGCATTAGTGACTGATATGAGAATCTTTGGATGTAGGTAGTACTACTATACCCCATTACAAACCAAACTACAAAGTACTACCTACAACAGCTCTGAGACCGCCAAACACCGAAATAGGTGTAAATAAAATAATAACACTGAAATTTACAAAAATCATGTTTTGTATGCATGCAGTATTGTTCAATCAACAAATGGTGTTGTAAAATAAAGTTAAGAAAAAATTATAAATTTAGTCTTAGGCCTACTCTTAGTAACAATAAAATCAGTCTGAATATAAGTACATTCAAACTTGTTTGTTAGGCCTATGTGGTTAGAATAATACGAGCGTCGTAGACGAACATTACACGCATATAAATTGGCAAATATAGCCTAGATAAAACTGCTAAAATACAGCTTTAAAGTTTAAACCAATAACACCGAAATCTCCAATTTGAAAAACGAAATTCACTGCAAAATAAAACCACTTTCACGGATCTCTCACTTGAAAAACGTGACACAACGAGTAAACTGATCAACAGATAACAGACAGGCATCATATTAAGATCGTCATCTTTCATTCCAAATCATGGCTATAAATTAGTTTTTTGTTAATATAAGTACCTATGTATCCTATTCCTAACATAGGCTACTTCTGTTTTACCTCTGTAAAAACAACTAGTTTTAGATTAGAATATAAAATTTATTTTCTTCCCGAGACATGCTTGAAATGCCTAATTAAATGTATACATTTATGTGTTTATCAACGGCTGAATAAAGAATATCATATTAAGATTAAAGTTTTTTTTTTATTGTTCGCCACACTGACATATCGTCGTCTGTGTCGACTCATCTTCAGATCTATAGGGCCGCGTTGTCTCGTACTGAAACCACTAAAACATATGGTAGGAATAGTGGTAATTAAAATGTACCGTGCATAAAGTCATTGAGCCCGCATGTTACTACAAAGGCGAGTAGTGTCAAGATTAGGTTGGACAGCTAGAAAATGTTGTGCACTGAGCGGGACCTGAACCTATAACGTCCTTTGGTTCCACACGGTTAGGATCTGTTCCACAACCGTATGAGACATCGTGGCCTTGTACGGGTTTCCATTCGCCAGTGCATGAAGTGCAAGCAATAAAGTATTTTATTATTTATTTATTTTTAAAGTGTAGTTGACCATAACACATACACGCATTGGCCATTTTATAGGAATCTTAGAGGAATCTTACAGAGGTTTGGGAAGTACGGCCTATATCAGTCGTGTGATGGTTGTTGCTGTCGTTGTGGTTGCTGTTGTTGTTTGGTTTTGTTGAAAGGAATTATTTTTAATTAAGTGAATAATTTGACAAAAGCCTTAGGCCCTGCGTTGTCTACTCTACTCTCGGCGATTTCCTGATTAAAATTACTTCAATTAAAGATATAAATTTTAAAATGTATTTAATTAATAATATAGTTGAACATTAATCATTATAAATTTTCTCACACAACTATTGTTTTAAAATGAAATGAAATAAGTGCTATTAGCGTTCATTGGGTCGAAAGTTGGGTCAATTGGGGGGCAAGGGCAAAACCCATTAATTCGGTTCTACACCACAGGCTTATTGTTTTTAAAAACTGAAAAAAAAATTCCTGCTAACAATACTCACGACGTTTCAAAGAGGGCCCGACGCTTCTTTTCAAATGCCGCACATTGATTTACAAAAACCCAAAAATAAATGTTGGGAAAATAACGCAAAAAACTTAATTTTACTTGTTTTCCATTCAGAAGAAAGTTCACAACAATACAAATAAAACAAAAATAAAAATACAAAATGGATATCATTTTTGGTCAAAAAGCCCTTGTGAACCCACTTTTTCCAAACTACCCCTTAATTTACGGATATCTCAAGTTACAATTCAACCACAATGTTTTAAAAAAAAATCAAAAATGTGTGTCAGCATTTTGGCAAAAGATGGCTATAAAAATTTGTATCAAAGGGATTGTAAACCTCAAATATTAAAAAAATAACATGTGTATGTAGTGATTTCTCATTAAATATCCTGTTATTTGCCAAAGGGGCCATAATACAATAGAATTTCGCCCTGGATGAATTTTTCTTTTACCCTGTTTGGGTATCCCTTTAAAGGTAAAAAATTTTGGGAAACATCTGTCGTTCCGGTCTAAGATTTTTACGACGCCATTTTCTTTTGGGCATATGATATAGTACACCTCTTGGTTTTTATCTTTTTTATACGTTGATTACAGTTTTAAAAAATTCGAAGTAATTTTGGATTCTCTATAAAAATTCCAATTACATGATTAATTTTTTTTTTTTGTCTGGGAACAAAGTGGGATAAGAAAATTACTATTAGCTGCGATAAGTGATGCGGTTTGTGCGTTTCATTATAGAATATTACTTTTGGGCAAAAAATATTAGGGATGAACTGGAAAAATTATTTGAAATTGGTCTATCTCGAATTGCCCCACGACACCATAGGGGCCTTTTTACTTTTTTAAAGATGGCGGAAAAACGTTTGTTTGAAATTTTATAAAATTTTGTTAAAATTTGGAAAATAATAGGCCCTTAGTGCCTTGTGCCTATGGCCTTGAAAAATGACTTTTGAATAGGGCCATGTCAAACAGCAGAGTGGTAAAAATGGGGGCCATTTTAATGATACCCGTCACACACTAGAACAACGAAATTTTTAAGGGTAAATTTTGCTTTTGGTCCCAAAAACGGACATCCTTTGAAAAATTCGTTTTTATGTTTTTATATAAATTAAATTTCTTTTTAGAAACAAGGGATCTGCTTCCGCACATCTACTTTAAAATTGCATGTCATTATAAAAACAAGCTACTTATAAAAATCACGTTTTTTGTACCATTAAAGGCAATTATAGTTTCTATAAAACATTTTAAATAAGAAAATGGGAAAATTTTTTTTTTTCCCGTTTAAGTTTCTGAAATTAAATTTTCGTTTTTAAAGGGTAGCCCGGTAGAGACGGCATTGAGCAAAACTTTGGTTTTTCAAAGATTATCCGTTTGGGGCCCACCACATACCGAATTGGATATACCATTTCCTTTCTCATGTATTTAGCAAGCCAGCCATTACTTCCACCCAATATACTAAGTTGAATTTTAGATCAATAAAAATATTCTAAAATAGCCAATACAATGTTTTAATTTGGCTCACACATGGGCATGTCATTGGAAGAAAAGTGTTAAGGGTTTCCCGAGGAAACCAGAATTTGTTTTAAAAACTTATTTTACGAAGATTTCTTATTTCAAGTTTTTCCCCTCTGATAGTGCCGAGTGCTATTCTTAATAAAACCAAAAACCATTCCCCAAATGGTTACAAAAAGAAAACAAGTGTCAACCGCATTGTTAATCAAACATGTCACCAAAAAAATTCACTCCGTTTAGTCACCAGAAGAAGCCAATAGGAGCCAAAGGCGTTTTGTGTCCAAAAAACTACTTTTTAGTCTTTGGAACCCGTTGGAAACCCCTTTCAAAACAGCCAGAGTGTACCAAGTAATTGACAAAAATCGCCAAAAAGGTTGCCACTACTTTCCAAAAGGGCGCCAAAAGCACCTAAGATTGCCAAAAGTTTTACCATATTATAGTCTTATGTCATAAAATTGATTTTAAAAATGCATGATAGGGCGTAGTTAAAAATGAAAAGATCATGAGAAATGGGAAAGAAAACCATGCTTTTCGAGTTTTTATCAAAAACACCTAAAATTAAATTTCGAAGTGTGATAAAGTTTTAAGATGAAAATAATCACAGTACGGAAAATAGCAGCTTCATGTTAGTTTCGTGAACTCGGTTTTAAATGCAGTACATTTTTGTATTTACTTTACAACAAACAAAAAACAAACAGAAAAAACTTTGTTTTTACTCCACCTTGTTATACTTTGGAATATACCAACCAAATTTTTTACAAAATTTCTTATTCATTTTGGGGGGTGGGTGCAATAGTTTTCTGGGTAATTGCTAACACTGTGTTCAGTTTGTGGATCCCAATCCCAAAAGGATAAACTTAAAGAAAAAATAAGTGGACCAAAATGACGTATCTACGGACTATTGCCTTTTTCCCAAAAGAGAATTTAATTTTCACAACTTAAAAAGGGAAAATAAAAGTTTTTTTATTTTCAATTTAAAATTTATTAAAAAGATGAATTTGTTTTTAGAAAAATATCCATTGCCGTCAATGTGTACGATTGTGGTTTTTATTTATTATAGGGAAAACGCTTAAATCCCGCCGGGTTGTTGGATGGGGGTAATTGGGGCATTTACTCCTTGTTTCGGATTTTTTTTGTTCTGTGAAAAAATCAAACTTTGTTTAAATTTTTTTTTAAAAAATTAAAACAAAATTAATAAAAAATTTAACTTAATTTTTTTAAAAAAAATTTTAATTTAAAAAAAAGGAAAAAAAGTAAAATTTTAAATTTTCATAGAATAATTTTTCGATTGCGACAAATTTTACAAAAATATATTAATTCTTAAATTAAGTTCTGTGAAAAAATCATTAAAAAACGGAAAGCAGTAGGGTTTAAAACCGAAGAAATAAAAAAAATCGTCTAATTGCGATTTTCATGAGAAATAAATTTTTTGATTACGCTCAATTTCCCCCCGAATATATCAAAACATAAAATTTTTAAGGTTCTGTGAAAAAAAACATTACAATCGGATAAAGCTGTAGGAGTTATAAGTTGAAGAAATTTTTAAAAAATCGAAAAAAATCGTAAAATTGCGATTTTCATGAGAAATAATTTTTCGATTGCGCTCAAAAGGGTTTGGCAGTTCTTAGTTCAGAGATTTCGAAGGCATCCATAAAATTTCATCGCAATCGGAGTATCGGTTAGCCGGAATCGTGCTAACAGACAGACAAAAATACAAAAAAAAAAAAAGAAAGAAAGAAAGAAAGAAAAAAACATTCGGATTTTTTTCTCCAGTGTAGTGAAATGGAATCTTCGCTTCGCTCGCTACGCTCATCCAATAAGTAAAGTATTATTGTTTGTTTTTAATGCCACAAATATGTACATTGCTTCTAAAAAGTATTGAATTGATATAACACATAAAACGTAATTTTTCAATGGCGTGCCCTATTTGTGTACCAAATAACAAGATTACTTATACCATTAAATTGACGTGGTTCATAGTGTGTGACGGCCATCTTCAAAAAAGGCTGCCATTGGTGCCACTCAGTTAGTTTGACATGAAAGGGATTTTGGTGTGGCTCGGTCTTGTGGTTACTGGTTAGCCTACCTACTTCCAATGCAGAATGTCCAGGGTTCGATTCCCTCTAAAGTCAGAAGTTTTTTTACTTCTGTTTTGGACTTAAGTCCATCAGTTCTTGTCTAAGGATTTGTAAACGGTGACTTTGGAGCCGTCCTAGCAACGAAGCACATAATAATTCAGAGTTGTTCTGAATCGGCCTGTTGATTCTGGCGTTGATCCGCGGGTGTTAGCACAGTCCATACCACTGATATCTATTTCCTATTAAAAAATTGATTTTGGTTGGTTATCGCTCACTCGTCGTTTAAGGCGGGGCCTACAGGGTTGGCTAGGTCGCTTTTGGTTTACTGTGCCCCACTGAAAATCAGTTACATGACTGAGTGGGTAACTCTAAATATTAATTTATTTACTTATTTTATTTATTTAATGGCATGCTTACTAAATTTACCAAATTTTAACAATCTATCTTAAAATTTCAAACAACACGTTTGGCCGCCATCTTGTAAAATTGTAAAATGGCCCCTATTGGTGTCGTGGGGCAATTCTGAGATAGACCAATATTCAAATAATTATCCAGTTACATCCTAATATTTTGTGCCAAATGTAATATGTCTATAATGAAACGCACAATCCGCATCACTTATCTGCATGACTAATATGTAATTTTCTATAATCCCACTTTGTTCCCAGACAGACAAATTTATATCATGTAATTGGTAATTTTCATAGAGATCCAAATATTACTTCAGAATTATTAAAACTGTAATCAACAGTATAAAAATGTATAAAAACCAAGAGCGTGTACTATATGCATATGCCCAAAAGAAAATGGCGTCCGTAAAAATCTTAGACCGGAACGACAGATGTCTACCCAAGATTTTTTTATCCTTAAGGTATACCCAAACAGGATTAAAAGATAAAATTCATCCAGGTCGAAATTTCTACTTGTATTATGGCCACTATATGTGCAAATAACAGGATTTTAATGAGAATCACTACATACACATGTTTAGTTTTGTAATTTTTTGAGGTTTACAATCCCATTTGATACAAATTCTGTTATAGCCATCTTGTTGCCAATATGCTGACACACATTCTTGATTTTTTTCAAAACATTGTGGTTGATATTGTTCACTTGAGATATCAGTAAAGTAAGTCGTTGTTAGGAAAAAGTGGGTTTACAAGGTCTATTTTGACCTATAACTGACTATTCCATTGTTGTAACTTTATTTAAGTTTCATTTGAATTGTTGTGAACTTTTTTTCTGAATGGAATACAAGTAAAATTAAGTGTCTGCGATTATTTTTCTAACATTTATTTTGGTTTTAGTAAGTCAATGTGCGGCATTAGAAATGAAGCGTCGGCCATCTTTGAAGCGTCGTGACGTATTGTTAGCAGTGAAATTTTTTCTTCAGTTATACAACAATACATGCTCTGTGATGTGTAGAACCGAATTATATGGGTTAGCACTTGCCCCCCAAGTTGACCCATTGTAGGCCTTTTCGCCGTCGAGATGAACGACTATATCAGAACAGGTCAACAATGGTATTGTTCAACAACTCACCGCCACATAGATATAGACAAGCTATCCATAGATATACGCAGCCCTCTAAAGTTTATTTCGTGTTTGTCTATATCTATGTGGCGGTGAGTTTTGAAGAATACCATTGTTGACCTGTTCTGGATTTGTTTGTTATTGGTCAAACTTTTACCATTATTCATTAAACTGGTCGATTTCTGCAAAGGATAACTATTATTGTACTCAATATAGGCCTAGACGTGCTTTTCTAAAAATTGATAAGGGCATAATTATTTTCTACGATATTAGTACCAGGTGATTGTAACATCGAATGTACAAATGAGGTAAGTTGCTCATTCCTATCGGAACCTAGTAACGTAGGTTACCATGAAGCAAAACTAACTATCTTCATTCATTGTTATGGTATCTTATAAATATCGTAACTTAAGTATTAAAAATGGTGGTGTGAACGGGGTCTTACTCATATTTCTTTCTAACCTCTTTGGCCCTGCTGTCATCTAGTACCCCTCGCGCTCGAAGCGAAACGTCAGTGCAGTCGTGGTACGGAGTGATACTAGCAGCTGTATACCTAGTGGTCGCAGTTGGAGCAAATCGTATTTCAGTGAAGACATTTCAAAATACTGTGTTTTGTTCATTTCCATCTGCTTTGTCGTCTGTGCTTGGACTGTTCTTTCGGACGTGTTTTAAGTGTGAATGTCAAATGTGATTTTGTTTAAGAATTTGTTGTAGGTATTCGAATTTATTCAGAAATATGTCGATTTGAATTTAAACATTTAATTCGGGTGGGATCTGTAGGTTGTAGGTCCTTAGATGCCTGCATATTCGGTGGAAATGGGGTCCGGCAATGATCCTGTGACCACATCATCCAAGGTAAAAAGGAATATATTTTTTAAAGATTGCAGTGCAGACGACACTCAATTCAACAAAAGTGATAAGAGATCAAAAATAAGTAACAGTAGGTCAATGGTAATTAACAACAGCCCTAGATTTAGGTCGGGCTTTACACCAAATAAATCACAATCGAACATAATAGTGATAAACGGATCATGGGTGCAGGGATCGCCTACAAAGTACAATGTTAATGGATTATCTGGTGAAGTCGACGAAGTGTCATTTAACACAGCCTCAGCAGAAAATAATTGCTCTTGGATATTTCATGACCAAAACAGTGACGGTGATATTAGCCTAGGGCTCGATAATTCTAAAGCAAACTGTCAACAGATGAATATTGTTGAAAACAATGCCAATTACTCTGACGATTCTCTCACATGTGTAAGTGACTATTCGCTAGTGCCTTCCCGAAATGTTGACACAAGGGTTGACGATGGTCGGGACCACGGAAATCTGTCATGGCTCTTCAACTACGAACTGAAAGAACACATCTCCCTACCAGATTTGGACGCACCAGCTTCTCTGCCAGGTAAGCTACTTCAAGTACCTACTCAATACATAGCAAGCCCTCGTCTTATATCGTGTCTTAATCGTAATAGAAGTAGCCTGGGTCTGGATTCTTAAAATTAGTAGCCTAGTACATAATATAGCCCCTATCCTAATTATGACGTCGTTGGAGAACAGAGAAATGATGAAACTAAGGTGTAGTAGAACCCAAGGCATGCAGTCGAAGCTCACCGTCTAGCCCAGAGAGTCTGTGTCAGTTTGGCAGGGAAATATGAAGCGTTGTGATTTGAGACCTAAAATTAAATTAAACCGCTCCACCCAAAGGGTTTCAACCCGGCACCTCCACCAACAATTCGTCAAAACGTCGAGCTATGACGCGAGTGGACTGTCTTAACTTTGGTTTCGACGATCCACAGATCTAAATTTTCTAGAACTTATTCACCTATGCATGTAAACGAGGCAAGCATTGGAGGGCATGGGATGTCCAGCGGTCTTCTAATTCATACTTGGATCATATTGTTAATATTCCCTCGTTGATGGCGTTGGTGTTGGGGGGGTGGGGGCTCAGAGCTATTTTAATTAATCGCTTCACCGACAGGATTCTATCAACCCGGCACCTCCACCAACAACGTTAAGAACGTCGAGCGAGTGGCTACCATTAAACTTCTCTAAACTTTGGTTGCAAGGATATACATTCACCTATGCATGAAAAAGCATTGGAGCATTGGAGGGCATGGGATGTGTCCAACCAACTTCCCGTATAGCGAAACACATGTTGCATTTAATCGTTTGGGCGTTGTGTGTGTTTCTACTGATAGGATGTCAGTCACAGGCGCGTGCCTCCAGCTGTCCCCTGTTAATTGTTTATCTCCCGTGTCCCGCAGAGCCCGAGGTCACGATGCGGGTGACGCCGCCGCCCCCACCGGCTCCGCCGACGCCGGTGGCTCTCCCGGTGTACCAGGATGTCGTCGACCAGCAGGTGGTGGGACTGTGCGCCTCCGACTCTAAGAGTAACACCCGCAAGTTCCACCAGGGCCAGCCGAACCTCAAGGCCGTGACCAAGACGTGTCACGGCGTCGTGAAGCCTCCGTTCACCTACTCGGAGCTGATCGAGAAGGCGCTGGCGGAGACGGGAGAACTCACCGTGTCGGAGCTCTACCACTGGATATCGTAAGTGCACGCGTCCCCCTCTAACAGCCACCAGTCAATAGTTGGTGCCTGGTACCGAGATCTATACTCGCTCCTCGCAAAGTTTCTAGCTACCCTCGAACCAACTCAAACGACGAATTTACGTATTTCCATTGTTCCTACTAAAAAGAACCGCATCTTATACATCACCCTACTCTCTGAAGAGGTATTCATTTTTTTAAATCTTAATGAACATGTTTGATCAGATGGTACGAGTCTATAAAGACAGCGTATTCTTTCGATTATTCCATAAATTGGATTGCCTATAAAAAATAATTAAACCCTCAATAGCCAATCCAATCGTGACAAAGGAGAAGAAATAAATTAAATTCAAAGTCTTTGGAAAAGTCGAATTTATAACATGTTCCAATATGTACATGTATTTATATTTATTAATTTAACGTCTGTCCTTCAGTAGTTATAAGAAAATGATGTGTACCGAATGTCTAAATACCTCCCTGGTAAGACACCTTTTTGGTGAATTTGGATTGAAGGGCGCGTCAACCGTTAGGTCATAATGCGCCACTCTAGGGGATATGGGGAGGAACGTCCCATGCTGGTCAGAACCAGGGGCGGGTAGGGGGAGGAAAGAAGGGGTTCACACGTCGCAGTCGTCATGGTCTTTCATTGTCGTCGTCTTGTCGTCGTCGTCGTCGGGGAGGTCGTCAAGGGGCGGTGGGAGGCATCCCCGACGACGATTGCCAGAGCTCGCCTCTAGTTTCAGGGATATAATATTTTGCTGATGTTTGAGAGATGGACTTTTCTTCTTTCCTCGCCTTTTACTATTAGCAGAGCCATGCTCTGGGCCAAATTCTTCCCCGGGCCCAGACGGGGGGCATGCATTGCACCCCATGCAGGTTTCCCACGAGAAAATTAGAAATATCATCGTAGGCCTACTGTGCCCGGGTTGTAAGTTAATGAACGCAATACGCACGACAACAATGAGTGTTTGTGTGTGTATTGCGTGCGTCGAGCAATCTCTTGGAGAGCGAGTGCAGGCCCCTATGCAAGAAGGGGATTACGGTACCAAGTACACCTTGGTACGGTGTCCGGACCGGAAGCCATGATGAGGGATGTCGCACACGCGTTGTACGCATGAACCGTGACTCAACATCAGCTGGACTCCCAGGCGTTGTCGAGAAACTAGACGGGCCGGTTGGGACTTCTTAATCATCAGCAATATAGTCGAAACTCGATCGTGGCACGTCCCCCTATCAATGCAGATTGCCAAAAGTTGTTGTAGACGAATCGGAACCGACAGATGTATAGCTCCAGCGTAGCTCTGATTCGGGACGTTCTGGGTTCGATACCCGCCACCGACAGTTGGATTCATTAAGTTTATGAGGGCTCGTCAACCGTTAGGTCATAAGGCGCCACCTCTTATGATGACCGTACGAGGTAAGCCCCCTGGGGGGGGGGGGGGGGGAGGAGGGGCCCTTGCTGGTCAGAACCAGCCACGGGTAAGGGGAGGAAGGGGGTTTTCTCACGACGCGGTCGTCATCGTCTTTGTCATCGTTCGTTGTGTCATTGTCATCGTCTCCGGGGGGTCGTCAAGGGAAGGGGACAAGGTCCCCGACAACGATTGCCAGAGCTCGCCTCTAGTTTCGGGGAGTAAGATACTCCGCTCTTTCTAGCTGATGTTTGCGAGGTGGACTCTTTCTCTTGAATCGCCTTTTACGATTAGCAGAGCCATGCTCTGGGCCAATAACCCGGGGCCCGCCACCGACATTCCAAACTGAAAGTTTTTAATGTGAATACAAGGAATTGAGTCAACGAAATCAGCCCTTGGACATTCCCTTCAAAACTACCCTAACCCTAAAACACCCTCATCCGTATAGAAGGACATTCAGTTGTCCCTGGACAAACTTCCTATTTAGAAATCTCTACGATCAGATAATGATTTTTCATGGTTTTGTATCAGCTTCTGGTAAAAATGTCTTATACCGCCTGGCGAAAAACCATTAAAAAAACGAAAAGGAGTTTCGCCTAAAATAGAAACTTACTTTTCACGAGGCGGTTTAATAAATATAATATATAATATAATAAATAATAATAATAATTAACTTTGTCGATTATATGTTTAGTGAATGTTGATGTGAGTCAAGTAAAAGAAATAAATTCATTTTGATGACTGGCGAAAGCTTCGTACGAAGGACTATCACATAACGCACTGCGCAGACTCCCACGGTGAACCAGGTTCGAGTCCCCTCACAGGTATCATATCAAGAGTTATCCAAGCTAAAATTAAAATACGACATTCGTCCGTAGTTAGAGAAAGTGTACTCACTGTTTGTGTCCAGCAACATCGTCTTGTATTTAATTAAAACTATTGATCCTGGGAGTCGACGGGGAATTTAGTTTTTAGATTCCATTTTCTTCAAATAATATTATTTTGTTACCATGGTTCGAAGATGTAGGCCTGCCCTAGCGGACAATCGAGGAACTCGAGTCACCTAGGTTTTTAAAATAGATCACCGCTTGTTGGATAATATGTACAAAAATACAATTTAAATAAAATCTTCAGTCGTTTCCAAGTAGTAGCCTACATTTCCCCCGAAAAAAAAGATGGGTTATTTAGGGTGGGCCTATAGTGTTACAGTCTGTAATATTTTACAGTCTGCACATGTAAAATAAATAGCCTACAAAGAAAGACCAGTCATTTAATCGTGTTTAATCTTTCCCCTGCCTGGAAATATAGGGTGTGAAGCCTTGTTAAGATCGTTTGGTGTACAATGACTGTCTTCGCACACTTAAAAAAAATTATTTGTTTTTTAATTGGGCCTATGCGAGTAGTTTGGCATTTTAAGGTATCTCGTTCGAAATGTTATAGGCCTACTCTAAACTTGAGATTTCGCGTAATTTTTTTATTTTGAAATGTGATATAGCAATTCCCAAAATGATGTCATTTGGTAATCATTTAGTTATCATTGTCATTTCAACAATTTCTAGCGTGTCGATATCGATCAACTACATTTTCAATTTATACGGCATTCTATACCGTTATTATGTCAAATTACATCAACGTCAATAAACACAAGCAACGAAAAGTCCACATGGGGAGCGAATCCTGTAAGTTGGCTGCAATGTCTAGCAGGCCTACAATGGTAATATAATAATGATGACGATGGTGGTAGTGATTAATACAGATGATGCCACATTTCAGCTATATATACGTAAAATATATCTTCAAAATAACATGTCAACTCCCCCCTCTGGTCTCGGAGTAGAATTTGGCCTATATAGGGTATCCCTCTGGCGATCGTACAAGGCGAGAATGGAGGCAAAGCCCATCTATCGAACATCAGCTAGTAAGAAGGGGATTCGGCTATATTACTCCCCGAAACTAGAGGCGAGCTCTGGCAGTCGTTGTCGAGGACCCTTTCTCTCGACGACGTCTCTGACGCCCATCACTACGATTTCGACGACATGACTATGACAAAGACGACCGCGACGTAAGCACCCTCCATCTTCCCCTGTCTGGTTCTGCCCCTCATATCCCTATGCTAAAGTGGCACATAATGACTTAACGGTTGGCACGCCCATGAACCCAAAATCCAAACAACTTTTTAAACTAGGTCTATTATTAATTTATGGATATATTTTGAATATGAATAATATGATTTTCTGGATGTAAATTGAATTAGAATCATAATGACTACCTACCGATCGATACCTCCATTCCTCAGGCACCTCTCGAGGTAGGGCCTACCTTGGGCAGTTGGGTACGAGTCTCTATCTTACATTTACATCTGTTCGTCACCAACAGGTTCCACTTTCCGTTCTACCAGCCCAACGACGACCGGTGGAAGAACTCTGTTCGTCACAACCTGTCAATCAACCCGCACTTCCGCAAGGGTAGGAAGTCATCTCAGGGCGCCGGCCATCTGTGGTCCTTGGCCCCGAACTACACCAGGAAAGAAGAGTTGGACTCAGTAAGTCTGTCTGTCTGTCTGTCTATCTATCTGTCCGTTTAAAGGACCTTTTTTTAAAACACTATCTTTCGGTTATCAACCGGAGTAACAGTGTCATTGATTAAATTTGCATGCGCTGTATTTTCCTAAGCTAAGCTAATATAGGGCCGTATTACAAGGGGACTGCTACCAACTGGCTACAGATTTTGGTTACAATCAGAGTTAGCAAAACCAATATGCAGTACCATTAAAATTCAACCCACGATTGCAGTTGGCAGTTTAGAGAATTCTCTATATCTACGCAACTGCAACCCAAAACTACAATAGGCTCCGATCAGTGATCAGTTACTGCACTATCAAGAGGATATACACGATGGTAATACCTCAAAGGTAATACCCCTTTAAGTGTTCACTATACACTGCTCGCAATGATGTAATAGGCCTAATCATCAAACTCAAGATCAGTCTAAACCTTGACAAAACAAAAAGTCTCCAGATGCTTTGAACAACGGGATATTCTAATGATTTCTCACCCCTTGTTTCAGGAGGCGAGGCCGAAGAAGCTGAGCTGTCACAACATCCCTAAGGATTCCCAGGTGATCTCCCTACAGGAGGTCGAGGCGGCGACGGCCAGCATAGAGGAGAACAAGGAGAACCGAGAGTTGCCGGAAAGTGTGAGTTACTTTACTTCTGGAGTGTGGGGGTTCGATTCCTGCCGCAAACAATCTTAAATTAGTTTCTATAACCTAATAGAAGAAACAAATACACAAAATATCTATACTGGAGGGGTCTCCAAGAATATGG
Source organism: Sweltsa coloradensis (assembly GCA_024449915.1). NCBI lineage: Eukaryota > Metazoa > Arthropoda > Insecta > Plecoptera > Chloroperlidae > Sweltsa > Sweltsa coloradensis. The sequence continues at coordinate 901,768 of JAMZAV010000030.1, read as the reverse complement.
GACCTTTCTTTAGGATATGTTTGAGAAGGAATAAATAATAAGCTTGCAAAACTTCTTATATAGAAATTCTATACCCTAAACACGCCCAGTCCTAACACCCCAACCGCCTTACAGAACATTCAGATGCATAGGTCTTTATTATCTTTAACCAATCATTCAATCATGAACTTCAATGGTACCGGTGAATTGTTAGTGCCAGTTGCTTGTAGGCCAATCTGAAGGATGGCATAAGTTTAAGACGTTCATTTCAAACATTAATCAGTATACTTGATCTTCCCTTGTATTGAGAAAATAACGAGTCAATACAGAAGATGTAGGATTACTTGATTTTATTGAACATTTCCTGTCCCATGACAGGACAGGTCGACCAGTATAGGGTAGGTTTCGATGCCTCGTCAAGAGTCAATGGAGAGCCCAAGGAGCTGTGGAGACTCTGAAGTCACTATTACACAATCAACTGGTATTGCCAAGTCCTCACGTGACAGTAGGGTGGAGCTCTCAATCTAATAGTACTCCATCTCTCCCGTGTCTAATCTGCGTCCCCTGTCTAGTGTTATTCCCAGGACGTGTACTACTACGACACCCGGTGCTACTCGGAGCTGGGAGACAGGGGAGGTCCCTGCGACGAGGGGGAGTACTCCATCACCATCCTGGAGACAGCCGAGGACAGGGGGCTCGTCCGGACAGCCGAGGAGATACTCAACGGAGTCAAGAAGGACGTCGAGGTTCAGTACGTGGTCCCGGTCCACGACTGCGACATCCAGGTCGTCCACGGGAATGGTAACTGTCGCATCTCATTTATTCGAATTAGACTGTTAGTTTCTTTGAATTCATGTAGGCCCAGCTTCGTAGGGTCTATACCAAAGCTCCCTTGTGCCGTTATGTTATTGTTGAACAAGCTTATGCTGGGTTCCCTTCTGTATGTCGAAGAGCACAGGACGTCGAACGAACGTCCAATCCAGCCAATCAGAATGATAACATTCAAAATGACTAAATTCTGATTGGTTCGTTCGACGTTGTTCGACTTCCGGTGTTCAACGTCCTAGGCTCTTCAACGTCCATGTCGGGAACACAGTATTAATTGAACTAAATAAGCTATGATCAGTAATGAAAGTATAGCGTCAAATGCAGGCGCAGTGGATCTGTGAGTGGCTAACTGTAAGCTAGAAGTCAAATGCTAGTCATGGCAAGTCTATACGGTATAGACTATACCTTAAGATGAGGATTCAGTCAACTCAACTCTACTCAGTATAGGGTGACCAGAATTTGAAATATAAAATGAAGGTCGAATGAGGTCCGTTGTCCAAACGCAACTCTTCATATCAATGAGCGAATGGTGCGACGTGAGATGACCACGTGTTAGTCGCATCGTTTGTTGTTTTGAGATTGGTCATTCGCTCGCCAACAAAACAATTGATGTTTTATTATTATGACAAGTGTCACAAACACAACAAAAATTATTTCACCTTCAATGACAAACCTTGAATGTTCCTATAACAAAGATTGTGATAGATTGTGTACTGTTTGCCAGACATATAAGCCTTGCCTAATGGCATCATCGAAGGTGTCAGTAGAATAGTGGCCAACAAGCGGTACTCAATCTCAAATCATAGACATAAATTCCATTTCTCTAAAAACGACCTTGGGTTCGGGTTGGTTATTCGTCAGCGAGGAGAGGATAGGGCACCGCACTGACCTCTACATACTTACCTGGAGATCTGATATATACCGGCAGTTAGTGAGTTGCGAATTTTCGTCGCCTTTTCTTATCCCTAATAGCGCTGTTCAAGACTACATAATACATTCGTTCACCTTGCACGGCCTGGTGGTTATCAGTTGTTTAGGTTACACTGCAGTAATTTATTCCTAGGCATCCGCGGACCTGTAATAGACCACTGTAATGTAGTCTACAGACAAATAACCTCAAATAAGCTAGCCACAAACCGCTCTTGACGTTAAGATTTCATCAGACGCAGTGCAATCGCAATGCAATCCATATAATCGAGACGTCATATAGCCGTCGGTTGGCTTTTAGACCCATCGCTTTAGGCCCACGTAGGCTTCAAGGTTACAGCATAACATGCGCCCTCCACGTAAGTAAGTATAGCTCAGTGGGATAGGGGCATCATGTTAGTTCTTGTGACTGATTGCCGGGTAGCTCGTCAATATAACTCGGTTCTGTTGTTGCAGCCTCTGACTTCCTGAACCCGGTCTCCATGCAGGAGGTGGTGGAGGAGTGTGGTCTAGGCTTCCACCTAGGAGCTACCGGGATCGGCGCGGACGGCACCTCCTTCATGATCACAGACATCAACCCGGAGACTCTGGGCATCAATATCGTCGAGACGATTACCCCGGACCTCTTCAGTGACAGCGACACTATCGATATCAGCTGAACGCGAAACATTTAGTCTACCTCATACCAAGACATTTATGTTGTACAAAATAAGCATGAACTATATTAAACCTAGTCCCTAATTTTGACTAGAAATTGGTCAAAGGTACCACAGTATTCTTGAGTACGTCCAAGTCTTTCTTATATCTAGTCAATAAGAGCACTTTCTAGTCATGTCTTGTTAGTGAGTTAGCTTCACGTGTTAGATTCTAGAGAAATATAGGCTACTTTAGCAATATTTATAAATCACAACGATAAGTTATTTGAGAGGTTAACATAAGAATTGTATAAAATTAATTTTAGCAATTATTTTTTGAATCCACATTTGTACGCCTCAGTTCGTTCTTCTACAGCTCGAGTCATATAAGTGAAGAGAGATTTTACAGATTTTAACAATTTAAAATGTGCAGTCGACTTTACAGAACCGATTTTAAATGGGGTACATACGTACGTAAGTTGCGTAATCGTTATTTTGATGCAAAGTGCTGGTCGTTTATGTTTTTCCAGATGTGTTTACAAATTATTAGTAACTAACACATGACATACGGTGTAACTATGAATGTATGCAGCCACCCGTCGGTCAAATCAAGTCAACTAAAATAAAGGGCTTGACGAGGAAAGAAACGACAGTCCTGTTTCAAACAACTCAAAACAACCAAGCTCTCTTCAATGTAATGGTTTTAATTTCGACTTTGTTCAACTATCTACTATTATAAAATTGATATAGACTTATAAATTAATATTTAAATTTAATGGTACACTACAATGTCACTTATAAAGAAGCATAGGTACTTTGACCGCTTTAATTTTTAGGCAGAGGATTTGCCTTTTGGAAAACACTTGCTTTTTTTGCAAGGATTTAGATATGGTGACATTTTGATTGCATATCTTTAAGTAGGGGTATTTATGATAAAAATAAATAATCTTGAAGTGATTCTAGATGTTTTCTTGTAATTTTGTAATATTAAATAATGATTGAGAAAATAAAAATAACAATCGTATCCCAGAAGTCTTACTTTTTCCTCCCTACCCAAATCTTACGCAACCTCTGCAGCCTCGCACGCAATAACCATCATCAGCATCACCGGGGCACGTAGAGCGAGGGCAAGGTCGCATTCTAGCGCGAGACGTCGCCTGAGACTAGACCAGGTCAGCATAGGCTGTAGGCTCTCCTCACTACATCTACCTGATTAGATCCTTTGTGCTTATATGACGACCTCCAGTCAGTCGAAATACAGATGGCCAGGAAGCAACTATAGGAAGCCGTTTACTGGTTTACTGAGTTAAAAAGTATATAAAATAAACTTTGTGCAATGTGAAAATATGGAACTAGTAAACCAAAATTCTAGTTTGGGGAAGGAAGATGAGTAGGGGAGCATGTGCAACCACGTGTTGAATGTGCACAGAAGCAGGCGGGCATATCAGGTTGGGAAATGAGGGTAGAAGCAGAGTCGATAAAGAACTGGGAAACTTCTTTATCGACTCTGGTAGAAGTAATACAAGCAAATGGTTTCATAATTTTATTTAACCGACAAAACGTGTGTAACAAGGCAGTAGACATGTTATATGACGTGCACTTGGTTGGTTGTGTTACAGTAGTCAGTTAGCCTAGACCTCCGCCAGGCGCGCTCGTGCATGGGCTCTGTTTGCGCGGCAAGAAGAAGAAGAACGGCTGTTCATCTGAGGATATGCCCAGCTGATCTCTTCTTCAGATGCCGGGACATAAAGAGAATCGTCTGACAGAGAAGTGTTAGTGTTGAGTCTCTAGGAAGACTGAGTATACACTTCAAGAAAGTGTTCTACGAATTCGTTTACCTAGAAATAATGTCTTCGAACGCATTCCCCTTAGGGCGATGGACTAGTGCTAGGGGTCTACTGGAAAAAACATAAATCAAATAAACTGTTCATGATGGTTTAAAATGTCTTCCTAGGTTGATAACAATTAAAATATACTTTCTACTTTGATGTAGAATGTTATTTCGAGAAACGTGGGTTGACAAGGAAAACACATTGCAAGGATCTAGACGAGTGACGTCACACTCAACGCAGTAGCACGGGGTACCTCCTCGCCATGTACTCCTTGGTGTGGTAGTGGTAGAACTTGGCCCCGGTGTGGATGGAGCTGAGCAGGTGAGCGTCCGACCTGCTGCGCTCGTACGCGGTGGTGCGCGGCCCCTTGGTCGCGTACGTGCGCAGCGCGCGCTCTGCCCACGTCTGCGGGCGGGGTACGTCACGCGTCAGACCCTTGGAGCGACGGTCCATGAAGTCGAGCACGTCGTCGTAGTAGTTCTTGCGGTAGTCGTACAGGTAGGAGTACTGCGCGTGGATCGGTCGCATCCAGTGCTTGTAGAGGATGAGCCTGTTGGGGTCGCGGGGGGCGGGGGGCGCCACCTCCGGCTCCGGCTCGGGCTCGGCGGCGGCGGGGGCTCCCTCGCCCTCGGCGGGGGCGTCACCCTCGGCGGGGGCCTCTTCGGACGGCGCGGGCGCCTCCTCCACTACGTCCTCGGACAACCAGTCGGGCTCGTCATCCATTCTGGAAACAAGGAGGAAACAACCTTCGTCAGTAAACCTTCGTCAATAACAGTCCCAGCTTGCAAAACAAATGCAATATTAGTTGCGCATATTGCTGTCTAGTGCCGTCACTAAAACGGACATCAGTATGATCATTCAGAGTGAAATGTCCCCTGATCAAAGCTAATCATCCTGGTTCGATCCCGGTTGGGAGGCTTTAGTCTCATGATAAAAATAAAATACTCATTTTATGCATTTCCTTCAACAAGGAGATACAGAATGGTTATGGTACCGTAGGGTAGGTGAAGTGGATTCTAGCTTTCCAGAAAGATTGACATTTATATGGTCGACACCTCCACATTATCTTAATGTCCTGGAACTCAGTTTGACAAAATAGATGACGAAAAAGCTAAAAATTCCAATAATAATTTGGGTTGAAGACGCCGTTCCACCCGATTTCTTGTGTTTTTACGTATTTCGGAGTCAAAATTCCTCACTTGCAAAAACCTGATCATCTTAACCATTATTGTCTGATTTGATCCAATCAATGTTATGTTTGCAGTTACAAACATTCTTATTTCTTCGGTACACCAATTCAAATGTTGATGTGTAAACTTCCAAACCTCTGCAGAACGTTTCCCTTCCATCAGCTGTCACCTATAGTTCTCATCATTAGATCTGTGAGTGTTAATCTCGAGGGTAAAGGGTGGGACGTGCACTCTAGGTCAGACCCACCACCGCGAGACACTGACACCCTTGTCTCTGTCTCTGTCTCACCCAGCTCATTAGTTCTCACTTGACACCTCTGCCACAACTCACAAGGTGCAGAAGCAATTACACACTTGGACTTGGCAATACTCTGTAGGATATCACAAACAAACATGCTTTGTGGTCTAAATTCAGAAAGCAAGGTGAGAGAGAATTTTAATTGCCAGTAAAAAAACATTTCGAGGATGTTGCTTTACTTTTTCTCATTTAGATACGCGAGCTTATAGAGAATATCTCATAGTTATCTGCAACCAGAGGAGAATGTAACAAAATTGGAGTGAAACTATTGAAAGTCGTTATCAAAGAAACTATCAAATACTAATAGTAGTTACGTTTATATTTTTTAAATGAATATAATATGATGGCACGACGGTTTTAAATGATGCTTGCAGAAAGAACGGTAGATAATTATATATTTTTCACCAATTGATTTTATTGACACACGTGAATTTCATTCTTTAACAAGCATTGTTTCACTGGGCTAGAAGACCGCATAAATTTTCAGGGAGCTAAGATCTCTTGTCTGTGAGTCCGTCTGTCTGTATGTCACGTCTCGTAATCAAAATTAAAATGGCGTCTGCTTGAAATGAGTTGGTTTTTAGAAATGTGTGAATGTTTATGTGACTCTGTATAGGTCAGGGAGGCAGGGCTAGATTTACTCATAGGAGGGATATCTTTGATTAACTGAACCCGGCACCTCCACCAAAACCACTTCAAAACTTTCGTTCTCTTTGTTGGTTACTATACTACTGTCACCTTACTAGTCCAATCATCACAATACTTACTACTTATTGCTGGACATACGATGGTTGTACTTCCAATGTGCTAGCTAAGCAGTACATTTTGAGTTGTAAATAAATTTATGTTAACGATCTTTTGACCCGTCGAGAACTACTGCACTAGTAACGGGAGACGTTTGGAATGTAATCGATCTAATGTAACTTTTGTAATTTTCTTAAACCATAATGAAGGTCGGGCTATTTTTGACATAGCTAAATTAGAGAGCATATCTTCCCACGTAGAATATACATCACTTACCCATCTGTCTCTCCGTCCATCTGTACGTGTGTCACGTCTCATGAAACCGAACATATGTTATTTTAGTTAACAATGACCTTGATCAAGGATATGATACAGAATGTTTTTACTATTTTGGTGACCCTTAAGGTCAGGAATGCGGGACTAGCAGCATTTAAAGTGGGCATTTTTATCGACCCGGCACCTCCACCAAAGATTCTACTCTTTTAGGATATTTTTATTTGTGCATAATTTTTTTGACAATCTGTTTATTAAGTAGCTTTGCCCCCATTTTGGGTACTTCCGAACACGTGATTGTAATAAATAATGGGTTATTAAACTAAAAGTAGGAAGGATTTGTGTAGCAAACTTCTCAGTTATCTCACAGAACGTGCCACATTGTTTGCGTGTATAATCGACTTTAATTAGCCCAGAGGCATGCATCCCCCGTCTAGAATAGGCCAAGTGAATTCACGGCGAGCCTAACAAGTTTATTTCTAGACACAAAAAGAATTTCGTACAATTCACAGAATGGAACTTCGCCAAGTCCATTTCAAGGGAACCTTCTAGAAAATCTAGCACCGGCGGTCAATGTTTTGAAGCTCGCACTGTGAGGGGGGGGGGGACAAATTAACTTGTGTCCAGACGAACAACATTTATTTGTAGGTTATTTGTATTTTTAAGTTCGATTTATATTAAAAGAGTGGGCAAGTCCTTTAAACGTTATTATTAGAGTACGGTTGTTTGCATTAACCTTGATTGTAAGCATAGGAATTGCAATTTTGGCCGTGTCATCTTTCAGAAAAAAGAACATTTCAATTTTCTCCAACCAAAGAAGTATGACATAACCAAATTTATTACTTTTTACAAGGTTGGAGTCTCAAAGACTAATAATAGTGATGTTAGCTAATTAATACATAATATTTACATAAGTATATCACGATCCTTGGATAAATTCCATACTAATATTGGTTTTATTGTGACAAATGTTGAGATACAAGCCATATTCTAACGTGTAAAGAACGTAGATAACTCATCATAACTTACTACTACTTAGTAAGTAATTAGCTTGCTACTAGAAATTATCGTACAAGCCCTCATTGCCTTGTTAATTAATGTCTGACTTCTAATTTACACAAACAATAAACTTTGTTAGAGCTATACATTATCTGAGCGCTCTAATAAAATAGGAGCATGGAATTTCATCTGTAAAGTGGCCTCATCAGTAAGCTATAGCTATTTCCTCTCATCGTAGGTGGCCCTCACCTATTAGTCCTAGTCCACATCGCACAATATAGGCAGCTGGCAGGGCAGCCGCACGCTAAGATGTGAGATTGTTGTATTCTCATTATAAGTTGGGATTGCTGCAGTTAGTGGCCTACTCTATGGTCATTGGAGGTAGCCCAGCCGCTCCATTATTCTTGGCAACCGCGTGGCATGCTGGGTAATGAGACGGGCAAAGGTAATTAGCCAAGCCAATCAAGTTCGGATGATAGTTACCGAGATCGTATGGCGTTTAACTAGCGTTGACTATAGACTAGTCACAAGAGAGGCCTTTACGTAAAGCAATACGCTATCTGCAGTATACGATGTATAATATGCCCTGTCTTTTAAAGAATGAAAGCACAGTAGTCTTTACAAACGAACAAGGTTTAAATATATTTGTTTTTTAACATATCAAGCGTGAATACTAACGTAAAGCTAAAAATTAATAATTCAAATTGATCACAAAAGCCTACAACACAAAATATATTTATAAATGTTTAACATTGATTTTATGGTAGGCAAATATGACGCTGGTATGACTGTATTTTAAACAGATAATAATCTAGGGGTCCACGGGTCTAAGGATCACAAAATACATTAAATGTCCAATTATTCGTTTTTTCTAATATTCTGTGCAATGCAATATAAACAATTAAGGTTTTTTATCGTCAGACGTGAGATACGCACATACGGAAAAGTGATGCCTGTAGTAGAGCTTCGCTTTCTAAAAACATTATATTATTGTACAGTGTTCCTGGATGTTCGAAGATTGTGTTGTTCATAAAAGTGTCCACGTTCGTTTAGTAGCTCTGTAGAAAGAATCGAAAGATTATAAATAAACCTTTGAGCGAGAATGGATATGTGTTCGCCACCAATCACGCCGACACTGAGCTTTGTAAATCTGCACCGAACTAAATAATAACTTCGGACAATGCCAGATTATGCGCGACGAGTTCCAAGTCTTACAACACAGCGAGTACTAACTTTAGATTCTAGTTTAGTGAGTGATGAAACGAAGCGTGTCGAGAGAACAGTACACCGCGATTAGTGTTGGCTATTACTCTGATTTCCGCGAGCATTCCGCACATGATAGCCACTTACTCAGATTTATTGGGTGATAAACATGGGGAATGTCACGCCATAGAATCGATAGGCTTGAGGATTGGCGTTCCAAGTAAAAAGGATATGATTATTTAAATTAATAATGTTTATATTATTTATTTGAGAAATCGTGTATTTTACCAGTCATTTAAACCCGAGAAAATGGTGACTCGTCATAACCCCCGACCCGACGCATGTTGGAATAGGGGTATGCTATTATTGTTATTATTAACTATTAAGAATTGCATATAGACAGGCACTTTTGATGCGGATGAAAGGCAAGATTAACAAAGTATTCAAAATTATGATTTACTATTGTGATATTTTGCGTACCAAAATTTTCGAGGGACACCATCTCATGTGGCAATAATTGAAAAGATTAAAAAAAACTCTTTTGCCCGAGCTCTTCAAACAGTTTCTAGTTGTGGCTAGAGTTGCTTTACCTCTATCGGTAAAAATGTCGTGTTCCTTTCACCAGGAAATAATATACCCCAAGATTATCGTAGTGATGTCATTCCGGTCAATAAGAACTAGAAAATATGCTACATTCGTGTGTATCTGATCTGATGATTCCAACTTGACATGAGTTTCAACAATAAATCGTTGAGGGGGGCGTATTTAGAACCCACTTTGTATGCTTATATCAGTTTTATAACGGAAGTGTTCAACTTTTATTCGCTTGGAGGAGGAACGAAGAGTATAATCCATGGCGGGGGGGGGGGGGGGTATATTACTATCGAACTGTATTCGTGATTCGTAGCCATAACTCGTGCATAGGTTGAGGAATCGTTGAACTAAATAAATAAATTTGTGTTTATTGTAGTTTCCACCCACGTGCGGATTTTCAGATGCATACAAATTATACAAATTGCAATGTTGGTACGACAGCTCCGTTATTTTATTTCCTTTTGCATATATGTGATGTTGTGTGATATAAGACCAGGGAGTTTACTATTATAAATCCATTTGACAACTTTTCAAAAGGATGCCTCTTCTATCGGCGCTAAACAGCATTACCCTAAACTATAAAGTATATACACACCACATATACCTGGATTATTGGTGCGACTCTGACTACCTTGTTAATTGTCCATAGACTGTTTAAGAGGACTCAATCCCTATAGCACTCGCATCATCGACTGAAGAAAAACCTTCGGAAACACGTAGTCTGCATGGGTTCTATGCAGCTGGCGGGATTCGAACCCGTGGACCTCCCGAATCAAATTAACAGTTTCTGAGCAGTTCTGTGGGTCAACCAGATTGAACCACTTTATAGATCCGTCTATCCCGCACATCACGATAAAACGGGGTTCAAGTCCCTTCCAATCACTTACGAGCCGGCAAAATAATGTGGTTTTTTCCCGAGTACCTCAGTCGTTTATAGCAAGGTGCAGAGGGTAACACCTTATACGCTTGAATATTCCTCGAAATTTGTCTATCAGAATTGCTATCCGAGTCACCTAAGATCACACGTCGTCGTTCAAATGTTGCTTACAAGCCGGCAGCTGACCTACCAAAGTGAGTACGCGGCCAGTAATACCAGCGTCGTCCTGCACTCCCGAAAAAACGGAAAATTCACTCACATCTAATGACTTTCGAAAATAATGGGTTTGTTATACCAATTTACAGCTGCGTGGTTAACATAAACGTGCGAAACACCCTGAAATCACCGATGATTTCCGAAACTATCTATCGAGTGTGTGCATCAGTCCTACCAACACTAAAAAACCACCGTCTTTCCCAGGGACTGACAACCTACTAGTGACACTGAACACTGATCACGCGGCCAGATATACACGTTGACTATCACTCCCAATAAGCCGGAAAAATTCACCACTTGAAACGAAATTTTGAAAAAAAATCATAGCTATATTTACCATTTTTGAGTAATAGTAAAATAAAAACCGTCCAAAAACACACAAAAACCTGCCCATGAATGCTAATACCTTCGTTTGTTGGTAACCATCAAGTCCTATCGTAGTCCAAAAAAAATCCACCAAAAATATCAGAGGGGAAAATATTCTTAAATCAAAATAAATTATGTTTATGACAAATTCACCATTATTTACAAAATGAAAATAAAAGTTATTTTTCATTTGCATAACAAATATTTGCATCTGCCGTATGCACATATGTCAAGGGACTCATTTCGTAGATACAGTATGAACTATTTTACGCGTGGGCAATATTTTGCTGAATTTACATTTTTCGTAGGAAACCTGCATGTCAGGGACGACTTGGTTTATGTTGTGAGGCTGGTGGGTGGATGGGAAATTCAAAGTCTCCGAAACAGAATTCATTATTTTCTTTAAATAAATCTTGAAAACCCCTCTGTCTAGATTGCCGGTGTTCGGAATCGAACTCTATGACGTCCCTAATTAAAAGTCTCGTACTGTAAATGTCACAAGCGAAAACTAAAAACAAATCGAAATCACTTAGGAAAGTTTAGAAAGTTATCCGTTATGAGGATACGACGTATTAGCCTTCTAATGAAATGTAAATGCGGTGGCTGGACAATTAAAACATATATGTTTTATTCGGCGTAACCCTATCATATTGTTCTGAATTATTATTGTCATTAATTGATGTCATTTTTAACTTCTTATACTGTATTCCATTAGTGTACTTTATACGCAAGGTTATACCTATTTCTTTTACTATAATACTCTTCCAAGTACTACTACAGTTCAGTTAAAAAAATTAAAGTCTAAACTAAACAATCATTGTTAAAGATGGGTGCTTTATTTTTATTTTTAAATTTACAACTCATTGTTTTGTCAAAGCTCTGCTCTATACCGTAGTAAAAGCCGAGAGCAAATTTCACGTGCTATAAAACTCAGTACAATTAACTTTGTATATACAATAGCTTGGTAATTTAACTGCCCCACATGTTGACCTTGAAGTTTTGCTGAAGATGCGCACTCGAGAAAAAAGGCGAAACATCTATCGTCTACTCAACGATCATGAAATACTGAATCGTAAATATTGTAATAAAATCTGTATTTACATCAAACATACAGATTCGCTTTGTTTATACATTCTCCCACAAAATTAAGCATGTCTTACATTAAAAGATCTTTTCTCGTGGGTAGATAAAACACAAACGTCAATCACGATAGTAAGTTACTATTGGAAGTCCACGGTCAACTAAAAAGAGCAAGCAGTGCTCCAACTGAGACCATCTCCGCATGGCACGAAGGCTCCATGTATTGATATGTGGTGGTGAGGAGACCAAGAAATAGAGGACCCCTAGTTTGAAAACTAGAACACAGTCCTTGTATTGAGGTTGAGATGAATACACAATAATCTCGGTATGCACGTAGACATGACATCCATTTAAGTTGGTGAAGTATGTCACAACAAACAGTATCAGATCGTGTAGAGAAGGTTTCATAATACAATCATTTAATTATAGCTTTAGTGTTCTGTTTTGATCCATTTCAATTCCATTCAACGGGAGTGTTTTTCCGCGGGAAAAGTAAAGTGTTATGTTTGAAAGCCGCAAATAAGATAGTATAAGCATAATCGAAACAAAACTTATTTTCAGTGGTACCATTAGTAATGAAAGCTAGTGTTTTACTTTTTAGTCCTAAACAATAGCCGTCCCTGTGATTAAAAATACTAGGAGACGCTCAGTTGGACGCGTTGATAAGCGAGCACGTGCTATAGCTAGACCCAACATTGCACATTTTTTTAAATTTTAAAATTTGCGACGTTCGCTGTCCACAGGGCCATGTTTCCAATATTATTATTTATTATTGCCAAGGTATTTAGGTAAACCCGTGCGTAATTAAACCTTTACTTTGTGGACAATGACGTACATCCCATCTAGAGGACCTTGACTCCTTGGGATAACTATTTAAATGTCTTTTTTGACATATAATAGACTGCTTCCTCGAAAGTTTTTTGATTACTTTTAGGTGGTAGTGCATTAGAAACTTCGCGCGTCTTTTCGTTGCCATGGCAACGTTACTTTTGTTATAATGTAATTTCCATCTACACTACTTATCGGATCAAAATAAAATTAACATATTCGTGACCGGACGGACATTCTAAATGATTTGGCTATCTCAGATTTTGTCGCCGTTTAATTTGAAAAAAAACTTTCGATTAACTTTAATGTAACTTTTTAACTTTTTGAACGATTTTGCCACAAAACTAATGGCATTCAATCGAGAACGAAGCTTGCGGATGGTCAAAATTTCAACTCGATCCGAGCCTCCGTTCGAACGTTATGGCGAGACATACAAACAAAAAACAAAAAAACAAAAAAAACAACAAACAAACAAAAAACAAACAAAACCAGTGACTAATTTTTCCGGCAGAGTCAAATGGAAACGCTCGCTTCGCTCGCTTAAAAAATATTTTAGTAATGATCTAACTGAAACGCAGTATTTTTCTCCGTGTTATTAATATCAACACAAACACGCGAAACATTAATTAAACCCATTCAATGACAACCATGTCAGTTCCAAACCGTTCAGTATATTTTAATCAAGATTGATGTAAGAATAAAATATTGTAGACAAATACAATGTCAGAATATAAACGTGACGTTTCGTCGCTAGCAACCTTGAAACATCTTCAATAACCACACGCGACGCGGCAGCTGAACTCAAAGGCTGCGGCAGGGGGCGTGTCTTGTTATGCGAGCGCTATTATTAAACTAGGATCCATCCCGATGATAATTGCGCAAAAACTCAACGAGTGCAATATGTCAACTAGACCCCCAAGGTGTCATTGGACACGCGACTAGCTCGTAATAGCTTGATAAATATTCCCGCGCAAGGAGGCGTTGGCCAATCAGATTGCGCGTTGCTCAAGGCAGCGCGAGCAAGCCACCTTGGGATTGGTCAGTGATCCCACTTCAAGATCTTTGTGGCATGTAATCATAATAATAAAATTAGAATCCAAACGTGATATTAAATATGGTCACTCGAAAAATTATATTCATGAGGCATTGCAATTTAAAAAAAAGATGTTATAAAAAAGTAAATGTGCCTATTTATTAAAAATAAGAGATAAGTATAAATTTGTCTGTCGTGATGATTGGTGGTCGGTCTGCAGGCTTCTATAGAAACACTAGGTTGGAAGGCACAGGTTGCCAACATAATAATTTGTAAATGTGTGAGAGAAGAGTTGTTACCAACACTGTTAAAGCTCAAAGTAGTGACGTAAGAGACATGGAGCCTCTAATGTACGTCACTCACTACTGGAACACTGATGTTTTCGAAGTGACACACACGATTATTTGTATTCGAGATTTTCAAAAATATCATGAAGAATGAAAATTTATGTTTGTATAAAAATTGTGAAATAATAAATGTATGAAACACTGTCGATATTATGATTGTTTATACAAGATGGCGTCACTCGTCAAATTATCAACATTATTTTTAAAGCCATGATTTGTGAAGTGCTAGTACAACAGTCATAACAAAGGAAGTGAGAACGATCTCACCACGGAGTTACAGTACTATTTAAACTCCATGATCTCACTACAAAACATCTTGCATTGCATCTTGTACTGGTGCTGGATTAGCCTAATTGTTACAAATAGCCCATGTACATGAATAACAAAACAAATATTAGCAGCCAGTTGTGTTTTGTAATACTCTCGACTCGTACGGACATTCTGTCTCGTCCACCACCACGTTTAGCTAAGTTGGAAATAGCAAAACCGCGTATAAATAGAGTGTCTAGGTTCGAAGTCCTTGAAGGGGCAAAATATGAGTATAGTAAAATTAATTATTTATTGATATTATTCACAATAAACTCAACATAAAGTGTGTTTGATCGCTCGTTCACTGTCACAATTTAATACTTTGTTTAAATTCACTGCCTCACAAAAAGTGAGCGAAAAAACATTTTAAAAAAACCCTTTCAAATCATTCGCATTTGTTTAGTTATTTAGTAAACATTCGAATAGGGTGTATTTTCTACAAGCATCGTATGAGGGAGACACCAATCCATTTCAATAATTGCTGTATTTATTAATGAAAATAATAAACGTGTGTACTATAAACACATACATTAAAATAACTATAATGTTCGACCAATAAATGAAAATTTAAATATTTTACATAAAATAACTCTGATCAGGTGCAAATAAATTGATATTTTGTAACTTTTAATTATTTGATTCGATACAATCCAGGAATTGGAAAGTCCAGTGCGACCGGGGATTGAACCCGGGTCTCCAGCTTCAAGGGAGATAATCTAGCGACAACGTAAACTATATCCACTTCGTGAATCGATATTAAAACTGTATTCAATAACATATTAACAGGAAGAAAGATTTTACGCGTTTAAAGTAACTTGACATTGCATCGTATGAAAATATTTTAATAAGTGCGTAAAGCTATCTCATAATGACATGCACAATGTCACTGAAGTTACATTAACAAATAAATGCAGATCTTAGAAGACAAAATAATCACATTGGTTGACGGAGTTAGAATAACAATCTCATAAATAAATATGCACTGCAGTCGTGCAGTTTGAAGACATAGGTATTTTGAACAATTCACAATCAAAGTAATATATAGTCTAACCTATACCCACATGGTATGTTTGACATCATGGTTGACAGTAGCATTAAATTAATGTCCGTAAAAAAAAAATAAAAAATAAAACATCTTGAGACAATAACTTAAAAAAGTAATCACTGGCTTTATTAATTGAGACAAGGCACTTGAAAATAACACAATGGACGAGGGTTTTACAAATTATCAATGAAGTCAATCCCGAACTAAAAAACAACACGAAAAGCAAATACTGGCAACGATTTAGCCATCTGTTGGAACGTCTTGAAACAATAAACTTTTTTACAAGTGTTGTTGATTTGTCTATTTCCACTCGGTTATTCATCCGCAAAGAATGAATCTATACGTGTGTGGGAGTGAGTGAGTGAGAGAGTGGAGTGCTGCCAGCCAGACCTACCTGTAGTTAGTTGATGTGAAGAAGATGTGGTCTGTAGGGTGGGAGCTTCACAACTGAAGATGAGAGCTTAGCGGCACTACTATCCCTTCTACCCCGGGCGAATGTAAATAACTCATTGTCCTGGCTACGACAATATAATTAAGTTGGGCTGATAGCTGCTACCTTTGCTTGCGCAACGTATGTGTCTGTTATACGGCTGTGCCGACGTCAAATACAGCCAATTAATTGAGAGGCAATTAAAACTAGGTGGGTCATTAGGACACTAGGTTGAGATCGATGATTGGCGTAACTGTGATTTTGTAACCTCTTTGGGCTTAGCACAATTGCGATATCATCAGGTGATGGTACGGTGATTAAGCAAACCTAGTCGATAGAAATTACAAATTATATTTATTGAAACACAATATTATTAATTGTTGTAGCATTTTTAGAGACTACCCAAGCATTTCTGAAAAATTCTCTTTGGACAGCAGGCTGATATCACAGAACATATCAAATACAGAAATGAAGAATTCTTTTTAAACTAGTGTGTTATAAATACTTAATAGTAAAAATATTATATTATATGCATTATGATATGACTAGAGGTACGTGTACACAGCATTTTCAAGTGTCATTTTATAGCGTTTTGTAGCATCTCATTTTTGGCCACCTTAAAAAACTTGTGTAAATTAAGTTTTCTCATTTTTTTTTTTTGAAAATATGTCATCAACTTTAAATTTATATCATCTGAATTATAATTTTAATAAATAAATGATAGATACTATGTTATTTAATCAAAATAGGACTAGTGAACCTTGGTTGTAAGTGAAAAATAGCGCTTTGTATAGCGTCTATACACTAAACGCTATTTTCACGTACCTCTAATGACCAACAGTGTTGGCTGATGAAGTTAAACGCGATACTCTGATTCGGGAGGTCCCGGGTTCGAATCCTGTGGAGACAGTCTATCCTGACCGAAGGGGTTTTCCGAGTTTGTAGCCCTCGGACATCCCTTCACAATATCCTAATACCTAACTACAAGATACCTAGTTAGGAAGAGGGACATGCATTGCACCCTGGGCAAGTTTCCCACGAGAAATTTATATTTTTATGCAATCATTTATTGTGAAAATCTGATCAGGTCATGCGACCTTTGACCTACATCAACTGATTTTCTCAATGTTTACTAAAGTGTGTGGTCTGACATCCTGTACTGTCACAAATAACTCCCAGACAATCACTGGGGCGGGAGTACTCAAGAGAAGCTACTTATTCAACAGATCGCCGAAGTTGAACACAAAGATAAAATAATACGTTTCTTTCAGCACGTTGTTGGTGGAGGTGCCGGGTCTGAAGAGGAATACAAATATAAAAGTATGTTTCTGTTCGTACATTCTAATATCGTTCATGAAAAAAATAAGCTCATCATTCTACTCCCTTGAAAATATTTGTTACACGCCTGCCAAGATTGAGATATCTTACAGCCTTGATCTGAAACACACCTCCCGACAGCGTTGGCTAGACTCTGATTCGAGAGGTCCAGGGTTCAAATCCCGTCGAGACCGTCAATCCTGACTGGAAGGTTTTTCCGAGGTTATCCTCAGTCGTAAATGCAAATGCAAGGAATGAATCGTCTTAAACAGCCCTTGGGCATTCCTTCACAAGTGTCCTATTAGAGGGGCATGAATTGCACCCTGGGCAGGTTTCCCACAAGAATTATTATATCTATAACAAAATTAATAATTTAAATATATGATGAATTCAATATATTCCCACGCATGCACACGCACACGAAGACGAATACACAGTACACACTCCTTCATATTTTAAAAATAATAATTATTTTTCGTGGAAAACCAGCCCAGGGTGCAATGCGTGCCCCTCTTCAGGATTGCCGGTCTCGACGGGATTCGAACCCGAGACCTCCCAATCAGAGTCGAGCCAACACTGACGGTTATTTTTTTAAAATATAATTAATTTAACAGTTTATATATTATTTAACTCCGATGTTTTTCGAATGGTTCGTGTGCGCGTGTTTCGAGAAGTGTTCTAGTCTGGAATAGATTCATCTTGTTTCTTCGTTACAAACGACAAGACGTCTGCAAGTCAGCAACGTTATTCATCAAGCAATCGGATTCCACATTGTTGGCGTTCCAGGTCAGGCTAGTTAATAACTTACAAGCTGCGGACTTCGAATGTTCAACTGGCGATTTAATTTATGTAAATGTGCAAAAACCGAGTATCGATACTCTGAAATGTTTTGTAACCTGCTGCTTGTGCATTGTGAATATGAAATTTTATTTCATATTTTTGAGTGGGCACTCACAGCAATGACTTCTCATCGTGTTTGTCATTCAATGTTTTCGTTGTGTTAGAAGTTAAACACATTGCTATCAATTATCATTGTCTTGATTCTGTTTTCTATTGGGAAATCTGACCATGGTGCAATTGAATGCTATGCTCCACTTCTGTGTATGTGTATTAAGGACAATCAGTAGGGGGATGCCCCGGAGCTGTGTAAAAGAGTTCTCAATCCGGTGCAATCACATTAAGGGTAAAGACCACCACCAATATCAAAACCACGCGAAATTACAGTTTTTTCGTGATATCTCGAGAACGGTGCAAAATATCTCAAAACTGATTGCAGACAGCTATGTGGTTTTGTTAGGACAATGTAATGCAAGAAAAAGTATTCAAATATAATAATCGGTGCGGTTTGTATTTCAAATATGCATTTAATTAATTAAATATCAAATAAAATACTTAATTACATCACATTACAATATTTTTACGTACTAGAAAACCTTGAAAAACTTTCATTCAGGATTATCGGTGGCATCGAGCTCGGAACCTCCCAAATCAGAGCCTTGCGCTTTACACTAAATCTACATCTGTCGGAACAAAATCTAAGTATACCTTAATACCTTAATTATTTACCTTACTACCTGCCTTAAAATTATGTCAAATTCTTATTTTTGCGGCAGGTTTTTTCCCCATTTTTTCCTGTTATATTTTACATTATTTTTGGAGTACCTAACTCTATATTTAAGTAAATTTGTGTAACATAATTTAAAGTAGAAAGTTAAGGGGCGTGCTTCCAGGTATTTCTTGTATTATTTATTTTTTGTGTATGTCTACATCTGTAAAATAAAGAATTTGTTTGTTTTAAAAAAAATGTATTCTTATAGTTGCAATTCCCCATTGTTTTCAACAATACGTTATAACCAGTGTTTTTACTGACTTTGTATCAGAAGGCTTAAAAAAAATCACGACATAAGAATATTTGTAACCGCAGATGTACATCATTTTCTAATGAAAGGTACTTCCGGCGTAGAAATAGAAACATGTTTTAAACGATGTGTTTTCAGTGTGCTAACTCCAACCAACATACACAAGTTCGCAACTCTCATGGCATCCGGTTCGAAGAGCATGCACTCAGTACCAGATTAGGGTTGTGCACATTATGTTAAAAAACTACATAAATAAGGTAGACATAAAATATGGCTTCCTGTTTCCGTTTAAATCCATATAGATGACTCGATATTCATTAGTAAGCAATACTAAATCAGCTTTAGTGAATTATTTCATAGGTCAAGTTCTCAAAGCTCGGAAAGTACGGCTAAAACTAATCAGGTGAGCTGTGCACACGAAAGAGTAGTACCAGAAGTTATTTATTTATCGAGTAACTTGTTTTGAAAAGGTTGTTTATACTTACGTCACGATCTTTAGTTTATTCCCTCTAAGCCGCAGTAACAGTAAACATGGGATTCTATACTTAGCAGAGGATCAAGATTAATTTATTGCGAATTCTATTGGCTAAATGATGAATAAAGCTGTCGGCAATAAATATCATTAGTACAGGTCTTACAAACGAGGGTATAGAGTAGACTTTATTCATTGTCAAACCTATCCACATAATAGGACGAACACCGTTTTGAATATGTTCCAAAGTCAATTAATTATTCTGAAATTACTGTGCTATTTTTAGGTACAATTTACGTCGTTGTATTTAACTTAACACCACGTTTTGTAAATAGAGAATTGGAATCTGTGACGTAGTTTGTACATTATTTTTTTTCAGAAAAATCAAAAGAAAAGTTTCCATACCTGAAATACATACGAATATTTAGACTTTACAGTGTATTCTTAGGCTGTATCAGGTAATCTGCTAATTCGAGAGTTTGACAGGCTTGACACCTTGATAATTGGATGAGCGTAGCGAGCGAAGCGAAGATTCCATTTCACTACACTGGAGAAAAAAATCCGGAATGTTTTTTTTTCTTTTTTTCTTTTTTTTCGTATTTTTGTCTGTTTGTTAACACGATTCCGGCTAAACCGATACTCCAATTGCGATGAAATTTTCTAGAGACCTTCGAAATCTCTGAACTGACACGTTTTTGAGCGCAATCGGAAAATTATTTCTCATGAAAATCGCAATTTTACGATTTTTTCGATTTTTTAAATTTCTTCGACTTATAACACCTACATGCTTTATCCGATTGTAATAATTTTTTCACAGAACTTTGATTTTATGAATTAATATATTCGTGTAAAATTTGAGCGCAATCGAATAATTATTTCTTATGAAAATCGCAATTTTACGATTTTTTTCTTTTTTAAAATTACGATTAATTAAAAAAAATGAAAGTTTATTTTTTATTTTATTTAAATTAATTTAAAAAAAATCTTCAACTTAGTAATGATTTTTTCACAGAACAACAGAAAATCCGCATAACACATGGCAGCTCAATGCACCAATTACGCTCATCCAACAACGCGGCGGGACTTAAGCGTTTTCCTAGTTATAATAATCATCACGTCCTATCAACCCCGGGTCTCGTATAGCAGCAGCTGCGTTGTAAGCGCACACAAGTTGCATTAATTTAAATTCAATCAACAAAAAAGTTATTGTCAAACATTAATATACATGGATGTGTATATTGTACGAATAAATTTTCTGTTTCTAGAAAGAAAGAAAAAATATATTAAAAACAAGTATGATATAAAAAGTATGAAAGTTTGAACCAAGCAATTTCTTTAAAAAATCACGTTTATTTCGTAACGATATTGAGGTTTTTTCCGAGGGTTTTCCTCGGTCGTTAATGCGAATGAAAGGGATTGAGTCCTCTTAAACAGCCCTCGGACATCCCTTCACAATTGTCCTTACTCCAATATACCTAGTTATCTAAAGAGAGGCACGCATTGCACCCTGGGAAGGATTCCCACGAAAAATGATACTTTGTATGACTTAACAGTCCTTGACTCAAAGCTATTGTCGAAATAACTGAACAAATGCGAATTGTGCTGATATATTGTTGTCGTGTATTTTTGTCAGATTGGTTTATTTGGATGAAAGGCGCGTCAACCGTTAGGTCATAATGCACCATTCTAGCCTTGGTCACAACCAGCCACGGGGAAGGGATGGAAGGGGGTTTTCTCACGTCGCGGTCGTCTTCATCATTGTCATCGTCGTCGGGGAGGTCGTCAAGGGAAGGGGGAGGTGTCCCCGACGACGATTACTTAAAATTAACCAATAAATTTAAATAAAACATTACCAACAGGTGTGTGCATAAGATCACGCTTAGGAGACAGGGCCTTAGAATACCGCACCATCTCAGCTCAAGTAGTCTTTGGTCGTCAGCTGCGGTGTATCTAAGATCTCTTCTCAGGCCTGATGAAGTTTATAGACGAATACCAGGTCCTGTTGAAGAATTATATGTCATCAAATTATACCTTGTGGGGAAACCTGTAGGTGTAGGTGATAAGTTTCAAACCCATAACCCTCAATCCGCAACGAAAAGATTACCCAGAGAGCGCTTTTTGCGCTCGTTTTAGTAAGCAGCAGCATTGTAGCTATATCGTTAAGGCAAGATACACTATCCAGTAGGCCCTGTGTTAAAAAAGAAGGCGCTAATCTAGAAGGCCGTGGTCTTTTCTAGCTACAGTGCTGCCAGTGTTTGCGCTGTTAACTAAAATGCAGAGAAGCTCCCCCTTTATCCTCCAGATCGCATTGATGTTCCTTTGCGTCACAGATGTGGGCCTAAAACTAGAAATGTGAATTTGATGACTAAACAACAATGTTCATTATCAAGTATACTGTTTTCATATAATACTTTGCAAGAACCTTATCCTTAAAATAAAATTTTCTACATACAACCATTGAGTATATTCTAAACTCAATGATACAACACTCGAACACCGAAGCTAAGCAATTTGCGGGCGTGGTCAGGGGTAGAGTGGGTGAACGCTTTGCCAAGCTACCACTGGTTAGAGAGGACGGAGGGTTCGAGAGTTAGTGTAACGGTTTCGTTCTCCTCGACGTCTGCTCGGCAGTACGGGCTAGTGGAGGAACCTATATGACTGTCAAAGTTACACCGTCCTTTCGGATGGGAAGTAAAGCCGTTGGTCCACTTGGTACTTTTTGAAAGGAGTAAGCTACGTGCCGTTACCGGGTTTCCCTTCTATTCACCCTTCATCCTCATCTATCCCTCACTCATCGTCTAGAATAGCCTTATGCATTAATATGAGACGTTACGCAATATCAAATCAAATCATCATCATTCTACATACAAACATACATGAATATTATAAAGGTGACCCAAGGTATAATCCCAGATTCTACCGATAGAAGAAAGTTCTAGATGAAATTACACCGACCGGGAATTGATCCCGGGTCCCTCGCTACCTAAGCGGATGACAAGTAGGTGTCAAGGGTTCGATCTCCGGTAGCGGCTTAAGAGTTAGGCAATATGAGAGTAATGGATGACGATTACTTTTACTAATGTAGTTGTACTGTGTGTTAGGTACAATCTATGCATGTTACATGGCAATACAAATTCCAGAATATTTCAAGATTAAATTGGTGGAGAGCACGTTTAGAACTTACTGACCCCCGCACAACTGCAATAATTGTGGATGAAATGATTGATTTCTTCATAAATTACAAATCTAGCACCGATAGGGGTTCGAACCCGGGTAGCTGAAAACGCATTAGTTAATAAACCACAGGGATCAGTATTAAAGTAACTTTTGGATTGTTGGTGCAATAAGATACGATTATAACCAATCGCAGAAGTCTTCTTATATATAATAATACACATACTTGCGAGCAGGAACATGTGTAGGGTAGGGCTGACAGGAAACCACAAACTTATTCGATTTATTAACTTTGTATACATGCGGATTTTCTTGCAAGGTCACGTCATGAGTATATAATATAATATATTAGGCCTACTACGTTTTTGTTGTTAGCACATTGAAGATATACATAATCAATTTTTATAATAATATAGATCATCTTTATTGTACAACGAAATTAGTGAAATAGTAGATGATTTTATCTTTACACAACAGTTTTTTCATAAATTAAAGGTTGACTATAATGTTATTTACAGAATGAACTTATATTCATATTACGAATTGAATTTAAGTAATGTTTAAGATAGAAATTTTAAGCTCTAACATAAACCTAACTTTATTTTTCTTTGAGACAATTTGTAACCATTTAATGTCGTGAAAATATATACATCAGCAATTTTTCAATCAAATCCAAACACTTTAAAACAATTTGCTAACTGCATGTCTTGACATTTCTATCGTCTAGAAAGTGTCCCTTGTCGCAGCATGGTTGAATGCCACAGATAGCAAGTCAAAACATGCACACATATACACAAACACGTTCGTCGATTATACGTTATCAAACTGATCGACTCGCCCATGAAGCAGTAAACACAACACCAAGGAACGGGGGAAGCAGAAACGACGACGAATTTCAAGTTGCAAAAGTGCTCTGTCCAGGGGCACTTTCGTTGGTTGGCCAAAAGGTTCATTTCTGACGTTTCAACGTCAATGAACTTCACGAATTGGATGGGGTGAAACTTACAGATAAAAGCGGTAAACAGTTTTTGTAGATTAGCATTAGCACACAATGTTTTCTTTGCATTTTCCTTCTGGGCTTCCATTTTCTTTGCCGATAATGTCACCACGATCAGCCAGTTAAAAAATATTATTTCTTCATATTCCGAAGTGTTGCCAACCTTGCAGAAGAATCTCACAAAGATCAGCCTTGGGAGACTGAACAGACGAAAATACCCACAAATATTTATTGTAGCAGGTACTGACAGTTGTGTGGACAAATGCCAAAGTCTACTGTTTTATTTTAAGTACACATAACCTATACAGTAGTTTCATAAAAAATAATATACAATATATAACTACTTTTTTTCAATTTAAAACAAAATGCAATCGGTTCAGTGGTAGCATCATAAAAAAGATATATTTCTTCGTTGTTGATCAGTTGAAGGTCACCGAAGGACTGCTTATACCAGACCGGTCACGTGTGGCTGGATGTAGTTAGAACGTGACCGTCTTCTTCTCTGACTTCTGGCTGATGGTCGTCTTCTTGACCCTCATGGTAGAGGACGCTTCGCAGCTGCTGCTGTTGTCCTGGTTCTCTTGGACCAGCGCGCGCAGGTGGTTGTTCCTCCTCTCCCGCGCGGCCGCCCTGTCGGCGACCTGCTCCATCTCGGCGTCCAGATCAGCGAGCCGGTTGCGCGACTGACGTGCGCGGATCACCGCCGTCGAGCCGGCGTCGTCGTCCATGTCGTTGAGCATCCTCTGCCCGGCGCCCTTGATCGCCGTCCACTTGGTGATGGTGGAGTTGTCCTCTAGATCGGCGGCGTCGGTGTTGACCATGCGCAGTGTCCGTCGCTTGTTGAAGGTTGTGTCGTCGTCGAGGGATTCACGCGCTCGGCTGATGGTCATGCTGTTCAGACCGACGGAATCCAACACCTTCTCGGCGAAGTCACGGCCTCCTCCGTTCTTGCGGTTACTCCTCATCGCGGAGATCTCATTGATCTCGTCCTCGATGGCGGCGCGCGCAGCTTTCGAGGCCGCGATGCGTTTCATCGACGCGGACATTTCGTCACTCATGTCGAGACTTTCCTCGCGCGCGTGACCGTTTGACCTTGGCTCGTAGTCGTCCATCAGGGTGGAGAGTGGTCGTCTGCGGGGTTCCTCGGGGGTCTGTTCTCGGCGGCGGTAACCGTCGGCCAGGGGGGAGAAGTGACGGGGGACGTCGTCCTTCACCTGCCCGGGGGTGTACTTCCTGTCTAGGCTGTCGACCATGGGCTTGTAGTAGCGCTCGCTCATGTTGTAGTTGCAGTCATAGAGCTTCGTGCGACGCGGGCGACTCAGGCGGGAAGACATGTTGGTTCTGCAAGAGACAACACAATCCATGTTAGAATATAGGAACTAAACTAAATTATCAAGCCAAGCTATTTCCGAACAGAGTTTCATTTTAACAGCGTACTACGGGGAACAAAAGTCGTTAAATTTCATCTCCCTCAAATCCGTAAGCTACACATTTTCCTATGCTAAAAAATATGTTCGTGAATTTGATTTTAAAAAATAGCATGCACCACTGAGTTTTTATTGGATGAGCGAAGCGAAGATTCCATTTTACTACACTGGAGAAAAAAATCCGGAATGATTTTTTTCTTTTTTTTCTTTTTTTTAAATGTATTTTTGTCTGTTTTTTAGCACGATTCCGGCTAAACCGATACTCCGATTGCGATGAAATTTTATGGAGGTCTTCGAAATCTCTGAACTTAGAACTGCCACGTTTTTGAGCACAATCGGAAAATTATTTCTCATGAAAATCGTAATTTTACGATTTTTTTCGATTTTTAAAAAATTTCTTCGAATTATAACACCTACATGCTTTATCCTTTTGTAATGATTTTTTCACAGAACCTTAATTTATAAATTAATATATTCTTGTAAAATTTGTGCGCAATCGAATAATTATTTCTTATGAAAATTTCAATATTACGATTTTTTTCTTTTAAAAAAAAATTAGTTAATTTTTATAAATTTAATTTAATTTTTAAAAAAATCTTCAATTTAGTAATGATTTTTTTTACAGAACAACAGAAAATCCGCATAACACATGGCAGCTCAATGCACCAATTACGCTCATCCAACAACGCGGCGGGACTTAAGCGTTTTCCTAGTTATGTTCAATAAGCACAGGTAGGCCTACGGAAGAACCCGAAAAAGGGAGCAAAGCTAATCGTTATGTTCCACGCTGATGTTCTCTAATGTTGGAGGTGCCGAGTACATGAAAACTCAAACTTTGTGGGGGTCCTCCCTAAAGAGAAAGAAAATGTACAGTCAAAATGTGAAATTTACATCCCGATTTTCCTCAGTAATTTCAAAGGGGAAAACAAAAACTAATTTATTAATTTATTATAAATAATTAAATATAATATAACATGATTCAATGACACATTTAAAACAAAAAAATATAAGGAAGACTAGACATTTCGGCCAATCAGCAACATGAATGAAGAATCGCAACCATTGAGTTCCGACAACCACATTATTGTGGCCTCTCGAAGCCTACCACTTGTATGTGCGAGTACATAAAGAACTCGAGATTGCTATTTACAGACAGGCTAGGCCTCTACACTGGAGGCTGGGATCACTGACTCTGTAATTGCATCAACAAGATCTGTATGGCTTCTCAATCAAGTGAAATTGTTCTGGTTATTCTCTAGAGTCTAGCTTTAGAGTCTAGCTAGAGTATTC
This sequence comes from Sweltsa coloradensis, assembly GCA_024449915.1. NCBI lineage: Eukaryota > Metazoa > Arthropoda > Insecta > Plecoptera > Chloroperlidae > Sweltsa > Sweltsa coloradensis. The sequence goes on along the minus strand of JAMZAV010000030.1, from coordinate 875,199 downwards.
AATGAACCGTACTAGTATTTAACCTGATCAGCATTGCTGTTTCTCGACATTCGTCGTGTAGATTACTCTTGTTTTACTGAGTTGTGTCCTTAATATGGAGTTATTACCATAATAAAAAACAATTTTTAACCCGGCCCCTACACCAAAATTGTTTATCCCTGACAATCTGTTGATAAAGTAGCTAAGTTCCCTATTTTGGCTAATTCTGTACTCATTTGTATTATGTGTAAAAATTATGGGTGTGCGAGTACCGAATTTTGAGTTTGAGTCGAGTCTGAGTACTTCGTCTTTTTGTAATTTCACTACAACTCTTTGACTTCAAACATGTACAATATTCACTTTATTTATTGATGGTATTCTGTATGTCCAAAAGAGAAGACAGAGTAACCTGTAATTGTTTTTAAAATGTATCGCCTCTCTAGGTCATTTTAATGACCAAGCACAAATTGTAATCAGGGATAGACTATGACATATAATTCAGTAAGTGATATTACATGAAAGTATTGATACAAACATTGTAGTGACATATTTTTTATTATTTGTGCAAAAAAGTTCAAAATTTCAAACGAATACAAATTTGTATGTTCGGACTTACGTTAATATTATGACTTATCAGGGTTGGCAAAGTAGCGCTAAAATAGATGACGATTTTTCGTTATCACTCGCGCGCGACCCGGCACCTCCACCAGCACCTCCACCAAAATCACATATTTTTTTATGCTAGATTTCAAGCACCAAATACTTGAATTGAAATTTCGGGTACTCGCACACCCCTAGCAAAAATGCATTTTTTTGTTTTATCTTTTTGTTACTTAAACCATACAAACCCCCAATTGATAATATTTAATAGAATCTAGCAATTAAAAACCCTAACTCGAAAGGGGATTGAACCCGGGTCTTCCGAACTTCTGGTGCCAGTGCTGTAACAATCTACAGCCTTTGAACTGACCAACCTAACATAATAATATGCCATTCACTCATTACAGCGCTGGTATGAGCGTGAGTTTATTTCTCGATTAGGTTGACCAATTGGGTATTCCAATTTATGTAAGACTATTAAACCCTCAACGGAAGTATTTTCCGACTATACTTTGTTAGTGTGTTTGTTATTATTTTGTTGTAACTGTCATGCATTATGTTTAAGTGTCCAATATGTACTATGTACGTGTCAGTGTAATGTAATAAAATAAAATAAAATAGAGAAATATACCATTGCTAATTAATATCACGATTTTAAATTTAAACTATATACGTTATTGTATGTTGCTGCGGAAATTATAGAACCATTGAATTGAGACCATAGTAAGAAACCTGCAACTACGGAAACTACTATATTTCTGAAAAGGAAATTATATCATCCGTAAACCGACTTGGCACTGGTACCGACATACCTTCGGAATGCGCACATGGAATACCCTGCCAAATAAAACATCCTCCATATTTGTATATTGGGTCATAATTATTTACATTCGGTTGGCACGCCTCCTAATCCCGACTAAAACGGTACGAGTTGGAGGTCTTTAGGTCAAACGCAACTAGGTTAATTTAAAAAAATATTACCACCGCCAACTTCACCGTCGCTTCTGTAGCCGCCCACACACTTGGCTGAGAATGAGAACTCGACGAGGGCGCGAATTATTGAAAGCTTTGTGGATTTTGACGATATCTCAACCGTGGTCTTGACAGACTCTAAAGTTTACAGTCCAAGAAATAAAAATATGCATTTTTCGCAACACTAAAATTACAACAAAGTGACAAATAAAACACATTGAACAGAAGAATTGATTCGCGTTCGGTGGTTTCTTCCGAGAAAGTTTAAATATATTCCCTGAGTGATTTGCTGTTCCTGAATTTTGGTAAACCTCATATTCTTTTTGATGATTTTTTTCTTTTTCTTTCTTTCTTTTTCCTTTTTTTATTTTTGGTTCATGAATTAGTTTTAGATTATAATATTGTTAATACTCAATTTGTATTTGTTACCAAAATTATTGTCATTTATACATTGTTGTTGTCAAGTTAGTGTTACTATTTCAAACTTTAATAAGTTGGTATTGGCTGCTATTGACACGACACTGTTCGTAGTTGTCAAGCCAGGATATATGAACACTCTTCTAGAAAGCTAGAATATAACCAAAATTTATGGATAACTAGCGCAGTAACGGAAGTATATATCCAGAATGGGAAGCAAAGCTTACAGTAATTATAAAAAAGTTATAATATTGATGGTGGAGGTGCCGGGTTTCAGGAAATAATCCCTTTTTAATGAAATGTCAATTGAAGTTTCAGTATCCCTTTCCTGCAGCCATAATCCGAACACGTACGGCCCCTCATTGACATGATTTTTTTTTTTACTTAACAAAGATGATACGAAACGATTTTTGTGACCCTGGGGTCAGGGAGGCGGAGCTAGCGTGACCTACACTTCACATGACAAATACCCGGCACCTCCACCAACAACGAGATTCGCTAACATTATTTTGTATCCTTCTTCAATAATCTTTTGTTTTAGTAGCTACTCTAAACTCTTTTGTGTACTCCATTCCCTGAGCTAGTTGAAAACTATACACTGTATTCGACTACTGTTGAACCAATAGTATACTGTGTTGATTAATTGTAGGTTCCAGTGTGATGAGAGATTAAACCATGTATTAATTATTTAATTTTTCTTTCTCACTAATTATGTGAAGTGAATGTTACATTTATTATCAATTTGTGTCATGGATCGATCAAAAGAAAAAAATGCTCATCAACATCATGCTAAAGTGGCGCATTACGGTCTTACAGTTGACGCTACCTTATACCTCAGATAACAGAGTACACTATCTGTGCTTATACCATGCAACTTAACTCAAACTACTCAACACAATCATGACTCGCTCACTCGTCTAACAACTACTTAGGCGTTTTCCTAGATTCTAAATTGAAAACAAAAATTGAATCAAAATTCAAAATTTGAGTGTGTTTCATGGAATTTGCAATTTCTACAAATTTCGACATGTTCGAAACGAATTCACAATAAGCAAAAGAACTATCTGGTACATTCTGGAATTTTGTGTATGTTTTTAAAAATGTATACACAAGTTACAAATTAGAATAACAGCTCGTTGCTATTATTTATTTCCAATTTGCAATTATATTTTCAAATTAAATAGTATACATTTTATCAAGGCGAGGTATTATGAAATAGTGTTTAGTATGTAAAATGTCATCTGCAGCCACCGCTGTGACACATGTGGCATATCGTTAGCATACGATAGTAGTGCGTGAGGTCACAGATTCAACTCCCACGTGTTTCCTCAGGCGAGGGTCCTACATACATCCATCAGACAGTCCTTCAAAACAATGTCTAGATTCACAATATTTCTCTGAAGAGGACGATATTACATAAACAGAACCTACTGTATGTATTTATTAACGTCTATCGTATTCAGTTATTCACAGATTTACAGAAGGACAAAAACAAATGTAATGTAAGATTACATAAAAGCACTCCAGGTAATAAACAGTAATCACAAATAAAATATTTTCTGTGTATTAGGGACAATTACCAAAAATAATTACAAATAATTGAATGGATTTAAAAAAATTAAAGATACAACCATGCACTTAGGTTCATCGTACGAGGCAACACACGTTGACCAATCACACACACCATTCATGCACCCAATCCAGAGCTATATACACAAGAAAATATTAACCAGACTCAGTCAATATTTCATAAACAATATATTTTCATTTCGCAAAGAGTGTGAACGTCGTTTTCCGGCACCGCTATCCTCGCCTTGTAGCACAGACAGAGCCCGAGGAGGCCGTATAAATAGACCACACCTATATCCGACTAATTTTAGCACCCAGCCATGCCTCGTGCAGCATGTCCCCCATTGTTGCCCTCTTTAATGCAACTCGCCTTGCGTAAGTTATAACATCTCTTTATTACAATGTCACTGTCGATTTATCCGTCAAGCCATTCACTAGTATCGACGATCGTGCGGTACCCATCGAACATAAAGATTGGCCGAGACCAATATTATCTAGATTCTGACGATTCATAAGCGTTGCTAATTGAGATCATCAGAGATAATTAGGTATTCAAGATTCTGATTGATAGTGATTCAAGTGAATTTAAAGGAAGTAATTGAAACAATGCAAATGTTCGTTACCTGTGTTTGATTTCTGTCCTGGTATTGTGTGAAACTTTTCGCAGGCTGCTCGCACGACTGTCCTAAAATTGTGTTCCTCTCCACTCCGGCCCCCCTCTCTGACACTCGCGCTACCCACACTCTCACTCACCCCCCTTCACTCCCGATGTGGGCACGGCGTCGATCTCAACTCAACAAGGTCAGCAGTATTTAGGGAACGGCGATTCTTCTAGAAGACGACGCTTCCTCACCGCTCGCTGGCTGTGCATCCAACACTCAACCGACACCGCGACTACGCGCTCGCTGACGGACTAACTGACTTTACCACAAACACGTCAACACGTTGATTTATTACTTCGTGGTTTCTATTGTCTGTGCGAAAATAAAATTGACATTCTTTTGTCAGAGACAACTGAAAAATCAAGTTACATTTGACGCGGAAAATGTTTTCTGGACCCTCCTATTTTGGCCAACTCATCAAAATTACACGACAAATACGTCAACAAATACGGCTCGTACGGATGAGCTCTAAAGACATTATTTGCGTATATAAAAATCGATATCATATTAAATAATGGATCGAAACTCCTCTGTATGGGTAACTTTCCTGTTAGTCCGTATGTGCGCGTGTTACGTCCCAAGATAAAAAATAAAACGACAGCGACCTCGGATTGACATATTTTCTTTAATGCACAACCCCTTCAACAATCGAAGTAACATAATGTCTCTGGTGACCTAGGTTAAAAGAGCGGGGCTAGCCTCTTGGAAAGTTAAAATATTTATATACTCCGCACCTCCATTGTTAGTGAAGGCTGGAACAAGCGACGAACAATCATATATTTTGGTATTTCTCTCTAACCCGGCACCTCCACCAACAACAGATTTGAAAGTAAAGAAACTTGTTCTTTTCTTGATCTCAATTGTTAATTAAGTAGCTTCGCTCCCTCTTTTGGGTACTCGGGTTATAATAACACATGCGACAATTTAGTAAATAGTGTAACATGTGCTAATATTTGCTCCAGTGACAATTAACTAATTAACCACGAATTAACTACATCAGTGTCGATCGACAAGCTGTGGCTTGTTTCCATTCCTATTTCCATGAAATGGCATTGATTTTTATTTTGTGAATCCTGTCAAATACATAAAAGTAAACTATACAATATAAAAATATAATAACAATTATTACCAACAATCGTGAAAGTATACTCTTTGGTCGGACTCTGTACCGAGATATTATCAACGCCACATCAAGATTTGAGCGAGAACCAGTGACTGGTTTGTCACAATCATCACTGATCACGATCATGACTGACAGTGGTTGATCATGATCGTAAACATGATACAGACATCATTACTCTCGAAACGTCCACTTTTAATATTTCAATCTCTTACTTTTGATGTCACTCTCACACGGTCACACCCTCACAGCGAAGCTAATTTTAAACGTTACCTGTTATCGGCATGTCACAATAACAACACGTCGATTTCACGCGACATTAGTTTTATGGTTGGCGTCGATGACAACCCGGAGTTGTGCCAAGCTCCTCACATAATCTGTCCGACGCTCGCCGAGTTAGGAAACCACTCATGTTGCAATGTTGTTGTGCTACGGTCGTGTTTGAGAGAGTGGATGGTGTGAAGGACTGTTGAAGCGACCGTGACCCGCGCAACGCTCATCCACCAACGCGGACACAATGTTTATTAAGCGAGCGAAGCGAGCGTTTCCATTTGACTCTGCCGGAAAAATTTGTCACTGGTTTTGTTTTTTTTTTTTTTTGGTTTGTTTTTATGTCTCGTCATAACGTTCGAACGGGGCTCGGATCGAGTTGAAATTTTGACCATCCGCAAGCTTCGTTCTCGATTGAATGCCATTAGTTTTGTGGCAAAATCGTTTTAAAAAATTAAAAAGTTACATTAAAGTTAATCGAAAGTTTTTTTTTTTAAAATAAAGGCGACAAAATCTGAGATAGCCAAAACATTTAGAATGTTTCCTCCGGTCACGAATATGTTAATTTTATTTTGATCCGATAAGTAGTGTAGATGGAAATTACATTATTAAGCGAGCGAAGCGAGCGTTTCCATTTGACTCTGCGGAAAAAATTTGTCACTGGTTTTTTTTTTGTTTTTGTTTTTGTTTGTTTTTTTGTTTTTTTTTTTTTTTGTTTTTTTTTGTATGTCTCCCGATAAAAGTTTGAACGGGGGCTCGCGGGTCGAGTTGAAATTTTCACCATCCGCAAGCTTTGTTCTCGATTTTAATGCCATTAGTTTGGTTTGGGAAAATCGTTCAAAAAAATTAAAAAGTTACATTAAAGTTAATCGAAAGTTTTTTTTTTTAAACTAAAAACCCGGCCCACAAAATCTGAGATAGCCAAATCATTTAGAATGTCCGTCCGGCAAAGAATATGTTAATTTTAGTTTGATCCGATAAGTAGTGTAGATGGAAATTACATTTATAACAAAAGTAACGTTGCATGGCAACGAAAAGACGCGCGAAGTTTCTAATGCACTGCCACCTAGAAGTAATCAAAATACTTTCGAGGAAGTAGTCTATTATTTGTCAACAAAGAGTTTAAATAGTTTTCCCAAGGAGTCAAGATCCTCTAGATGGCGGTGGATTTTAAAGTAAAGATTTAAACACGGGTTACCCAAATACCTTGGCAATAATAAATAATACTGGAAACGCGAACGTCGTAAATTTTTTAAATTTAAAAAAATGTGCAATGTGGGTCTAGCTATAGCACGTGCTCGCTTATCAAACGCGTCCAACTGAGCGTTTCCTAGTAACAAAAGGAACGTTGCCATGGCAACGAAAGAGACGCGCGAAGTTTCTAATGCACTGCCCACCTAGAAGAATCAAATACTTTCGAGGAAGCAGTCTATTATTTGTCAACAAAGAGTTTAAATAGTTTTCCCAAGGAGTCAAGGTCCTCTAGATGGCGGTGGATTTCATCCACAAAGTAAAGGTTTTACTTACACACGGTTTACCCAAAATGCCCCCAAATACCTTGGCAATATAATAATATTGGAAACATGGCCCTGTGGACAGCGGACGTCGCAAATTTTTAAATTTAAAAAAATGTGCAATGTGGGTCTAGCTATAGCACGTGCTCGCTTATCAACGCGTCCAACTGAGCGTTTTCCTAGTAATTTGTACTAGGAAACGCTCAGTTGGACGCGTGATAAGCGAGCACGTGCTATAGCTAGACCCACAATGCACATTTTTTAAATTTTAAAATTTGCGACGTTCGCTGTCCACAGGGCCATGTTTCCGATATTATTTATTATTGCCAAGGTATTTGGGTAAACCCGTATGTAAATCTTTACTTTGTGGATAAAATCCACCGCCATCTAGAGGACCTTGACTCTTGGGAAAAATATTTAAACTCTTTGGTGACAAATAATAGACTGCTTCCTCGAAAGTATTTTGATTACTTTCTAGGTGGCAGTGCATTTGAAAATTCGCGCGTCTTTTTCGTTGGCCATGGCAACGTTTTCTTTTGTTATAAAGTTTAATTTCCTCTACACTACTTATCGGTCAAACTAAAATTAACATATTCGTGACCGGACGGACATTCTAAATGATTTGGCTATCTCAGATTTTGTCGCCGGTTAGTTTGAAAAAAAACTTTCGATACTTTAATGTAACTTTTTAACTTTTTGAACGATTTGCCACAAAACTAATGGCATTCAATCGAGAACAAAGCTTGCGGATGGTCAAAATTTCAACTCGATCCGAGCCTCCGTTCGAACGTTATGGCGAGACATACAAACAAACAAAAAAACAAAAAAAAACAAAACGAGTGACAAATTTTTCCGGCAGAGTCAAATGGAAACGCTCGCTTCGCTCGCTTATTTAATCGCATTTAGTGTCTATCCACTCAGCCATGCACATAACTGTTTAATTAACCACAGTGCAGACGTGGATTCACAATGTGTTATTAGCGAGCGAAGCGGAGCGTTTCCATTGACTCTGCCGGAAAAATAGTCACTGGTTTTGTTTTGTTTTTTTGTTTTTTTTTGTTTTTTTTTGTTTGTTTGTATGTCTCGCGATAACGTTCGAACGGAGGCTCGGATCGAGTTGAAATTTTGACCATCCGCAAGCTTCGTCTCGATTGAATGCCATTAGTTTTGTGGCAAAATCGTTCAAAAAGTTAAAAAGTTACATTAAAGTTAATCGAAAGTTTTTTTTCAAACTAACCGGCGACAAAATCTGAGATAGCCAAATCATTTAGAATGTCCGTCCGGTCACGAATATGTTAATTTTATTTTGATCCGATAAGTAGTGTAGATGGAAATTACATTATAACAAAAGTAACGTTGCCATGGCAACGAAAAGACGCGCGAAGTTTCTAATGCACTGCCACCTCGAAGTAATCAAAATACTTTCGAGGAAGCAGTCTATTATTTGTCACCAAAGAGTTTAAATAGTTTTCCCAAGGAGTCAAGGTCCTCTAGATGGCGGTGGATTTTATCCACAAAGTAAAGTTTTACACACGGGTTTACCCAAATACCTTGGCAATAATAAATAATATTGGTAACATGGCCCTGTGGACAGCGAACGTAGCAAATTTTAAAATTTAAAAAAATGTGCAATTTTGGGTCTAGCTATAGCACGTGCTCGCTTATCAACGCGTCCAACTGAGCGTTTCCTAGTTTTAAGGATTTAAGCAAGTTGCAGGGCAAGGGTGGTCTTTTTAATTACCGCAGTAATTCACAGATGGTCGAAACTGAGAAATCGAGCATTACAAAAATACGTGCAAAAATGCCTATAGAGGGAGTGTTTTAAGTGCCATTAGAACATTATTGCTGTAAAGTGTACATGCATGCCCAACAAACATTTTTGGGCTTTCCCGCAGTCTTCCGCAGTCTTCCCGCAGTCTTTTTCCCGCACTTGCCCGGGCGGGACCCTTGCGGGACGTCCCGTACGGGTCCCGCCTAGAAGTGTCCTACTGGCCGATACCGGGTCCCGTACGGGACGTCCCGCACGGGACGTCCCGCGATCTTCCCGCGATTATCCCGCACGGACGTCCCGCGATCTTCCCGCTAGTTTCCCGCACGGGACGTCCCGCGATCTTCCCGTAGTATCTGTAGCGCGATCTAGGTGCTAAATATGTAGGCTAAACGTAAAAATAAAATAAAAAGTTTTATATAATATCGGTTACATGGCTATTTTGTCTTATTTTCGACACCAGTTTTTTGCCTGTAGGTGGAAACACAACATGTATTAATCGCAAGTAATTATAAAATTTCAAGTTTGGTGTCTCGAACTCGGTCCAGCAGGGCGACTCTCCATCTGTAAGCCACCATCTAACCTTTTACGCCACGGAGGATGCTTGAGCGGAGTGGGAATAACACCCTATAGATTCAACAGCAAATCTACTCGAGTATCATAGTTATGTGTGTTTGCTTTGTGGCCTATCCGTATAGTTTTTAATTATTTTGGATGTGTTGGAATAGTGTTCAGTATATTATACTAATGGTGTACGGTATATTTTAAATGTGGGTACAGTAAATAATGCTTTCTATGCGCAGCGCATGTTCGATATTTTGTTCTAGTTGTTGATAAATGCCGAGGCGGGTGTATCTGCATAATAAAGTATAGGCTGTCCGATGCGATGCTGGTTGACCACAAAATAACGGTACTAATTCTATTGGGACATGCAACCAAAATTAAATGACATCATGTGAGATCTTCATATCTTTTGTCTCAGTTGGTGAAAAGTAAAACCATGGAGTATGGTGAAATTTTTTGATTACTAGGAAGCTTCGCAAACGCTTTTTCAGGGGAGGCGTGTTATTGGATGAGCGTAATTGGTGCATTGAGCTGCTATGTGTTATGCAGATGGTATTTAAATTGATTTCGTTTTCCCATTGCTATGGGCTGCGAGACACGCTTGGTAATATTGTTTTAATTTTTACGACGACGATATGAGGATCAGGGGCGCACATTATATTACACACTACATTACAAGAATAAAGCATGTAGGTGTTATAAGTCGAAGAAATTTGGTAAAAAACGAAAAAAAACGTAAATTTGTGATTTATAAATTATTTTTTTTCTATTACGCACAAATTGCACACGAATATATTAATTCTTAAAATACAATAGGATAAAGCATTTAGGTGGTATAAGTCAAAGAAATTTATTAAAGTCGTAAAAAATCGTAAAATTGTGATTTTCATGAGAAATAATTTTTTGTTTGTGCTCAAATTTCACGCGAATATATTAACTCATAAAATTAAGGTTCTGCGAAAAAATCATTACAATCGAATAAAGCATGTAGGCTAGAGGTTTGAGTCGAAGAATTTTTTTAAAAATCGAAATATATCGTAAAATGCGACGTGGCTCGTGGCAGTTCTAAGTTCATAAATTTCAAAGGCCTTTAGAAAATTTCATCGCTATTGCCATTGGAGTATCGGTTTTAGCCGGGAAACGTGTTAACAAACACACAAAAATACAAACGGAAAAAAGAAAAAAACATTCCGTACCAGTGTAGTGAAATGGAATCTTTGCTTCGCTCATACAAAAATGTATTACAGGAGAAAATGAAAGCAGGCCAAATGCTACAGAATTATCTGCATAAACAATTCAATGTTATTTCACGTGTGCAGATGAATGTTGGCTCCGTGGCGGTAAATAAAAATAAAAAAGAACGTTCTACAAATTGCTTTTGAATTTTCATAATATACCACAAAATTTTCTTTTTAATTTGTTGATGCATACAGCTGTTGTTTAATTAATAAATAAAAAACTAATAATATATTCATTACCAAGGTGGTTGGTTATCGTGTTTTTTCAATAATGTACACACACAACTCTTAATGGTGGAGATTGATTAAAGTACAATATGCTCATTTTGTTTCACAGGCAAAATAGTAAATTATGTTGACTAACTGGATCGTTCATAATAAACGGGCATTGCAATTTACCCGTACGTATCTTATCCGAATCGCTTCCTTCGCGGGAACTATGCGGGACGTCCCGTGACTTTCCCAGACACAGGGACGTCCCTTAACTTGCCCTCGCGGGTCCCGTGCGGGACGTCCCGTGACTTTCCCAAATACGGGACGTCCCTTAAACTTCCCTCGCGGGTCCCGTGCGGGACGTCCCGCTTCCCGCAGTTAACCCGCACTTCCCTTAACTTTCCCGCACGGGACCCAGAGTATAATGTTTGTTGGGTGATCTAGGCAAATTTTTAGTAATATACGATCTAACATAGATTTTATTTATTTGTAAGTTTGGAATTTAATTGCATAAGACTATTCCACATGTTGACAAATTATTTGTTTGTCGTGATGTATTATATATATAGAATGAAATACAAGTCTTTTGAAACGCCGAAGAATTAATTAAATGTTTGTTTTAAAACATATTATATTGCGTGATCATTTCCGCAAAGTATAGAATAACAATGAATCACGAAAGCCTACAACTAAACATATATATACACACATTTGATATCATTATAATAATAACAACCATTTCCTTATGTGAGACTCGAACACAACGATTCGGACGAGTGCCCTAATTATGGGCCACCGTGGACGACCTCTGAGCTCTGATAGTAACAAACACCAAGCATCAAGTAACCTTTGAATAATTAATTTAAAAAAAATTTGAATAATTGAACAATGTAACATCGTTATAAACATATTGAGAACAGATTGTCGAAGGGACAAACATTGCTCACGCGTTTCAATGTTCTTGTTGGTGGAGGTGCCGGGTTTAGCCCCCCCCCCCCCATTGTGTGGGTTAGCCCTGCCCCATGAGATAACCCCCCGGTGTCACAACACGTTATGTATTAAGTGTCCTTGTTGATGGACAATGTCGCAAATGTGAACTGTTGGATAGTTTTCATGGCCAGTTTCAACGTACAATTAAAAAAAAAGCATAATTTGTAACTGTTTGGTAGTTTCTAACGGCCATGATTTTTTCACGATACGAACGATAAAGTTTGTTAGTAATTATTATTCATTACTATTATTTGTGAAGGAATATTAATTCTTGAATATATATTTCTCAATCTGTCCTTCATACGTAGTATTGTTTATACAAAGGCCCACTTAACAAATAAATGGTTGCGTCAAGTGGCTTGAAGAGGCCGATTAGCCAAGGCATGCTAACAGGTCGATAGAGAAAGGTTAAACTAATATAAAAATAAAGTTATCTAGCCTGAAATAACTCTTAACCAACTCATTAAGAAAGAACACGCAAACTAATTTTATTTATAGGGATCAGGCGACAACACTAAGTTCAGTTGGCCACCTATTAATAGCCATCTTGGGTTGATTTGACAAGATAAAACGAGCTGAGTCTGTGCTTTATTGTTTGTCTGCGCATGTGGTATATAGTGTCGCCCCACAGTCTGCCTGCACTCAATTCTATTGTACAGTGGACAAAACCTTACTGTTTTCTAAACAAAACAAATAAAAAAAACACTAGAACTTAGCTACTGTTAAATCACTCGATGAAAAATCTAATAAATCTATTTTAATTTTCTTAACGTACATCATACGGTGTGAGGCTACTAACCTGTATGTTATAGTGTTCATGTTCACCCCATTAGTATTAGGGAGCGAATTTCCCCTCAGTTTTTATGTTCGCCCTTTTGGCTGGGCGTGTATCACGTCTCAGTCTCACGATAACGCATACATGCGTTTTGTGTTGAAATTATTACTCTACAACAAGGGCGAAACATAATTTGACTCGCCGAGAATGTGGAAGACACCAGTTCAAATTCTGCTGGGGTTGGATTTTTTCATATCTTGATTGTATTAAATAGTTTATAAGATAAGAAAGTTTTTTGTGGTACTGTGTGTTAGAGGTCAGGGACTAACCCTCAGAAAGGATGAGTTCAAATATGTACTTGGCACCTCCACCAATGTAAGTTAAACATTGGAATTGTTGTGGTAGAATAACATTAAGCTTTGCAACATTTTTTGGGAAAGAGCCATGTTTGTTTTTTTATTGAAAACCAGTTGAAAAAATTGAAACTTTTCAAAATATTGCTACATAATAAATATAATTTCCTTCCTAAGAGCAATGTTAAATTCAATGGCCTACAGGGTTGGCTTGGTCGCTTTGATTTACTGCCCCCACTGAAAATCAGTTATATAACTGAGTGGGTAGATTCTTAATACAATTTATTTATTATTTAATTAATTTTTAAATAGCTTTTCTATAGAACATACGTCTCCAATTGGCACAAAGTTCTTTAAAATATCATTTGAAATCAATCATTGATTCACTAACATGGTAAAATACTCTTATCATAAATAAGTAAAATTACAATTGAGCCATGTACATCACACGTCGGTCACTCCACTTACAAAAAGTAGGTACTAGTGTGAAATCTTTTATGGCATCAGTGTTTGGATAGTACTTTTTTGTTCAATTCGAAATGTAAATTAGTTCATGTTCCTTGAAAAAATTAACTTGTTTTTCACACACTGACCAAGGCCAAAGCAAAGTACTGCCTGCATGGAACATTTTCAGATTGTCTGAAAGCTCGGTTGCCAAGTAAAACTGCTCGATTAATAGTGAACTAAAATATCCACAAAATCTTGAACAGTTTTGAGTGCTAAAACACTTTTCACTAATGTTTCTGCTTTAGTGCAGCCTCACGCCTTCTTTTTACACACTTTAGAATCGCAAAACAACTTTTTGATGAGCTTATTACCACAATCTATGCTATTGTAGCTCAACCACAATCCATGCTATTGTAGCTCAAATTGTACTGCACATTGTGATAAGCAATATTGATAATTCACAGGCTACAACATTGTCGGAAACTACTGTATTTGGGGTCATGCAAGAGATTTACATCTTGGTTGTCGACTCCACTCGGAGGGTGCGGGTGGAGAAACTTTGTATTTCAAACTAATAACTAAAGTTGTACACCTTTAAATGTGTGTTTGCCAAATTAAATTTACACATGTAGTATCTTTATCTAAGGCTAATACACATCTTGAATATCTATATTCCCACCTGTGGAAATACAGGAAAAGTGATTCCTGTGAAGACGATACAGAAAAGAAAGCAGATTTTCCGAGAAATACGGGAGAGTTGGCAGCCCTAAGTTGATGCCAGGTTCAACATGCACATTCTTGTGATTGCTGTAAACAGGCCCGGACTGGGACCATTTGGGGCCCTCAGCTAAAACCTGTAAAGGGGCCCTCTACCAGGCCCCCCCCCAGATTTTTTAAAAATTAGGTGCTTGAAAACAACGAAAACTCGTTTTTACGCTATTTTGGCACTTATAAAGAAGAAGAAATTCAGCTAGGTTTTTATACGCATATTATGATTTTTCGACTTTTGTTGACTTAATTATTTATTAAAATAAGAAATTCACAGTATTTTTAGGATGCCACAACACTACAAAACACATGCTGTAGAACTGCCAATAATTACAACAGAGTTCAAAATAAAGTGTAGTATTTTATTCACACCAAAGCAATAATGAATTATGTCAAAATTATTTGTGTAACAAAAATAATGACAAACGGATTTTAGGGATAAGAAAAATAATACTAACATTTTTTTTTAAATCCTGTGCATTTAACAGTTTACAATGTTGTTATACTAGAATAGAAGGGGCTTAACTTAACTGAGATGATTCGACATTTTACTCCCCTAGCCCTAAAGTAACAGCTTCTTTGTAAGCAACTCACTTGTTAAAGCTACTTCATCTATTATTTTATTTTTGTCCAAATCATAAAATAAATCCCTCTCAACATTAATAAAAAGCAGACTGGACATAAGGTCTTGGCCTAAAGATGACCGAAGTCAATTTTTGACTATTTTAAGTTTAGAAAAAACTCGTTCACATGTGAGTTGGGTACAAGGTATGGTAAGAACAAATTTATATGCAATATACAGGTTGGTAAACAGTCCAGATTGAGTAAGTTCAAACAGAACAGAAAAAGCACATGTCAAACACTGGAAACATTGTCTATTTTCAGAGCAGTAAATGTCAGCACTTTTTTCCGCTGCCTTTGGGTCAAAATCGTTTTCTTCGTCACTGCATCTGTCTCCGTAGTTCTCAGTGGACTCTGCCACTATGAAGTTGCTGTATTGTTGTGCAAACTGTCGCAGCTCTATCAACAGCCGACTTCTTTCAATTTTACACAGTTTAGAAACACTGTGCAGGGCTTCTGTGGGAAATGTTTCGAGTTTCAAGATAGAGTCAAACAAACAAGAACACAAAATAACTTCTAACAAGACAAAAACTCTTTTTTTTACGTTATGTGGGGGCCCTCCGCGATCGCGGACCTGGCCAGTCCGGGCCTGACTGTAAACTTGCATGTTCACGGCCCAACTTTCATATTGGCAATTGGCATTGATGCTAATAGTAAACTAGGCTTTACCCACAGCTGCATTCTAGTAGAAGATTGTTATCAGCATCCAGTAGTGACAGGGCGGTGACCATAGTAGCTAACAGTTGGAAGTAAGAAAAAACTTAATAATTAGGTACGGACTAATGGTTCACAAAAAGAGTACTATTATTTTTCAATGCAGTTTGGATCATCAATAGAATAATAGGCACTCTCTTTACCAAAGTGAAGAAATGTATCATTGAAAAAAACAAGTAGAGCAGATTATGAAGTTTTATTGTTTAAAATTTATATCTAGGACACAAGAACAAAGTACAATAAATGTAAAAAATTTAAAATACAGTTGTTCTTAAATAAAAGTAAATAGATTTCTAAAGTCAAATGACGTGGAAATAGATCATGAAGGCCTATATTATTACTTGTTCGAAGAATAACAATAGATCTTTGAAAATTAAATTCATAGGATTAACGGTTACATGGCTACAGAATTGAGAATGCTATACCCGTTAAGGATGCACATCCCTCACACTGACACATTTATCCATTTTATATACAGACACACCAAAAAGTTCACAGTATATTAACAAAACGACCGACTAAAATACTGTTTACAGTAAATGATTAAACAATTTATATTTTATATTGACTGGTTAAAAACTGTAAGCTTTTCCTCCTCTAGTTACTCTTGTCTTAGGCGGTACACGTCATTGTGTTTACTTACTGAGTTTTAGATTTAAAAGGTTAATAAAACAACTTCATGCACAATATTAACAACAATTTCATGGACCAATCAATGGTTTAGAATTATTTTCCACGTGGACACCATCCGTAGAAATTTGCTCGCCAACTCTATTAAACAGATCTACACAACGACATATCTACGAATGACAGATGTACGCACATTTAAAAAACTGAGTGCCTGACACGAAAGGTTTGCACAAATAAATCCACCAAAAATGTTGACTTCTATCCTATGTAGGTAGGTAGGTTCGCTGTTTTGTTTCATTTATAAAAATATAAATTTATCATAAATCCATTCAAGAAGATGTGAAGATAAGTGGTGGAAGACCAGCAACTATGTAGCGTCTGTTCCTCCTATGGCCTACCGCTAGTCTTCCCGCACAACATCACATCGCTCTGTTCTACGTAATTCAAGTACTGTACATTACATGTTTCTCACTGCAGCAGTACGACTGCATTACAACAGAGGGGAACAACTTGTGCAGGGTGCATTAATAAGAGAGAATGGAAGCGATATATAGTAATATAATATATAATACATATACACAACACAGAAGTACCTTAGTCGTAGAGTTGACGAGCATGGTGTTTCTTCTAGCTATGTTCATAGTATGTATAGTGTTTATAACTTACTTTATTTGTACCATAGCTGATGTAAGTATTCTATCCTTATTTGACTGAGGATTCTGAATTACCTGCTAGTAGTGATGTCCAAATCAGGAACATTGGCCTATGCCCTATAGCTTGTCTGACCAACTAACTGCAATAGTGTGACATCAATGTTGTGCTCAAGGCAAATACCGTACACTTTCAGATCATGTGTGTACAATCACCTTATGTAACAAAGAATTGTGACTAGACCACTGAAAATTGTGACCAACACAATCACAATACATGTGCTAAATTTTTTTATAGAAAACAAATAAACGTACGTACTGGGTTCATACATTTTCTTGAACGAATCAAGCAAACGGACAAAACTCGTAGAGTACATTGTTGTGTTCTTTTCCATTGTCACTGATTTTTAAGTAAATGTTGCCATATTTTTGTGAACGCAATTTCCTCTGCTCGATCTGTTTAGTTCTCCTTCGACTTGCAGGAGAGTCGAACTTGAAGTCCAGAAATAAAAACACTCTTGTTGCTATAAAAAATAAAAATGTTCAAAAATTAAGAGAAATTATTTTGTATGTCGGGCTTCTTTTAAGTAAAGTAAACCAACGTTCATAAATTATGTATAAGTAAGTTAACGTAAGTTTAACTCTGCCACTTAATTGCGTCGATTTCTCAAATAGTTTCGGGACAACAAACCCGATTGCATGAAACCTAGGCCAACAAGTAGATCAGTGGCTAAATCTTCAACATTGAATTTAACTGTAAGCAATCATTTTCTGGCAATTTTTAAATTAATTTTTTTTAAATGTAAAAAAAAAGTCACTTCCAAATAATAAATATTACTGGTAGCAGGCCTACTGTACTAAAAAATTGTGAAAGTAAAGAAACACAAGTTACTTTCTCAAGTCTCGACTAAAATAATGAAGCTTGTGAAATAAGTTAATAACACAACCAGACTACTCTACTATTATGCTTTACTTTACTATCAATAACAATAATGGGTAGGGATGGGCAAACGTTAAAAATTCCAAACTTTTTTAAAGTTTGGTTTGAGTTTGAAACTCGAGTTCACAGAACATTCTTTTAGAGTACTGTACCTTGCCGATGTTATGCCACTTTAAAAATAACTAGTACCATACTATTGACACCAAAATTGGACCATACATTTTTGTTTAGGTTCACAACTCGATATTTCCAGTTATAACAATTTTCTATTCTTCCTAGTTCCTAGTTTTGTAAGCTTTAAGGCCTACTTCTTTTCAGTTTTCAAACAGATGTTTAAAAGTTTGGTACGAGTCTGAAGATCGGAACTTTTTTGGTTCAGATGTTGATTTTGGTTCAAAACAAAAAAAAAAAAAGTTTTGCTCATCCCTAAATAAGTAACAGTAAGTAGTAGAAAGAGACTCAAGAATCTACATCCTCAAACAGAAGTTAACCAAGGGCTTGGTATAGTAGATGCAACTATAGTGGTCCCAACAAAAGAATGCAGATGGCTCGAAATTGTTTTTCCAACAAAACAACTTTGTTAACTCTATTCACGCTAGCTCAGCGTGGATCTGGCACACGGAGGAACTCTGTGATCTAGCACAGATAAGTTTTGCTTGCGTTGGTAAAAGATATTTCTCTTTCATTCACAAAGGCGACATTCCATTTACTGCACATTCATACAACCCCCACCACTACAAACCATCTGCATTCTTTCGTTGGAGCAAGTATAGACCCTTGATTTACTTATGGTCGATATGGCGTACAGAGACTGAAGAATCTACATCCTCAAACAGAAGTAAACCAAGGGCTTGGTATAGTAGATGCAACTAGACCCTTGATTTACTTACGGTCGATATGGCGTACAGTGGACAAGAGAGGACAGTGAGTTTTAAAGAGGAACGCTGCAAGTGAAGAAGTTACGTTCAAGGTAGTAGGGATGAGAGGAAGAGAGAAGTGCAATATTTATAGAGAAGAAAGAGAGTAGGAAAGAGATGTGAGAAGAAACGTGAGAGCAGAAAACAAAACAAATGAAATACTGTGAGTGAAGAAGACAGAGGATAGTATGGATGGGAGGAAGAGTGTGGTAGTGCATTATGTTATTTACAGAGAAAGGCAGACAAATTGGGAAGATTTTGAGAGGATGAAGACTAAAGACTACAGAAACTAGCCAACATAATAGTGTGAATATTAGGATTAGCCAATCATTAAGAGAGAAAGTAAAATATTACCAATATATAAATACACATAAAGATTGTAAAAAAATTGTACATACTAGTTTGGTTACTACATCAATTGTATCAATCTCATGTGGCACCAGCCGATTAATAAAAGTGAATTTGAGTTCTAAGGATTCCACATTCAAAGATAACACTAAAAACATAAAATTGATGTCATCAAACAACAGCTCTTTTAGAGGTCTTGGCCAGCGAGTATAATAGTGTAGCCTAGTGTACAAACTGCTAGAGGCTTCTGGTCTACCATGTCCTACCGCCAAATATATCGTCGGCTAGTACAGTTTCTCTCAAACAGTGGAAGACATTCGCACAGTTCAGCAAACCGAGATCTAACCTACATACTAGGACAGAATACTAGCCTCATGAAAGGGGTTGGATTACGGAATGAATTTGGTTTTGAAATTGGATATTTTATTTTTGGTTTATTAAGCTAAATTTGCATATTTGGTAATAATACTATTGAACGCAGGGAGAAACATTTAAATCTGATATACCTACGTTATAATTAAAAATGGGATATTGTAATATTTTGCCCTGCCACATTATGTAAAACAACAAAATCCTACTACTTCGTACTTTCATAAAAGATTTCACGGGTCTCTGGTTTGGCAATACGACGCAGTAGACAAACAGCTGCTAGCATTAAATCACTTCCCTCACAATATACTCGATGACCTAGGGTTGCAATGGACACTTCACCAACACAACCAACCTAGCTCATTGGCTACTTATCAAACTAAACAAAAAAACTATTTTTGAGATATGAAAACAAAAAAGTTGCCCTCTACCTAAAAAAGAATCATCTTAGACTTAAATTTGAAAGGTTAATAAATGAATAAATAAATATTTAAACTAGAAAACAGAATAATGTATTTAAACTTTTTTGTCCCTGCCAAAATAATAAGAAATTGATTGTTGTTTGTCTACACAACAGAAAAGCAAATGAAACAGTACTCATTTACCTTATTAAAGTGTATCCAAAACTACAGTACTACGTACAAACACTGTATTCACAATCCCAGAAGCAACATGTCAACGAACATACAAGTGTATTACAATATTAATACACAATGTGAGAATAGCTTTAAACATTTTCACCCCTAGAGTCCCAAGTTATTTGATATATTTGATACATATAGTTTCAAGGCAGCAGTGAGGGGCAAGTACTACCAGCCTGGTACCTCCTTCTCAGGTTCCCGTTAATACACCCACGGTAGGTAGAATTCTGCCTTTCACCCAGAACTTTGTGTTATTATGTTACAATATCTTGTAAATACACAACAATAAAATAAAACCTTGGAACTTACGTACTTTATGAGAATATACTAGTTAAGGCAAATGACTATGGATTATGTACTACTGAACATTTGCTAGAGAAAGAGACTACAATACACATTAAATTAAAGGATAGTCAAGAAGTTGCTTCCAGAATTGTTGACTTTACTTTCTTATATTTATCATTTCATGCTTTTGCAGAGATTAATAATTAATATTATATCCTACCTTTATTTATAAAGCTACGAATAGTTTAAATTTTGTAGATATCACCGTTTGTAACTTGAAAGTAGCAGTTTCAAACCAAACTGATATTGCGTACGTGTTACTGTACGCAAACTCCCTACTAAATTCACTGGTTGTCATGGCTATTGAAAGGATGACATGACAAGCCTAGTTATACACAAGAAATCTGGTTTTGAAAATATATTAGGTCCGGCAAATGTTGCGTTTTGTCTATTGAGAAAGCGAACCAACTAAAGATGGCAGTCTGTTGCCGTAAGTTTCTTTATAAATAAATGCAATGTATGTACTGAGAAAGCCTTATTTCCCTAACGAACGAGTAAAATGTAGATGGCTAGATTGCAAGCCCGAATATTCATGCATAGATAAGCAATATTCTCGCCCATCGAGAACTTTGTCAGTTGGATGGCCCAATTGAAATTTTAAAACAAGAATCGGTGATGTTTAGATTGCCCGAGAAAATTCTCCAAACTAACCGTGCTTTTCTAGTGCCCAACATAATGTCCTCAACATGCAAGCAAAGGCCACTCCTAGATGTGATAACTGTGGTTGTTCGAGGTGCAACAAACTATAAACTGGTCTCGAATTCGGTTTATTATTTCTGTCAGTCTTGACAACACGGAATGAGCTGCTCACGGCCACGAGTGGCAGAAGAAGCAACGAACGAACGGGAAAAGATGCCAACTACTGCAGTGATTGGGTAAGGCTTCACTGGGACTGGGGGTCGCACTGCAGGAGTCGCACGATGCTCGGGTCGCTCTTGGCTCCCTCGATGAACTCCTCCAGCGACAGTTTGCCGTCCTTGTTCTTGTCCATCTGACGGAATATCTTGTCCGTTCTCTTCTCTGGCGTCGACTCGTCTTCCGGCATCTTCATCACTGTGCCCACCATCTTGTAGATCGCCTGCGCAGTAAACAAGCCTCGTTTCATTCACAGAACGGTAACATTTCAGAGAAAGCGTGCAACAGACGACCAACATAGTTGACCCAGAATGTTGCTATGGAATATGTGTACATTTGATAACATGCATACAATACACGGGCAACAAAGGTAAGCAAATATGTTCAACTCTGAACTTCTCAGCAATGGGAATTAGCAATTTCCAACCAGCAGTGCAATTCTATAAGATCGTTATGGATAACGTGAATGATCGCTATCGTTAAAACAAAATCATTTGTTGTGCTCATTTACCATTATTGTAAATTCTGGCTTAGCCAATCAAAACAAATGTCATAACGAAATCAAGTATATGCAGTAATATATTTTTTACATCCACATGACCGTGAACCGATAATTTAACAAGCATTTATATCAATACCTTTTGAATCCTCGTTATCAATCGTTAAGATATCAACCGCAAACAACACATAAGTATATATGATACTCATGCCAACTATCACTGCATACCTGATTTGGTTACGACTTTTGTTTTGATTGGCTAAGCCAGAATTTACAATAATGGTAAACACACAACAAATGTTTTTGTTTTAACGATAGCGATCATTCAAGTTATCCATAACGATCTTACAGAATCGTACTGCAGATTCTTCAAAGTAACTCGTGATTGTTAATTGTTAACCACCATCACTTCAGTACGTGCCACCACTATTTCTTTACTTTATTGCCTGAATGAATCAGGGCTAGCAATTATGTTGTGGAATGGGAGTTGGGCAAAATGTTGAGTCAAAATTAAAACTAAAAATTAACATAGTATACATTTCTCATCTTTGCACACACAAAAGAGGATTTTCATTCCATCAATAGACATAGAAATAAGTGGATCTTCACTTGACATAAATCACCTTTTTTTAAAGTTTGTCTTCAAATGTTCTTGACGTTGTACATCGTTGTTTTCGTCATAGTTTTCTATTTGCACTTTGTTTAGTTTAATGTTCTTCGATATCATTTTTTATTTTTGTACTTTAGTAATTAATTAATTTTATGTAAAAGCCTATATTGCACATGTAGAAGTAACTCTGTTGCTGGTGGCAATAAATAAATAAAGATGAGCATTGCATGCCACAATGACGAAAAAGGCATCACCATACACGTTTTATTGACAGAAATTGTTGCTCAAAGTAAAATTAGTTAATTTTAACGCGCCTATATTAGCATATTTCTCGTTTAATTGGTAACTAACAATGAGTGTTCGACGTTGCGGCAATGAAACATTACTTGTCTAAATGCAAATTTTTGTGTGGAAACAATGATGTATAGTACTAAAAGAAAATCATTAATGACAAAGCACTAGAAATAATCAATTGAAGTATTTTCAACATGTTCTTACATAAATTGAAACATATTTACAGAATAAGCTAAATAAATATAAGTTTAAGACCAACAAGACTTACTGGTTTCTAGAACATGGTTTAAAGAATTAAAGAACCGAACCAAGAGTTGCAAGAGCAACATACCTACCAGTAAGTAAATACTGAGGGGTCGAAAATAACCTTCGCCCGCTAGCCCGAGGCTAGTGAAACTTTGCTGGGGCTAGTAAAAATCTCATTTCACTAGCCCGGCTGGCGAGAACTTTTTCCAAATCTCACAATTGCCCTTCAAAAACTCATAATATTTTGTGCCGCGACAATAACCTAACAAGTTTCCAGTAGATGTGCACTACTAGGTAAGGAAAATAGTTCCAAGCATCTACACAAAATAAAAATTTCTTATTTAGGCTAATATTATTATGGTAAAAAATTGTTTCCGGTCACTCCCTAATCCCCCACACCCATACGTAAAACCCCGCGAATATTGTGACTTGCAACATTCACGTATGATTGTTTTACATCAATAAATAAGAAGGAAAAAAATGAAAAAAGTTAATTTTGACCCCTGTATATACTAGTAGCACAGCATAATATGGTAACATTCCATCTAAAATATCAGTCATTTACCGGTACAGTAGAAATCCGTTAAATATGGCTAATTACGTACTAGTTAGTATCAACATGAACCGTACTGTACATAATAAGAACACTTCACACTTTTGGTTATAAGTTGTAAAAGGAGAGATGAGATTTAGAGAAGAATAAACATTGATAACACAAAAAACAGATCCAAGTTGTAGAAAATCTGCAAAAGGAAGCAAAAAAACAAATTATTGAAGAGCATTCATTGTTAAGATGGGGCAAAGTTCTGCCTTGACCGATTTAACAGAGTGTCTGTTAAGTATGAGTCCAGAGTAGAGCCTTGATGACATCTGCCAATAAAATATAACTACAGCTACTTTTGCCTCAACAAATATATGACAATACAACAAAGCAGTTTACGCACCGTGACAATCTCCAGCATCTCTTGTCTCGAGATGTAGCCATTGCCATCTAAGTCGTACATGCTGAACGCCCACTTGAGTTTCTGTTCCAGTTTACCCCGCGACGTTACCGACAGGGCGCACAAGAACTCCCGGAAGTCTATTGTACCGTCACCGTTTGCGTCGAATGTTCGGAAAACATGTTCTGCAAACTAACGCCCACAAACGGTTAGAAAAAATCAATGTAATCCTACTGTTTAATGGTACTGTTTATTAAACTGTTACGGAAGTTAAATACCTTAAACACATAATAATAGAGATGTGCTCTTGACATTGGTGCATTCATAGTAACAAGGCAAAACTTTTTTTACGGACCGGTGGTTACGTTAACCAACAATTAAAATGGCGATCAACAAATGGAACTGCAGACCCGCCAAGTTTCCAGGGCCGGTTTTAGGCGTCCGCGACGTCCGCGGCTGCACAATTCGGAAGGCGCGCCTTGGCGCCGCGGCGTTGTTACGGAATTTTATCAAATAATGCAAAAATTATAATAATTAAAAAATAACGAAATATGAACATCATAATACTCCTACATATTCTGAGTTCTGACCGTTCGCGTAAACTTTACTGATTCTATTAATTATCTGCAATTAAATACAATATGTCAACGAACTACGAAGTAAGTATGTGAACTGAATGTGAACACATTGCAAACAAAGGCTTTTTTGGGGGGGTAAATGACAAGAAACCCGCTCGGCACCTTTGAGACAATTTATCTATCGTCACACTCCTGATTGTAGTTTTAGCTTCATACTATGTTTGTAGCCTCGTGACTCGAGACTGTGATCAAGATGCAGCGGTGAATTCGCGCCTACCGGTGATGGTAGGAGCTGGGAGGGGGCAGGGGTTGGGGCAAAACTAAAGCGAGTTTAATATTAATCCCAGAATCTCCGTAGTAAATATGCACATACACTTATACACTTTGAGAGTCATTTTGGTAAAACGAATATGTTTGACTGTATGCTTCGTCATTACATAAAAAAAATAGGCTGAAATTTACTATAATTGGCCACTTCAAGTACTATTTTTGAGTTTTTAGATCGCACATAGTTGCTGTAAAATATGGTTTACAGAGTCCAAATGCAGTTAAAACATGACAAAATAACCGTCGTATAATGATTTTTTTTTCGCCTTCGGCGATGAGCCTCCGCTAGCTGGGGCTTCGCTCCAGGCCCCTTGTGGCCAACGCAAGTCCATTCAAATCGAAAGTCCATATGTGCGGCATTTTCACTACTCGCGGATACTGGAAAATATCCTAAAACCGGCCCTGCAAGTTTCTTATTGGTTCAAATGACTGACGGTCCGTCAAAAAATGTTTTCATGTCACTAAGAACGAGTCTTTACTCTTTATGATGACAAAATGCAATTATTAGAAACACAAATCCTAAAGCAATATTGGACCAGGTGTGTTTATTATTAATGTCATTAATGGAATCTCGTGGAACATGACAAACACATACATACCTACATCACAATACGAACATGGGAAGGTTATTTAATTAAAACATTTTAAATTTAGAAATTACGTGCTACAAATCTAAAGTCATACAATCACATAATATTTTACCCCCATGAACTATTATGTACTAATACATCTCTTATACAAGGAAAAAGGAATAAGGAAAATGAATTATCTACAAAATTAAAAATATACATATCAAAATAATAATAAAATTGGAAATGGTTGCAGATCGTTCCCTGTACAATAGGTGAAAATTAAAAAGTAATAATTCTTAGGATCGGTGCATATGTCCAAAATGGATCTTAGGTCCGCTAATTTACATCCATCCGTATGTTAATTATATATTATGTAATGAATGTACGGAATAAACACATAAAAATAACATAATAATATTCAAATACATTGTAGATGTAAGATACAACAACACTATACTACAAACTGGAAAGATAAAGAAGATAAATTGATTATTTTGGATTTATTTATTTCCTAACATTTTGAAAATGGTTACTTTCACAGTCGATGTGAAAACTATCATTTAGATATACTTCAACATATCAGTACCACCAGAACACTCAACACATGTCTTATTTATTCTTTGCCGCCCACTCAACTCAAGTAATGATTCATCGAATCATCGCTAGATAGTTACCTTGGAAGCATCCCCATAAGGAAAGAAATTACCATAGATTTTCTTAAATTCTTCTACACTAAGATGCCCACTAGGGCAGTCCTTTAAGAATCCTTTGTACCATTCCTGTATCTCAGCATCTGAAACGAACACCGAGAAGCTTTTGATTAGAAACCAATTTTTTGCTAAATCTGATGAATGCACACTTAGCCAAGAGTAAGCAAGCAAACAAGTCGCTTGAAAGTGGGGATGCACACGATAAGCAATATTATCGATCGATAATCAATAATGGATAAAATCAAAATCGATAATCAAAAGTCATCATCGATTATCGAAATATCAATAATTGGATGAAAATGACCCGAAACACCTACGTAATTCGTATTACCCACTTGGGCAGACATTTTGGTCACAAGGTGTCTTACTTAAGATTTTTATGTTTGGGAACGAAATTAGCGGGAGGCAAAAACAAAGACAACACAGACAAGACGAGGCAGCAAGTGGCATGAGATTCTGTTGTTTTGAATTTCATTTACCACATTTGAGATTCCATCTATGTCGGAACGGGCTTGAATTTTTTGTTGGCAATATCGATATTATCGATTCGCTAATGACATAACCGTTTCGATAATAACAAAGCATCGATGTGCAACCCTACTTAAAAGAGATAAGTATTTTTCAATTTATTTCAATTCAAAACAATATTTGCAAAGATGTTCAAATGAGTGCAATTTTGACCACAAGGTCACCAAACAAATGCACCATTGCATAACCAAGAGGATTCAAGTGTGTCCTAGTAAATTGCTAAGTACTTTGAAATTGATTATTATGGAGGAGGGGAAGTCTTCATATTAAAACAGCCCAGAATTGCATGTGTATATAATAATGTCCCAAGAAGATACATACACACAAAATATATACAAGATAACACAGAAAAGGTGATTCACAGGCGGGGCATGGTTTTGTTAGACCTAGAAGACTACAGGAAAACATTTTTTATTTTTTATTTACTACAATTTAGAAATAAAAAAAGTCTGTCCCGACCGGGATTTGAACTCGGGTCTCCCGCATTCCAGACAAGCATCTTAACCACTTAAGATGCTCGTCTGGAATGCGGGAGACCCGGGTTCAAATCCCGGTCGGGGTTGATTTTTTTAATTTCTAAATTGTTGTAAATAAAAACAATTACACCTACGAGAGTGTTTCCCTACTAACCAAATCGAGAAACTGGAAAATAGTCACTTTTTAGTTTTTACAGTCTACATGAATTTTATTGGCAACATTATATTATTGTCCGTTGCTTTTTCGTCATCTATTTAACCCATCTGCACCCGTAAGTGGAAAAGCCCGCAAATCATAGCCTGGCCACGGAAGCCATAAGCGGACTGGTCCGCATTTACGCGCGCTTCCATTCAAACTGCAGTAGTATCAGCCCTATTGGCCAATTGTTGTACTTTTTGTTGCATTTTCCGCATCAAGCAAGTAGTGACATCTAGTTGTGTTCTTTGGTACTCTTACGGCAAAAACGTGAAGCTACAATCGACTTTGTAATCGACGTGAAACTTACGCGTCTGTCTACTGTCAATAATGGCAGATTCGGATCAACCAAAGCGTCGTTCTCGGCAACAACGGTACTTCTGGTCGAGGGTATACAAGTACATTACTTACACTGGTACCAATATCAATACATACCAAACCTAAAGTCATCAACAATAATTATAATTAAACTAGGAAAATGCTCAAGTCCCGCCGCGTTTTTGGATGAGCGTAATTGGTGCATTGAGCTGCCATGTGTTAATGCAAATTTTCTGTTGTTCTGTGAAAAAATTACTAGGAAGCTTCGCAAACGCTTTTTCCAGTCGCGTTGATGGATGAGCTTTTTTTGGATTATTTTTATGTCCAATGATTACGTTTTTATGTGGAATCTCCTTACTTTTTCTATAGTTACTTGATATTACTTGTTCATTATAAACCTGTAAAAGGCTTATATTAAAACCTTTATTTCTATGAATTTTGACCAACTTTTTCAACTTTCCTTTCAAGAGGCACTACATCACCATAATCTTTATGTCAATGTAAAATATGAACGTTGTAGCCCCGCCAGTTTGGTCAAAATCGGCCCAAATACCACAAAAATACCGTATTAAAAACCGGAGAAAAAATCGTAAAAGTACGATATCTAATAAAAATATTTTTTCAAATGTCTCTAAAATCATAACATAATATATGATTTCAGTGATTTTAAAGGTTCCTATAAAGTTTCATCAATCTCGGAGTAGCCGTTTGCCAAATATCACAAAAATATCACACTAAAAATCGAAAAAAATTTCAAAAGTACGATATTTATGAGAAATATTTATTCGATTGTACCCAAAAACAATACAGCTCTAAGTTCAGAGATTTCGAAGGTCCCCTCCAATTTTCATCAAGATCGCATATGCCGTTTGCCTGATAGAGAGCGAACAAAAAGACAAAAAAACTAACAAAAACAAAACACCCGAGCTATTTTTCTTGGGGTAACGTAAGTAAAAAACAAACAAAAAAAACACAAAGTCAAATTGAAGTCTTCGCTTCGCTCATCCAATAAATATAGATAACAAACTAGCAAAGAATATTGAAACTTAGGTTGGTTTACCTGAAAATTCTGTGTTCTGCCTGAGATCCTCCAATACTTCTGGTTTCAGTTTACTGTTGCCCTTCCCCATATTTATCTGCCTACCTACGAGCTACGGCTAACAGCTACAGTCTGCGCAACTGGGAGAGCACCTGCACAAAGAACGGAACATTAGCACAACATTCAACCGACTTAATATGTAATACAGTACGTTGGCAGTGTGTTCGTGTTTTACACTTAAACTTTCAACTCGTTTAATGTTTCTTATTCACGTAGTCAAGATGGAACACACATTGCACTTGATACGGACAAGGGAATATTCCAAGACGTCTGTGATGAAAAAGGGAAATAAGATAACAACAATGTACTTCAAACACTTTATTTTGGGGTATTGGCTCGGTTTTTAAAAGTCTATCGACCAATTATAAAATATAAGATACCATACAAATAAAAAAACTAAACAGACTGTAATTTTTTTCTTCAACAAGAAGAAAAAATAGACAATAGAGGTAGCCAGCCACAATAACCATAAAATAATGTGTACATCTGACCTAAATGCACTTGACTATAAATGACACAGGAATATCTTATTTATTATATACGTATGTACTTAAGGAGTTATAACAACACAACACAACACGTAACACTAAGTTTTTATTAAAAATGATTGTGCAAGCAGAAACATCAATGAAACATAGAATTGACAATAGAAATGCCACCTTGTGATATGTTACACAGCAAGACAATTCTGTACCCTGTTAACAGCTATATAGGGGCTTTCGGCCAATAAAGTGTGTCACGTTTCTGTAACAAGTATTAAATTGTGCATGCATGGATTTGTAGAAATTGAAAACATGGCAAGATGCCAGGATAACACCAGGTACTCGCAAGTTCTCACGGAACTAATCCAAACCAGCACCAGTAAATCTGTGGCGGCAAGCAATACAATATTGTCAACTTGCAATATATATATATTACATTATTACACCATCTGACCATTCCTCAAATTGACAAGACAACACTACCCGCTGTCGGCCAATAACGATTTCCAACGGAAAATAACTACTAATACTTCTTTTAGTGCTCTGCGAGTGGCTGCCATTTGCTGAAATTACAAATAATATTTTCGTGCAAGAAAAACTTCGATATTGCTTTGATCTGTAGAACATTCTCATCCTGAATTGCCAGGTATTGACTACCGATTGAACAATTTCATTTTTTTAATTATCGTCTATTCTTATTTCATTTATTAACCCACAAAAGGGCCAACCCCACAAATATTAAAAACTGTATTTCATTATTAAATAATTAACAAGTTACAGTACCTGTATTTGAATTAGCATGCCTCAAGTTTTTACATGACTAAAATACGTAATTTTAGCATCACCACAGCAGAGCCAAATATGTAGTAAAGTAACTGTACAAAACAAAGTACCTTGTGTTATCGCTAACAAGACAGTGGTGACTGATATGTAAAGACTAAGAGGCTACATTCACGATAGTATAACTACAGGCCATGGAATAGTATGCTAGATGCATCCAATACAGTAGTAGTAACATGATGAATCTTTAAGTAATATTAAATGTTCACACAGTAATAGTGAGATAGATTATACGCAAGAGGGCGTGTTTGTTCTTTCCTAAAGCGTTTAGTACGTAAGTGACCATGCTTGGGACATATATGTACATACTTGGAATGTGCATAGGCCTTGCATATACCGGGTTACAGTCTTTTAAAAGTGCACTCCATCAACATTTAACATAAAAGCTGGACAATATCAAAATCTGCCAGCTAAGAATAGTCTAGTTAAAAAAGTGGAAGGTAGATTGTGCTTATACATCTATTCAAAAACATTAATTCTTACAATAAGAAAATTGTTCCCAAAAACTTCTGAGCCTTCTTCTTTCTGTTGTACCCTGTGCTGTGGGTGAGGCGCAGATCGATCTACAATCTACGCGACACAATCTATACACCGATTCAGTGCGTACCATAAACTTTAGGCGTGTTTCGTTGCCGCACAATAAGCATAGAACCCATCTACGTACACTGTGGCCCAGCAAAAATATCATCACCTATCTAGCAATTTGGTATCACAGTCACACCATAGTGTTTAGATATTGGCTTGGAATTGCATTGATATCTATTATCTAGTAAATAAATCGGCAGGTGAAGTAAGAACACGATACTAACGAGTTTGGATTCATTAAAATCTTGATGAACATGATGCAACACAACTGTTATATTGGTTTAGGTATATGTGCATGGAATTATCTCCAAGGACCCCAACAATAACAGCTTTTTGTTATGTTGGCAATACTGTTAGCAAATGGTTGTTATAATGTATTTCCTGCTGTAGGACGAGCAAATTTGAATATTCTTTGCTCCAGAAATAGCATTGAAAAAAGTTGTTAATTACTAATTAAGTAATCACCAAATATACCTGCAGTGAAGTGAAAGCAAGTTCCAACATGAACTTCTGATAGGCCACAATGTAGGATAATTTAATTGTTTATATTAATGTTTTTTGATGATACATATTTAGAATGATACACCTATTTAGAATGCTTTAATTAGAAGAGTAAGTTGGGTTCAAATTAAAATATTTGGTGTTCATATTGTTATGAACATATTTAAAAACAAACACCCATTGCAAACAACAACATGGAACTTCGTTGATTGCGTTGCTAAAATAACATATAACTACATGCCTGCATATTGATTAAAAAAAAAAAAACATCTCTTTAAGAATGGTATGACTGCACCATAGTATGGGACTTGTACACACAAACCAAAGTAAAGAGATTGATAGTGTCCTTCTGGAACCTACACTAATGAAGAATGAAGTTATGCAAGTGAAACACTGACAACATTATCAAGTTAATGTATATACCTAGGACTATATTTCAGGCATAAAGGAATATTGCACTGTTTTGTCCAAGTTGTTGTGAAATCACTACTTAAAAGTTCAAAGTTCAAATTGACATCAATTTTCACATCACTTTTTCTTTAATTGGCAAACACGACAGCATTTTTTTAATATCTGTTTTTTATTTATTTTTTCGAAAAGTTATTTCACATAAATTAGGCATGGGTAAATAATAGCAATATTCACAGCTCCAACAGCGTACCGGTAATTAGTTTTACGTTTTCCTGAAAACAAAATTATTTTATATCTACAGCCATATAGTACATAATAGACTCGGCACCAAACTTAGGACTTGCTTGACGCTACATAACCTCCCTATTGAGGTACTTTAAAACCATTACCATAAAGTAGTACCTTGAATTTTCCAAACAAAGCTTTGATTTTGTGAATTAATATTTTTCAACCCATGCCTTATTCATAATGAATTATGACTACTACTCTCTTCATAGTTTATAGACTGTAACATTCATTGTCAACTACTATCCACATATTAAAATTTTTAAAAGTCCATATTATGGTATACTGCACTGCAGCCAAGAACATAATTATGTTATTAACTTTTGTAAGCTTAAACTGTGCATATGCCAATAACACATAACCGTCAAGCCTACTTTCTTACTATATTGTTGTACTAAAAGTAATGAAATTAACATTTTTATGGTTGTATGAATTATTCAATGTGTAACTAACATAGTAGTGATTAATCAACATTAATAATATTTAATAATCGTGCATAAACAGATGATTGAATTATCTAATTATTGATACCCAAACTTAACAAAAAATTTCAACTGCACACTATTTAATTGGCATTAAAGCAACATAATTTACTGTTGTAATGGATATTCCAACTGTAGCAATAAACACAATAAAAGCAGAATACACTTTTCTCCTTTGATATTTTTTCTTTTATATTTCTAGTATGTAGGTATATCTCTACAGACAGACAGAGAGAGATGTGCAAGAAAACTGTGTTACTTTGCGGCTGAACATCATGGCTAACCATTTCGCAAAAATGTTTGGCACAATTTAAAGTGACAACTTTCCACATACTTAACATTCATTACACTTTGCACCGATTTCTAATAGAATAGTAGTACAACTAAGTTGACTCGTTCATGAGTACTATACTTTTGTACGTTCGAATAAAACATGAACAAGCTCAAGAATACACAATGCAGCAAGAGTCATGCCAGAAATAGTAAAACATCAATAATACGTAAACTTCACAGATTTTGAGTTGAATATCCTTCGAATCGGCCCGGGTAACGACAGACGACAAGCGATTGACCACTGCAGACTAGCGGGTTTCAATCAACAAACCGGTTTTGCATACCTGTATGAACCAAGCTTTATGCTGGCGAGCGTCCATTCACACAAGTAAGCTATTCGTTTTTAGAGTTACGTCCAGCTTAAAATGTCTTCTTTAAAGAAGGTGGTGATTCTTTAAAAACTACGGTTAGTCCATCAGTACATCTGATTTAAATGCAACAATTTTGGGAAGTTGAAATTAGTAAATCTTGTCTTTTAGACAAGAAGTCACGTTTTGGAAAAAAACAGGTAGGGCCTAGTGCATATAACACGATTAGCTTAATTAATGGTCTCCAGGTTCTAGGTACCTTTACAAGTACATATTTATACCACTTCTGGTCTTACTTAGTCTACTTCAATTCAATTACTAGTGTTTGAAAGGAATGCCAAAAGGCTGTGTTTATGTTATCTTTCGCGGCGCGCCTTTAAGGTAAGCTGTTGGCACCCTATCTCTTTATGTCATTCAATTCAATTACTAATTCAGTAACATTATGGTAGTGTCTTAATTCATTAAATAACCTTGAGGGTAGTTGATATATGGATGGATTTTCAATGTCAAACCTACAGTAGTACATTTGAATTAATTACGAATTCACATTGAAAGTAAAAATGCATCTGATTTCAATGACAATAGCTTAGTAGGGTTTCGGACTAGATGTAGGATGACATTTGGTTCACTACGCTAAGTGTGCGATAGTGCAAACAGTTGGGTTTGGTCTACTACCAGCGGCAGACGGTAGATGATAAATATTGACCACTTGCATTGAAAGGCGTGTGCAATGAGGCATTGTGCATGTCAGCGCATTGAGGGGAGGAGCAAGACAGATGCTTTCCAAATAATCTATTAGTAAACCAACTATATGGCTGGTTTTACCGAATGTAAGGTCACTCGAGTAAAATTTTAGAAGAACAGTATGAGTATTAGAAGTTTTGAACTTTAATTGATAAACAACAGTGGTAACGTGTTTCGGTGCAACCACCACGTTGTTTACTCTTTAGTCATCATGTAACTTGTGGGGTCTCGTAATAAAGTAGTAGAACGTAATCACGCAATAGTCACGTAAAAGTAATATAGGTATGTCACAATTTTTATTTGTTCTATTTAAATTATTCAAATGGGTATACCATTCTGTCTAAACTCAAAAAGGTTTAAATTTAAAATCTGGAGTTGTGGCTGTGATGATACGTGTATTAACTATTAGGTATATTAAATGTATTTTATTTGATTAAACTGGAATATTTGTTACTGTTGTTAGGTGTATTGTGTAGAATATACAAGTTATTTATGAGTTACATGACTCAGATGTATCAATAATCATTATCTGCATATTCATTTAACTTGCCTAAAATTGAATTGTGGAAAAACTATGTAACAGAAATTAACCATTGGGCATTGACCACCCACCAGCATAACTGCTCGTCTTATTGTCAAATGTATCGATAACACTTGGAAACACATTGAAAAGTTAAAAGAGTTGTCACTAAAGCAAAGCGAAAGAGTGGGTGAAACTACGCAAACAGGTTAATGATGTAAACACCCACCAGAGAGCTCTGTACGTAACTAACTTGTGAACTTGTTTCGGTCTGGGAACCAGGAGTATTCCTGCAACGATATTCCCGTTGAGTTACACGGTGTTAGCGATAATTACCAAGAATCAAGCTTATAATTTATATCGGGTAGAAATATCACAAAATGGAATGTCTTTAGGAGGAGTTTAGGGCGCCAACATCTTTGAGAGTTCCTCGTCTTGCAGACAACCCTTGAGGAACTCGTCTTGCGTGAGTTGGCCATCGCCGTTCTCGTCCATTTTCGCAAAGATGTTCTTCGCTCGTTCTTCGGCGGAATCGGCGGGACGGTTGCTAGAGCACGCTCCGAGCATGTCGTAGATAGCCTGAAACACACGCGACCATTAGTATTATTACTATTATGGACGGACATAAACAGGACACAACCGTATTCATCCATACTGGATGCAATCTTCTCCCACTAAATACCCTGTACAATGACATGTTGAACTCGAGGCTAAATTACAAATGTACAGCTAGTCAGACATCAGAAAGTGTCATTTTATGTTTTAAACTATCAAGGAGCTTAGAAGAGCGAGTCAAATACAAAATATGTAAGACATCTACCAGAATAGGTTGTCATTTGGTGGAATCAAACATATCTATATAATATTCACAACGAATTCGAAAGTCTATGCCATAGGAATAATTCCAACCAACCTGAACTATTTTGGTCATTTCTTGAATATCAATTACTCCATTGCCATCCACGTCGTACATCCGGAATGCCCACTTGAGTTTCTCCTCCGGAGTACCAGAAGACGTTACGTCAATTGCCAATAAGAATTCCTGAAACAAGCGAGTACGGCCATTAATATATTAGACTTTCTGTTCATTCATGTTGCGTTCAATTCAATGTTCAATGTATGCATTGTAATAATATTACCACGAAAGACCAGTTAATAACGCCCTTGAAGAAAAAGATTAGACCGGAACACAATTCTATAACTAAATGCTTGATAACTGGAAACATTTAAGTGTGAAATTAACTATTGTGATTGATAACTTGATAATGATTAATGAATCACAATCAACATGGCACCTACTTGAAAATAGATTATGTCCACAACTTTATGATTTAGAAAAAATGTTTTGTACATTATTGCTCAGGCTTACTTAGTTGGGACAGACACAGGGCATAATTAATGTAGGTTGCACTGTGTGTACCCATCAGGCTATCAGCATTAATCTAGTGATTTTGGCAGTGTCAGTGTCAATTATATTGGCGGTGAAGGCTTTCCCCAAACGTTATTTGCTAACCAATATACAAAGGACCAATCAGAATAACTCTGTCATTGTCAATTGGGGTCATGATCAACATAAGTGACCCAATTCAAAGTTAGTGACATCTTCAAATTGTTAGTTCATTCTTGGCATTTATAAGCATCTGCAATTGCTAAAATTGAGATGAAGATAGTACAGAAATACTTACTTTAAAGTCAATGTAACCGTTCTTGTCCATGTCAAATGTTCGGAAGACATGATCGCAGAATTCTTCCGCGTTTCCACTTGGGAAGAACATCTTGTACATATCAACGAACTTGGCGGGAGTGAGGCGTCCATTGGGACAATCTTGCTGCAAGCAAGATGACGCAATATTTAGTGGCCTGGCAGGGGAGACAGCAATGCTTTAACATGCATTTTTCAATTATACAAACACCACCTCGACTTTCGTGGGCATGGTTTACTTACTTAATTATATTATAATTAGACATGCACATCAAAATGAGATGAATAATTTATTTGACATATGCATAATATGCTGCACCAACCTATCACATAACTAACAAGAAAAGAGAAATTATAACACAGATTTTCCTTTGAGTCCAATCAATCAATTCTATTCAATTACCAATTTACATGTGTGGTTAACTTTAAACTGGTTTATGTGGAACAACAAAATACAGACAATTATATTTTAGATATTCAGTAAATGTATGCTTACACATTTAGTATTTTATTTTTGTGACAAACTGATAGGAATTATATGAATTTGTAGCGCTAGCTAGACTATACTATTTATCTATAATCTACATCGCCCCATACACTTATGCTAGCTACTGTTTTATAAATTATTTACCAAACTTGTAGACTATAGAGAATAAGAGATACATTTTAAGGGGCCTACAACTTTTAGCTTAACTGTTTGTTTGGCATGCAATGGTCTATTTTCTATTTACAGCCCCACGTACTACATAAATAAAATATGAAACCACAGATGAGCTACATCGTACATATACATACGAAGTCCCCCGGTTGCCCTTGCAGTATTTCTTAAGCATATTGACTCGAGCAACCCACTCCTAAGCCTTGTGGCCTACGTCGTAGTACCCTGGGGATATTGAGAAGGAGAGGCAAACACCAGCCAACGGTTTGATAACATTGTAAGTTTCTAGACCGGCCTCAAGTCATGTCACACCAAGATATCCATACATACACAAACATGCACTATCCCGTTGAAATGTGGATCAAATGCTGGAGATTACATAAAAATTAATAAAGGTTTTATGTTTGCATATATATATATATATGTGTTAGTACTTTAGACAGAAATTATAAAAGTGACTACACCGGCAAACCCCGGTGTAGTCACTTTTATAATTTCTGTCTAAAGTACTAACATAACAGCGTCATAGTCGCCTACTATAAAGCCAAGGTTCAACATATATATATATATATATGTATATATATATATATATATATCCATTTTCTTATAATATATATTAAGGTTAGGGATGCACATCGATACTTTTTTCATTATCGATTATTAAAATGGTAATGTCATTATCGAATCAATATTATCGATAATATCGATATCACCAATAAAGCCTGTTCCGACCTATAAGTGGGACCTCAAGTGTGGCAAGTGTAAGTCAAAACAAAACTAGGCCTATCACGTTCCGTTTACTGCCTCGCTGTCTTCGATGTCATGTGTTTGGCTTCCGTTATCGACTGATAGCTCATTTCCAAACATAAATCTCGAGTGTGACACCATCAGCCCAGCCAGTGCATGGCACAATGTGAGATAATCTCCGTCTTTAGAGTTTAGTTCGTGCCACTATTGATAAATTATTTGATATTTCGATAAATCGATAATGAATTTTGGTTATCGATATTCAAAATTAAATCCATTATTGATTATTGATCGATGATCGATAATATCGATTATCGTGTGCATCCCTAATTTAGGTATATATTTACTCATGTATTAGCACAACTTTTTGGCAACATGCACTAAATTTCACAGGAGGCCCTGTGTGACCCATATGAATGTAATAAGACTGTAAGAAGTCTACCTGTCCAAGTTGGAAACACCAAATAAAGAGATAATCTTGTAATTTAGGTAAAGCTATAATCAGCAAAAGAATATTGTTACACTTGATCTGTCTTCCTTGTGACTAATTGCTACATAATGATTCAGGTTGATGGCATTTTCCTCCAAATGACACTCGGTTTGTCTGTCATTGAGCAGAAAACTATCGTAAGTTTTTACAGGGAAAGAAAGTACAGTATATGCTTGCTTACCTTAAAACCCTTATACCACTCCTTGATAGTCGCCTCATCGTAACGTGTGTGGGACTTTAGGAAGTCCATGTCTTCTTTGGACAAACGGTCCTTTGAACCAAAACAACCCATCTGGAACAACAGAAAACCATACATTAATAATGTTGTGTATGTTGCACTTCCAATGAGTGTAAATTAGGTACAGTAGATTTAATAACAGATTATTCCCTTCACATCTTTAGAATGGCGCAGAGAAGTACAAGTAGAGATACTTCGCTAAATGTGCCTTTCGCTTTATCATCAATCAATCAATTTCTCATACTTCTTGTGGACCACTTTTTGACTTTCAATTTCCATACTATTTTCTAAACAACCTCCTAAAGCACCAAATTTTTAGGGTGAGTTTAGAGATAAAAAATTGTCCCAGAAAAAATACGTTCCGCATTATGCCCTGGTTTGCTCGAGCTCATCTACCAGTCTTATGTGCATCACTATTTGATTAAGCAATTAATATTATTTTTCTACTATGATCGCTATTCTGTAAAAATGTACCCTAATAAAGGATTGAACCCAGAACCCCTCTCTATGTACCAGTACTCTTGTCAATCAATCTATGAAGTCCACAATCTGCTATTGGTTCGCTGTACATTTTCTGGTTATTTTTATCATGGGACATGCTAACGGACTCAGTATTAGACTCAAAAGAGAAAATAGCAGAGGAACCACATGTGCAAAATGTCGTCGGAAGAAGGAAGGCCACTAACTGCCATTGGCATCCCTAACCAAAACCCATATCTTGAGAACTTGGTTTTGGTACATCGCCTTGTACGTAAAAAAAGCCTTAAAAAACTAAAAATTGTATCAGAAAATATTCATAAATCAACGTAAACCAACAGGCATAATAATTTTAACCATGCAGGCATGTTAAAGGCATTGAAGTTTGAACATGCTGGTTGGCTGGCAAAGTACTTTCAAAGGTAGTGTGCTTAGTTCATCAATAACCTGCATGAAAGGTTAAGTGTCATATTGTTCCAACTTAAAGTTACACACTCAAAGCACTCAAACCAACAACAGCGTCGTCACTGTGGGCACAGTTCAGGCCAAGATTTTTCACCCAGCCTTGGAGGCAGCTCTCATTAATATGATTTATAATAACACTGCTAACATAACTGGGAGGAGTTTGTAGCTCCATTAAATTTACTCAAGCACACCCAAAGGGATGGAGGTAGGGTGGAGAACTTTCTAACAACCCCCCCCCCCCAACCTACCCTTTACCACGCCCCAGCATAAGTTAAAAGTTTATCGCACAGTCTGCATTAAACGTCTACAAAGTGCAAATTACATCGCATTAACTCAAATAAAAACGAGAATTGACAGAATTATCTCTCCACAACTAACTATCTACGTCACAAGCTGATAACCCTGGTACCTCATCATAACTATATAAATTATTATATCTGGACACACTGTTGTATTACGTCTAAGTATAACTCAACAAATAATTGGCATTAGACATTTAAATATTATTTAAAAATAAATACAGAATATGTTTGCTTATGCTGATTGGTCCCTAGCCTAGAGTCAAACAGAGAGCACCGTACAAATAATAAAAAAGTAAGTGATTAAAAATAAGAAAAGCATCAACATCAACAAAATGTATACACAAAACGGACTGTATTATTGATTGATTGATGTAGGGCCTAACTGTCGTAAAAGTTTGTCCCGAATGTATTTGTCTATTTGTTAATTATGTGATGTTAGTTTCTTGGTTTGTCTGCATGCAATCATATAATTGAAATAATTGTTGCACAGTGCACGTACATAATTATTTCGGATGAAGCGCAGCGGAGGAGTAGATTTGATTGTCTGACCTTGTGATCTGGAAATGAAAGTCAACGATGCCGTCATCATGAGGCTAAAGGAAGGTCGCGGGAGTTGTAATTCATGTGGATCTACAGCTCGACCGAACGAGGCTGTCGCTGGCTCCTCGACTGTCGCCCAGCATCACATATTAGTGCGGGCTTTACGTTAATTCAGACCCCTTCTGGGCCCCGGCCCGGGGTAGAATTGGGCCCCGAGCATGGTTCTGCTAATTCGTAAAAGGCGAGGAAAGAGAAAAGCTCATCACGCAAACATCAGCTAGTAAGTAGGGGAGTACAATACTCCACGAAACTAGAGGCGAGCTCTGGCTGTCGTCGGGGAACCATCCCTCCCCAACGACGACGACGACGACGACAATGACAACACGAACGATGACAGACGATGACGACCGCGGCGTAAGAACCCCCTTTCCCCCTACCCGTGTGTGGTTCTGATCAGCATTGGTTTTTCCTCCCCATATCCCTTAGTTAGGCTAGAGAGGCGCATTACGACTTAACGCGGTTGACGCGTCGCAATCCAAATAAACAACGAAACTCCAGGTTCAATACTGTTAATAAAAATGAGACATTGGTACTTATATTTGTGCATTTGGTAACGAAAAAATTAACCAATTTTGTAGGCCTATGTCATTTGAGACTGCACATGTTTGTTCTTTTTCACATTATTTTGGTCTGAAGCCTATATTTTTAAATTTAAACTACAACATGAATTCAATACATGATATAATAACGTTGTTTCTTAGAGTTTTGAGATATTGCCTCCCGAAGGGCTGCGTTGTCTTGTCGTTTGAATACGAATAGCATCTCGGGCAATTCTTTCCAGTCCGACCCTGTTGTCAAAAGTCGATTATACAGCTGAAATCGATACGTATTAGTATTGCTAACTAAAATAACGAAACCAGTCATCTTTCCTCCCCATTAAAACTCGTAACCCAAAGCTTTGGAGTTTTCCACCCACCCACCCAGCACAACAATATAATATAATGAACTGAAATACGCGCATCCCACCCACCCTGCCAAATATCGATTCTTGTAATACCGCGGTGGGTGGTTGGGGGGTGGGGTGGGTTGGGCCCCACCGACTCGACAACTCACGGCATTTATTTCGAAATTCGGTCTGCGCTGGATGAAATCACAGTCAACCCTCCAATACATAACAATACTTTCAAGTGCAGCACTAGACACGCGTACATGTGCGAAGCAGGGATGTAGGCGAAGTGACATGACCTCTTATCTCATCTAAGACCATCACCAGTCTGGGAAGGAACGCGGTTCCTGTCCAACGCCAGGATCTTGAAACTTAGAAATGTTTTATATTGTATTGTAGGAACTTGGCAAGAATTAAATAAAAATAAATAAATAGTACATAAATTGTATTTGGAGTCTACCCACTCAGTTATATAACTGATTTTCAGTGGGGACAGTAAATCAAAGCGACTAAGCCTACCCTGTATATAGGCACCGACGCAATCGACGAGTGATGAGATAACCAACCAAAGATCGATATTTTTAATAGGAAATATAGCAATCAGTGGTATGGACAGTGCGAACACCCGCGGATCAACGCCAGAATCAACAAGGCCGATTCAGAACAACTCTGAATTTATTATGTGCTTCGTTGCTAGGATGGCTCCAAAGTCACCGTTTACAAAACTCCTAAGACACGAACTGATGGACTCATCAGAAGTTAAAAAACTTCCGACTTTGACGGGAATCGAACCCTGGACCTTCTGCATTGAAAGCAGATACGCTAAAAACAAGACCAACGAGCCACACAAACCCCTCGAATACATTAGTATTACAGTAAAACATTAATGATTGCTAAAAACTACCTGAAATACAAAACTCCGTGCCTTTGAGACTACATAGGAAGACATTTAAAAAAATATTCTACAACTTTATAAAGGACCTACATCGATCGATACCTTTTACATGAACTGGAGGGTAACTAAGTTTCAATTTTTGAAGAACAGGAAAGTGACTTAGCTGTCCTTGTCTTGACAAAGTAAGTTTGTAACATTACAAAGTTGAACTTGTCCAAGAAGGCTGTATATCTTCGAGCAGAGGGAGGGTAGGTGGGCAACTGTGCGCGTGCCTCCTACGACCCGCCTCGGTATAACAACCCCAATTTACTCGGTTAATTAACATCCCACGACTAAACGCCGGCCACGGCTCTCGACCCTTTCATTTAGATTTCACTTTTTAACATTTTCATTACCCTACGTTTTTAATTTGTAATTAATTTTTATTTGAACACGCGCGCAACCTTTGAGGGCACGGGAGGGGAGTAATATTATTTAACTGGTGGACTCGTCTGAAATCATGCTAGAAGTAAACGCTATACGACACGTGGGCCGTCAAAGTCCAACTCGCAACCTTCTCGTGGTTTGGCCCGTGAGTAGGCGAGTTTCACTCCCTAAAACTAATGGCGAGCTCTGGGTCGTCGTCGGGGAACTTTCCTCTTCACTTTGACTACCTCCCCTACGGCGACGACAATGACAACACGGACGGCTAATGACACAGACGAAGACGACCACGAACGTGGGGGAACCCCTGCCCTCCCCATACGCTTGTGGCTGGTTCTGACCAGCACAGACCTGTCCACCCCTTGTCCCCCCGCGTCTCCCCTTACGTTCCTCCCCTTGGAAAGATGTATACATGGTGGTAACTCACATTTATAGAAATTGTTTTATCTTGGAGGCGCGAATAATCTTAGCTGTTAAAGCGCCCTAAAACAACTAATACTAATAATACTAATACGACCCTGGTATTTGCTTACGAGGAAGTGTGAGAACACTAATACAAATGACCAAAAAAATATTGAACACCGAAAAATTATGACATCGACTAAATATTCAATAAGGTAGAGAACGGGAACTGAACTAGGTCGTGATTGTGATTCACGTCCTAAGAGAAGACGAGGATATTCTCAGTCCCAGTCCCAGTCCCAGGAATGTGCTTAATTCGTCGACACCAAAGAACATGCTACACAACGGTCGATAAGCCATGTTTGCGATTTCAATTTGAACCGTCTGAATACAAATGGCATTATTAACACATCACAAAACCAATGTGGTGGCCACACCCGTACACACGCAGGGCCATGTATGAACAACAATCAGGTGTACACGTTATCTGAGCACACACTTCAAGATTGTTAGATAGGCCTGTACACTGAGCAAATAATCTGCAGTCCTAGGGTGTACCTTGACAGGAAGACGCAAGGTTTGCCTGGGAGAAACCCACACTATGCGTCAGAAGTAAATCAAGGGGTCTGGAAGATACCTATCGTTATCGACCTCTCTCGTGAATATTCGGTTCGTTCTGGCGTCACTACTTACTTTACTCCCAACCAAATCAATCGTGAGTTGTAACTCGAAGAAAAAAGACACGGGATGAGGCAGAAAGCAAAACAAGTTTTCAGTTAGATAGGGTGAAAGACCTAACCACAAATAATTACACTTATGACCTAACCTAACATTTCAGTACACTATCGCCAGGGGTGATCGATTATTTAGCCGTATTTCTAAAAACTTGAAGAAGCAAATTTAGCATTTAATGGACCATTTTCATTTTTTTTTAAATCCCCTATGTGTTTTTGCACATCTAATGGAAAAAGGTACAATTATAAAATCAATTCAGTATAATTTACTTGTATATTTTTTCGTTTTCGTCATACTATAATTCGCATTTTATAACGTATTCAACGGTTTAAAAAAAATAAGTTCGCCGATTCAGCATCTGTAACGATAACTAACGCGAATGTTACGGGATGGCGTCACAGTCACAGCTGAATGTAGATGAACTAACGACCCCTCAGTCTTCCCGACGCCCCCTGAAACCTGGCACAAAGTGAATTATCCCCGCTTTATGTGTTTCGGGAAGGAAGTGGCAGAGCCGCCACTTTCTCAAAGTCAAAGTCAGCAACAAGTGAAACCGAGTCGTAATAACTGGGGGGGTAAAACACCACGGTAATAAACACAAACTCGGCACTGAGAATTCCTTCTCTTCTTCTTCTTCCTTCTCACATTGACATATCTATGTCACCATGTCTCTTGACAACCAGTAAATATAGGACTCCTGTTCCTTCCTGTCCATACCCCCTGGCATATTTCTTCATAGTGTCCTTTCAGTTGCTGTACATCTAAATCCTGTGTTCCATTACCACAGAGCTTACACATTATGCTTTCAATCACACCTACTCTATGTAGGTGCTTTGCTAGCAAGTCATGGATGGCTAGTATCTTATTGAGCGAGCGTCGGTCCACTTGACTCTTATGGCTCGAATGTCTGTTTTTTTCTGTTACTGCTTCGGTACAGGTCGCACCGTTTCTCTGATCGACCTGAAATTTGGCACACATGTACATACTACCTATGCGGGTTGCTGTATAGTTTTTGAACAAAATCCGATCGTTGGGAATAAAAAAAAAAAAATGTTCCGATCGTTATGAAATTTTGGAGGGTCAATAAGTACAACATTCTCTCCTATTTTACAAATTTTCAGCTAAATCGGTCACGACCTTAAAGACTTATTGGTATGTAACATTATGGGAAAGTCGTACTCGGGTCGTGTTGCACATACCGGTGCTCGCTCAACAACGCGACGGGACTTTAGCGTTTTCCTATTCTAATACACTACTTAATACATCTTATTCTTGCTCAATCGACGGTGTGCGCCACGC
Organism: Sweltsa coloradensis; assembly: GCA_024449915.1. Taxonomy (NCBI): domain Eukaryota; kingdom Metazoa; phylum Arthropoda; class Insecta; order Plecoptera; family Chloroperlidae; genus Sweltsa; species Sweltsa coloradensis. The sequence goes on along the minus strand of JAMZAV010000030.1, from coordinate 830,746 downwards.
GCAATGCATCGCTGATCACAGTCTGTAGGTAGAGGGGTCGAACTCAGAACCCATCAACTGAAGAATTCGAGAGAGAAGCTTCGTCACTTATCTGTCCGTTTGTGCGCGTGTCAAGTCTCGCGATTATAACCAAACATCACCACCGATTGACATGCATTTCTTGTTTGCATTGCCATTCAAGAAGAATGATACAGAACTTTCAGGGGGACAATCTACATGGGAATGTACCCTCATGACCCGCGGCTGGATTCGAGCCCGGAGAGTATTGGACGTTCCACGACGTTCCGCGTATCACGTTGGACGTTACACAACATCCTCGAGGTCGGTCGGCATCATTCATTCATGCAGGTAATCAATCAACGGACATCACGCGCGACTACGTCATGGACCTCCTTCGCCCTGTCCTGACATAGGCCTGTAGCCACGTGATGACATCGGACGGAAATAGTCCGGATGGTAACAACAGTACGAAAAGTATGACAAACACTGGTCTAACTATACGGTAAAAAAAATTTAACGTATAGTTGCTCCGAAGCAAGTAAGCAGACGCGCGGTTTCGGCGGGCCAATAAGCGATCATTAAAAAAACCTCTAATTTTAACTAACTTGATTTTGGGCTGCAGTGAATTTGACGGGGTTAATTGACTTTATGGGACTTATTTTATTTTGCTTTTAACGTAATGCTTGGTTATAGTAGCACGTTTCACACCAGAATTTGAAATGCATTCTACCTAGACGGCCCTGTATTTTGACAAATGAATCGTGTTAAAAAATGTTCCGATCGTTAGAATTTTGAGGCATAGAATTTCTCTTTTACAAATTTCACAAATCGGTCAGGCCTAAGTTTTATTTGGAGTTCATTAAACATATGGTAATAAGCTCGAAAGGTCGTGATGCTACATACGAAATTAAGTTCTGGTCCAGGAGTATTATTTTAGAGCCAAGTTTAGTCCGTCTTGCTTGGTAGTGCGCCACGAAGACGTAACTTGCTGTAAATGCGAGATCAGACACCCTATGACAACACAGCTTGACGGGAAGCCTATCCTAATTATTGAATAAATTATAGTTTTGGGATACAGACTGGTATTATTTTTAAATTTATATTTTAGTAACAAAATATTGTTGTTTCTCTAGCCGAGTTCATTTGACACAGGGATGGTTGAACTGCAAGCAGTAGGCTAGGCACAAGTAGGCGGCGTCTATTTCCGCGCTGTTCACCGGAGTTTATCACAGCTCTAGGCTATACATTTGCAAATTACTATCCACGCTTGTTTAGCAGTACGTATCTATGCTTAGCATTGGTACTACAAGGTACTTATACTCTGGGATAGTAATGATGCTCTTTGCTTTTAGGGCAACAAATCATAGACCTAGTAATTGAAATGCAGTACTGGGAAGAACGGACCCTATAGAAATCACTATTCTTTACAGATTTCATTATGTTTAAACTTTAACTATACCACAAGATATTAACCTATAGTCTGAATCATTTTCTATATGTACTGGACGTTTCAACAGAAAAAAGTAGGTTTAGCTAGGGTCCATGCAAGTGCCAAGTGTGACGGCAGCTATCCCCTTACCGGCCATCTTGCTAACAGGCTGATGCTCACTAGCGCTCCATCGACCTTTTTTCTCCGGATACGGGTAAAAAACTGTACGTATAGTGCTCCGAAGCACGCAACGGGACGGTCTGCGGTTTTTCGGCGGGCAATAGCGATCATTAGTTTTAAGATCGGACTGCTGGATTGGCTGCAATCCTAATAAATTATAGCAATTCGTATAAGTTTGTCCCGAATGGGTTATAGAACCCAGAACCTATGACTTCACGTAACGGTGTTCTACCAACTGAGCTATATCGGGGCCCAAGGCTACCATTAAGTAATATTGTGTTAGTAACTTACTATAATGTAACAAGTTTTCGATTGAATACAGCAATAGGCCTAACCAATAGTTACCAATAATTATTGTATTTCCCATCACAGGGCTTGTAATGAAACGATTGAATATCCGAAGCCAATAACAAGGCATTGAATAATATACGAATGATAGGATACTGTGAAATATTAATAGAGCGGAAAGCGGCTAATGTTGTTGGTATTACGACACACAGACACACAGGTGATTACACCGGTGTGCAACAAGCCCCAGAGCACACCAGCTAAAACGGCAACCTGTTGGACTAGTCGGCCATGTAATTCACTAGCTAATCAAGGTAAAAATTCCCCGTCCCATAACTAAACGGTGTTTATAGCTTTATTAATTGGGAGTTATGTACAACACGCAGAGCAAAGCAGAGCAGATCAGGGCACTGCATAATACTTGGACACAGTGCACAGTGCACGACACGCTTCCCGCGTCTTGTTTCTGCCTGCACGACACGATACACAACGTGCTTGAGGGTGAGCGAGAGTAGTACTCTTACATCGTGCACGGGCTTAGAGAAGCCAAGAACAATTGTATCAAATAAGACGATTTAAATTTTGTTAAAATAGAATTAAATTGTTCGATTTTATCACAACGAATCACATTCCTCACTCCACTGGCACTATCTGAAATAAATCGTTTACGTCTCGATCTACAACTCAATCGAGGCTACGACAGTCACAATTGTTAACAACAGAAATAGTTTTTATATATTATTTAAATACATAAGAAATGTTGAAACATAGTTTATGTAATTCAAAGAAATCGACGTCGATACGTTCATAAAGACATGTGATAGAATGAGGATCGCGACATAACGCATGGTGGAGGTGCCGGGTCAGGCTGAGAACGAAAACATCGCTTGAATTTTTAGCGATACCTTATCAACTCTTTTTAATAGCATTTTAATAATAGTAGATCCGATTTTTTTTCACGTTTCCGTTGAAACTTTTTTTTATATTTTTTGCACAAATTTTAAAAGTCAATACAGCAATATCGATATCGAAATGTTCGTGTGAAATCGATAATTGAATTATAAAGTCATCTCATATTCCAGCTCATGACACTAAGAGTATTAAAGCGCAGAGGGATTACGAGAAAAGTTAAAAAGGTGGAAAATGTAAATTTGGTCGGAAAGAGAAAAAAGATTGCATATTTATAAAGTAAAGATTCAAATTTGATAAAGAAGACGAACGGAAGACATGTAAATAGACCGGCACGCGCGTCCGGCTGCATTGTGATGGCGTGCCAAGGCGCTTCCCCCGCAACCCCATTAATAATATATAATAAGAATCACGTCAGGCATTGTGTACTTTATCACAGTACTCTTGACAAGTAATTTCCGATGCGTTTGACCTGTGACCTCTGGTTCGTCCCGCGGGAGGCAGCGCCCCCCCTCGCCCTTCCACTCTTCCTGTCGGGTCATCCATCCCTGGGGCCCTGTTGTCCGGGAGCCGCCTTGCAACGAGGGCTAGAGAGAGGATGAGCGATGGGGAGAACACCACACCATCAATACAGAGGATCGAGTTGGTCGACTATCTGTGGCCGCGGTCTAGGAAGGGGGGACAGTCGCAGAGAAACTGATTCGCGCGGTCGCGGGTTCAACTCTCGCCGCCGTAAAACACAACTTAAGTTTACTACAATGTTCTTGTGTTGAACTTCAGAATTTCCAGTTGCAGTTATGTACATTTTCGGTAATTATTTCGAAACAACACGGGTGTTCCCTTAATTCCACCTAGGGGCCGGCTAGAACATCGGCGTACCACAATGGGTTTTAATCGATCTGTTCGCTGTAGAATCTTCTGCCAACTGATTTAAAAAGTGACAGATGTTGCAACATTGGTATAAAGAGGTTTTTTAACTAGCATTTTTTTATAGATTTTTTGTTGATGTGGAACTTTCAATATGTTTAATTATTTATTTATTTAATATTTGTCTCTGTAATTTGTACACATGATACAAAAATTACAGAATGAAACAGGAAAGCAGGCCTATTGTGGCCCATTCACCGCAGTGATCCTGTTCCATTCTACACATTAATAAAATAATAAAATAACATAAATTCTCTTATAAAAGGACGATAATGATAATGGTGAAATAGATGATACAGTTTATTAATATGATAGTTAAAAATGAAATGAACTAATGTTTATAGCCGATATCAAAGATCCATTTTTCTTAGCGGTGGTCGTCAACTATAGGTCAATCAGGCAACCATTTAATAGTATGTTGTGTTTATTTGATATGTATAATTTTAACATGATACGACGTACTTCTGTAATGTGGGTATATTGTACCAAGGGTATAACAGGTACGAAAGTACCACGGATTAAAATATTTTCTTTTTATAAATGGCATGTTTAGCCTGTTACCCAAAATATATTGATAAAGATGAACTAATTTTAATTTTTCCATTGTTAATTTATATTTTAATATAATTTTTAAAGTGTCATGTTATCATCGATAGGATACACGTGAAAAATAAATCAAGCGTAACCGATAGAGGAGGCCTTAGCGGTTGTTCGCGAGACTCATCCAGGAGGTCGTGGGTTCGACTCTCACCCCCAACAATCCTGACTGAAGGTTTTCCGTAGACACTTGGCCGAGTAGTGTATACCTTGCAGACGGGCATTGCTATACCGAAGAAAATAAAACCGTGACTGTTCAGGATATGGATGGGTCGAATTACACACAGATTATTAAAAAACTCTGTTGATGCGATACCAGGCTCGGGTTCTTGGTAATGGATCATCTCGATTAGCATCGTTATCAATATTGAGAGAAGACATCAAGGCTAAAAATAAGGAAAATAGGAAATATCCTCATTGTGAGGCGAGGGCAAGAGAATTTACTGATTCAGAGTGGCGTAATGTACAAGAAGAGAGGATGACGGTGCACGAATCATCGTCATCAATTCTAGTCATCAGACCAAATTAAGGGAAATCATAACGCGAGTTGTGACAACTCGCAAGTGTGTCTGGGATGTAATCGGAGGGGGGGGGGGGGGTAATGTAATGTAACTAGCAAGCAGTGGAATCCTGCAAGTGCTGTGCCCAAAGCTCGCGTGCGTCGCATTACCCTTGCAAATTAGCCACAGAGGTGTCGCGCAAACATGGGCAGGACCGCGACCTTTGCGACTCAATCAGCGAGTTTGTTCCAATCTGCGGGGTAATCTGACATTTCCCCCCCCCCTCTCTCTCTCTCTCTCTCTCTCTCTCTGACACCTTCCCGGTGACTCCCGGTAGTGTCGCCTCGAGACGAAGAGTGGTGGGTTCGAGCCCGCGAGCCTTCGTTCCACACGCTACAACCGTGTGAAACAGCGAGGGCGACGATTGCATAAACTGATTTTCATACTTTTGAAGACAATCCTATTCAATAGGAGGGAAATGGAAATCTTGACGAAGTCGCATCACATTGGATGCGGTCCCAACCAGAATTGTTTGATTTCCCTTCAACTTTGCTCAACTGAGCAGACTGTTCTTGAAATTTATCAAAATTATTTTATCCAAATAGGTACTGAAGCTAAGGGAGTGAATAAGTATAGGGAGAAGCTATGCTCGAGTGATCTGGTCTACTCATAGGTGGAGGTGCCGGGTTCTGTGAGAAATCCTCCTTTAGGGTGGGTCTAGCCCACCACCACCACCACCACCAACAATTAAAAATCGGAGTTAGTTAGTTAGTTAATGTTGTTTTAGGGCACTCAACAGAAGAGTTATCAGTGCCCATGTCAATTGTATTGGAATCTTCCAAATTTTCTTTTTCCATAATTGTGGATTACCACCATGTTTTTTTCTTTCCGATGGGAGGAACGAAAGGGAAGACGAGGGGGGTTAATAGGAAGGAGTGAGGATGTTGGATAGGATGGGTTAAACTGGGTGGGAACGGAGGAGTGCTCGTTGCAGAGAGGGCCGGCAAGTATGGAGACGAAAAAAGTGAAAGAAGAAAATAAATATGAGTAAGGCTGTGTGAATGAAGAAAGGTGTGATAAAAAGTTGCGCGAGAGCTCTCTTTGCAACACGCACCCCAACCGGCCAGAGCTCGCCCTTAGTTTTGGGGAATAAACTACTCCCCTACTCACAGGCCAAACCACGGGAAGGTAGCGAGTATGGACTTTCGTGAGACGTGTGTTGTAACTTTTGTACGCAGAGACGGATCGGTGCCCAAATATTTCCATTTCCATAACTTTCACGACGTCGGCGCCGCTGCAGTAAATGGACCGACGTCCTACTATAATCATTTTGTCGCTGGTGTAGCAAGAGAACCAAACAACGACCAAGATGTCCGGTACAAAATCGTTTCGTATCTCTCCCTCTCGTCTCCGCCGGGGCGCATTGTTCATCGGATATAATAAGCCGGGAAAAAGTTTTAAAAAAGCTCATAAAGTGTTCGAAATCCCTCCGGCAATGTTGGAGTCGAGTGCAGTGCAATCATACTAAATGTGGACGTTTATGTGAGCCGCGGCTGCCGGCGAGGCATAAACGCCAAGCGGTGCGATCTAATGAGTACACAAATAACGTAATCCTCTTTGCGGCGCTGTTTTGATATTAGTTGCGCGGGTTTCCACGTTGGACAGGGGTGAATTAAGTGCCAATAGCGGCCGACGATTACCGTCTAGTCCCCGAGGTGGCAGCGATATTTTATTGGGGGAGGGGTCTAATCATTTTATGAACATCTATTTGAGAGCAATGAGGGAAGATTAATGGGGGTGTTTTGACGGCAAGCGCAATGATTTGTAGCCCGACAATTTGCATCGAGTCTCGAGCGCACTAACACTGTGCCATACCGTCAGTCGCATAGCAGTTTGTTTGAAACTGTGTATATAAAATCTTATCGGGGTAGCTATCGCGACCCAAAAACGATTCAGATACTCGTCGTTTAAACGCTGGAGTCGATCGCAGTCATCGGCAATCCTGACCAAGGGATTCCCGAAGTTTTCCCCTACAGATTTGACCTTGCAGCCGAATGCTGAAACTCAGATTGAGTCTACATTACACTTAACAGCATTGTGAATTCCTTCACAAGTTACTATCAAATACCTGAAGTCACCTGAAGAGTACTCAAGGAAAACTGATGGGTAACTCTACCGTACAACGAGCAAGGTGAAATAGAGAACTTAGGGTGAAAAATACCCACATGATAAGTTTGATGCCAAAGCCATTATTCAAACCGAAACGCAGCAACAAAAGATTCTATCAACGTTCGGATTTACGGCCATGGTCGACCCGACAAGGCTCTTCCCGACCACGACTACTAAACTACCGGGTTTTCATCTCGAGTCGCTCGCTGAGAAGTTTCGATCCCTGGTGACTATTACAATAGCAAAAACAATAACCGTAAATAAGAATAATATGGCTCACGCGAAAAAGAAAAGCTCCCCTGAGTTATAATATCCTCGGTAAATGCTACATAGAAAGAAAGCTTCGAGTTATATTTATCTGCCGGTGTTGAAGGGTTTGTGAAGTTTGACTCCGCCAGTCACGCGACGTTGTTAGCTCCCACAATGTTTCTCTCGCTACCCTCGGGCTGGCGGCGCCCCCCCCCCCCCCCCACTTACAACCCCATCCGAGGAGAAGAAGGGCTTGCTAAAACAAAGCCGGGGAGAAGTGATGAAGGCAAAGATGTTTACTCCCCCCCCACCCACTCCGGGGAAACCTGGCTGAAATTAGGAAGCGTCGAACGCGGAGAAAAGAGCCCGTGTCGTTTGTGGGAAAGAACGACCTGTCAAATGGAGCTTGAAACCGAGATGGTGGTTCCAAGGTAATTGATGAGACGATTCCGCTCCCTCTGCGTTGTTTTATGAGATTACTGACAGAGGTAGCTCATGCGTACAGCGTGAGACTGCCTAGGGAGGTCGCAGGTTCGATTCCCACCACCGACAATCCTGACTGAAAGTTGTCTCAAGGTTTTCTTCAGACGTCAAGACGAATGTTGGAATCGAAACAGCATGGACATTCTTCTCAACCACACAACAAAATTAGTCATCTGAAGAGAATCACTCCTGGTCCATACGAAACAGGCAAAACTTCCATAATAAACTCACGCCACAAACGACATCAGATTACCCTAGAAAAGGCAAATTGTTCCAAAATGTGACATGAGACGACGGAACCGTCTGCGAAGTCGGTTCAAACTGTTGTCAAACGATGGACATTTTCGTCGAGTATGGTCCCAAAGGACTTGGAATTCGGCATAATGCATGGATTTCATCATAATCGTTCTCATCCTCACATATCAAGGGGTACTGGGTAGGGTAATGATTCACCATAGTTTCGAAAAGCGCAAGTGCATTAGCATTATTAACCAACCCACTGTGAAGTTTGTAAACTTCATCTTGTGTTCGGCGTCTAGCGCCGCGCCGCGCCACAGGTCACTTAGATATTCTATTGTTGGCAAAAATTTGGTTGTTTAGAAATCAAAATCGATTTTATGTTTTAGCCACAAAAATGTTGGCAAAAATTAAGTTGTTTACAAATCAAAATCTCGACTTAATTGTTCGGGAAACACTCCCGTAGTTATACACTTTTTAATTTCTGGATTTATCAATTATTAATCTCTTTCTGGATCCATGGCATCTCTGCCAGGTTTTGACATTTGTCATGTCAGTCGGCCTTGCAATCTTTGCATTGCCTCGTCATTACATGATATAGGCGCTCCACGCTAAGAAAGGAGTTGTGCGCGCTTTTAACGGGTGAATTGTAGCCATTCAGCAGGTTCCAATTTAAAATAACGATCGCTGATTGGCCCGTCGAAAGCGCGCGCATCTGCTTTCTTAGCGTGGAGCGCCTATACATGTTATGTACCTAGTAATTTTGTTATCTAGTAAGACGTTTTGCTTATTTAATCCGCATGTACCGTGTGTGTACCTACCAGATAACATAATCTAAATCACAACCCACCACTTGTGTGAATTCACGTTTTCCGATAAAAATAATCCCAGTAATGCATGTTATTGATACGATGAAAACCTCTAAAAGTAGCACAAAATTGAACTTCCGATGTGGCCACATTGGATTAAATTCTGATTAATGTTGAATGTTTTATAGAACCTGTTGATTGCTATCGGTGATAAACGAACACAATTGAACGAGACTGTTAAATGATGGCGATATGAGAGACGAAGTGATAATGATGAGAAGTCTGCCCATCAAACGTCTTGTGTACCTTTGATGTTCTAGATTTGACATTTTCCCTCGTCGTTTGAATTGAATCGTTTGATCTCCACAGTAAAGTGAAACCAAGTGTTTATACCCTGGAGTTTGTCTAGCCCGCCATCACCGCGACACATGGCAATAGCTTGTAGCTTCCGCGCCAGAAAACACCAGACATCGAACTCGAAACAGTCTCAGATCATAAGGAAATATTAACGACCGGTATGGTATGTTGCATACATAATATTCGCGTGCTGTTTGATCCCGGGTGTTTACATCACGGCCCGTTGGTTTCAGACCAGACGGGCTAAATAACCAGGCGGAAGCGACACGAACAAGAAGAGGGTGAACTTTCAGAAGATAAAGTGTCGCCATAAAAAGATTATCCCAATGTTTTAGAAGAATTGCTTCGACTAAAGGTCAACCGTTGACATTTTATTATTTGCAGCACCTAGCTGGAATAATACACACGCAATACATAAGCGCTAATGAGTTTTCTTCGTTATAAATCTGATTAGACGACGCTTTTTAGATAATCGTCGAGCAAACGTTTTACCGGTAATAGAACAGATGATTAGGCCTACATTGGTATCGGTCAAGCATTGTTTAGTCATTTCACTAATTTGGAAGTCTAAAAAGTAAAAACCAATACAATAATCTGGAAATGCAAATTACAACTTACAAAAAGATATACAATACAATAGTGCCATAAATGATAAACCAGCTCGTAGGCCTCACATAGATTGTCAGGGGTCGGTTAAACTGTTGGTTCATCATACAAGTGTAGTGACTAATACGTAAATGGCGCGTGTATGAAAGCACAATGAAACGCTGATAAAAAATATCAAAATTATTAAAATCGATTCTTTACAATGTAGGCCTAAACATAAACATGTCAGTAATGTAGGGGTTCTGTTAGGACTGAGTAGTGAGTAGGCAATGATGAACCCAGTAATTTTCTAATAATCTTGTCTTCACGATGAATTATTAACTAAAATGCTTCACGATCCTCCCTCCACCTACAGTTGAAATCTGCACCGCGTGCTCAGTAACGAAAACGTTAAACAGACACGCGCATTTCTCGGCTATCCAAACGGATACCGATATTGAAATTGGCTTCTATATCTTTATGAACATGTCGAGTCGCTCTACTCACGCAGGAGTGGATAACATCCAAGAGAGAGATAATCAACGGAGCTCGACACGAAGTCTAGATTTGATCCGCCCAGTCCACTCAAGCAGACGAAAATAACTTGGATTACCGACTCAAACGGTTTACTGCGATAAACGGACAGCACTTGAGCAGAAGCCTACCGGTCACGTCACCACCACAGGGAGCTTTGTTCTTGGAAAAAAAATTAAAAAATACAATTTTTCGCTTTACTTTGTGTTACCGGAAAACGTGAGAATGACATTTTTTGAAGAGGAACGCTAAAATATAAAACGTCTTTACTGTCATTTTGTTGATGGTTACCTGAAAATGTTCTCTAAACCGTCAATGCCTATCAACGAACACGTGATAATCCACAACTTCTGGTTGACTTTTAAATCCAACTTTGTGAGTCCCGAACTTCCAAATATATTAATATACTTCCAATCCAATTAATATATTATTTAACGAGTATTTGAGCGAGAAGTTTTTATTTGTTTTGTGCTGTAAAAATTAGAAAGTGGACAACATATCTCCTCTTGCCTTTAGATCGACTACGATCTGACGTTTGGAGATCAATATTTCCTTGTTTCATTCAAACGTAACGTAAGTTAGGTCGGCGCTCCATCGCGCTTGCAGGATCTGAACGGGGCTGCTGAGAACGTGTAATGCGGGTTGCAAACTGCCCATCTGCAGGCGTACCGTACGGTGGCGCGGGCGTCAGCCTGAGGAACTAGAGGGTTGGCAATGTTACTCACAGTCCACGGGCATACTAGCCGGTGGAGCAGGTGAAAAACTGAAAAACTAACTAAAACCGACAAACGAATTTGTGTCCATTTTGTATGAACACTTATACCGGTATATATTTGATTGGTATACTTCTGCTGCTGTTGCGTTTTAAAATCGTAGTCGCGAGGAATCTCAGTATATTGTACCAAACACCATCGACGGATATTGGTAAAAACACAATTTTGTTTACATAATTCGGTTCTAGGTTCATTTCTTTTTACAAACTAAGATCGAAGGAAGGATGTAGGATAGCTAGGCAGGCCTATACAACTTTAGTTTAACTACAAAAATCGAAGTGGATAAGATAATGAAGAACATTCAACATCTAGATAAAGTGAAAACATTCGACTGAACCAGCTTCCAGGTTTGAGTATCTAACAGTATAATATTTATTTGCACCCTTATAAAAAAGAAAAAAAACTTTTTAACGCCGGTAATAAAATACATTTACATCATAACATACGCAGTTACGTTATTACGTAGCAAGCAAGGGCACGCCAAAATAGGGAGCGCAACAACTCATCAACATATTGTCAATGGATACACAATTAAAATTCGCCTATTCTTGATTCTTGATCTCTTTTGGTGGTTGTGCAGGGTTGAAAAATATCCCCTTTTTCAGTGAGGCTCTCTCCACAACCCAGACCACAAAACTGTTCTACTATCATACTTGTTGAAGGGCGCTGCCAACTAAACAATGCATGATCGGTTTTATCGCGTGACGTGACACACGCACAGCTTCACTTCTTAAAATACTCTACGAGCTCAAATATACGTGGGAAAATAAATATAACACCACTATTACTAACGAGGTTCGGTTTTGTTCGCCTAAACTCGAGAAAGCGGGTCCAATGTTCCCACAACAACAAAGAAGTGTAATTTATATCAATCAAGGTGGTGGCTTCGTTGCTTGCGTTGCGACCCTGACCCCAGAAGTCTGACCTGACCTCTAATCTACGTAGAGGATCCAAGCTGTTGGAAAGATGTAAAATACAACAATTAACCGACATTTATAAGCCACAACATCATGTTCGATGGATATCAATACTCGGGAGCACATGCGATTTCGGATATACATTAGGCCTATTTAGAGGTAAATACGTGTATGTAGCATCTATTTTTTGGCTACCTTCAAAACCATATGTAAGAACATTTTTCATATTTTTATTTTTAATTTGGTCATCAAGGTTCAATTATTACATTTTAACGATAGTACGCACTACAAACTGGACGCGAATGTGAAAAATGTGCATATAAATGAATCACGACAGCTTGTATGACAACGTTTGACAATTTCCACACAACCGATAATAACTTATTTGTTCGTATTTTTAACAACTCATTGACTTTCGCTTACGAAAGTTTTTCTTTTTGAATTGTTGATAAATTATTATTAATTTAAAACTACATTTTCTCTGCTACCCTCGCCAAATGTGCCAATGTATAGAAGCATCAAATGGCCTTACAAAAGACTTCATTTAAAAAATATAGAGATGTCCATCTTTAGAGACACTTAAAGAAACTTTTTTTATTTTTTTGTAGTTCCGGATGCCACCATGAGTGCCTTACACTTACAGTACGAGGGCGACAATGCTGAAGTGAATACACCCTACAAGAAACACATAAAGAGAAGTCATTCGTAACAGAAGCCAAACTAGAAACTATATGGAAGCCACTTCAATGCAAATGACACTTCTTACAATCGTGTTGGAATCAACAGCCACAGCCATTAGATTGCAAGACTTCCTTCCATGAAGGTCCAACCATGCCCCGGGGACGGGTGTTACATTATGAATAGGCGTCCCGTAGTGGCTCGGGTAATACCACTAAAAGCCGCCATGAAAATAAACAGAAACACTGAATAAAGCATATGTACCTATGGTTGGAGGTGGCAAAGAAACGCGCTTGCCATGGCCCTGAAGATAGGACGGTATCATTGATGATGGGACATTGCATAATACGGAACGATTATCATATTCATAAGCGTTTTGGGTAAAGAGCCACCCATACAGAAACAAAAGAGATTGCGACAGGGAACTAAGCCTCACCAGAAATAGGGCGTCGTAAATTACCAGTTTAAATTGCGACAACAATGCCATAAATAATTAGGCCCAGTCATGAACGTCAACTGTGACATTCGGCCGTTGAACGCGAACGCGCACGATGGGTTGGGTGATGATTAAATGATGATAAATGTCACTGTTAAAATATGTAAAATAGCAAATTACACAATCAATGATTATACTAACTTAGGGCCTGCCGAAAACAAAGATGTACAAGTTGAAAATTTCAAACTAGTGATCGAGAATATTTGTCAATAAATTGTTACTCAAAACGCAACAGGTCCAAAGTTACCAACAGTTTGCGAAATTACTGTAAAACAAAAAATAATCGTAAAACTGCGATTTTCATTAAAAATAATTCTTCGTTTGCACAAAAAACATAGCAAATCAAAGTTTAGAGATTTCAATAGTTCCCAGAAAAATTTGTCAAGTTCGTTCAAGTTCAAAACATAAGAGCATTTTTTCTACAGATAGACAAATGTTAGTGCATGATTTATTCTTTAGTAAAATACAAATCCTACGCTCATCAGATAAGTAACAAATGAGATAACAGTATCGCTTGTTGATGATTTTATAACCGGTAAGGGATTAGTCCTAATAAAATAAAGTGTTATCTTCTTGGCAGTTGTGCTTATAAATCTACCGCATAGGCATTTCTATTGCCAGAATCGACAAGTTACTGGCATGTAAAGGTTTAGGAGGAACTATGAAATAGTTCGCAAGATGGCAGACAGTGGGTATATTTAAATTGTAATGTTTTATCATCCAATGTTACCATGTCCATCGGCTTGTGTTATAAATATGATATAACACGTCGTTTCAAAATTCCCCCATGAACAGAACCAACAGCAGGGTTACGCAAAGTAATGAACTCTGCAAAGGTGGTTAACACCTCGTACGGGTTAAACTTCGTTGCACCATAGGTCGCAAAGTTCCACGTGAGTTCCCGCGATAACGTGCCGTCAACTCTCTAAACCGCGAACAAGCCCTCAATTAGTTTGCACGACAACCCCCCGCCAAAACCACGTGTTGGCGGGGAAACTTTGACACTTTCAAACAACAGTTTGTTCCATTCCAGGGACCTCGAGCTTCGTCGCGCGTCGTACAGGATACGGTGAGCCGCTATATAACGGTAATACCTCTATAAATAAATAATTTATAACGTCCTTCGAGTGCTATTTAATCGGAATGATGCATGCGAGAAAGGAAAGAAAGGGTGTGTGCGCGACTGAGTAATACCCACCCCACCCCGGCAATAGAAACAGACAGGACATAGTTGTATAATTCATGTGATTCAACCACAATCGGCGCCTGGTTGTCGCGGTCGATTGGGAACTGCATGGCCGGCCTGACAAACCGGTTCCTAGTTCGAGTCCCGACGAGGAAACTTGTACAGTCATCGTCACGACTTCGGGCACAAGCACGTCGCCCTTGTTATACGTCATGGGATAATAATAAATGGCAAGGTCCCCTAAATCTCCAGCTAGATCCGGATTCAGTTGACCTTGTTTATAAAATGGATGCTCGATGGAAAGAAACGAAAATCGAGATGAATTATGGTCAAGATCGTACTAAGTGGCACCTTCACCTTCATATATGATTGAATATCAGTAGGCCGCTTCGCAAAAGCTTGTTAGTCTTCTTGAATGTTGAAGGATGAGTGTTTTGGGTGCATTGACCCATCTTTTCGTATATGCTTTGTAATTTCGTTTCGTTTTGCTATTGTCAACATAGAAGTTGTTTCAAGGGTTAATCACACTATTGATACAATATACAATGGATGGAAATATGTTTGGTTTATTTGATTTAAGGGCGCGTAAACCGTTAGGTCGTGAAGCGCCACTCTACCCAATGGGATGACAGTCCCGTGCTGGGCAGATCCAAATTTCGAAAATCAAACGAGTGTTATCGTGTCATTTCTTTGGATATCACGAGCAACAATTTTTATTTGGCTGAGAAGTACACCACTATATACCGACAGAGGAAGCTCATGTGTAACTTTTTAGACTCTTGATTCGAGAGATAGGAGGTTCAATTTTCCCGACGACGACAATCCTGACTTAGAATTTGTGTGTCCAACGGTGTCTTCTGGAATACTGAGGGAGTACACTTTTACAACCCTTGGAAATTCCTTTCACAATTTCCGTAGCACCCTAATAACCTCGGTCTACACTCCACAGTGGATTCACTCAAGAGTTTGAAAACCATTTCCCTATCAAACCCCGCAAACTCTACAAGAATCTACTACAGTAGATCACACCGTGAAAATTGATCTATATAGCATACTCTACAGCGGGCATCCACAGAAATGCCTAGGTTTATGGTATTGTGCGGTATATATTTTGTTTTGTTTTGGGGCGCGTCAACCGCTAGGTCATAATGCGCGTGAATGTGAGAGAAGTTGAGAAAAGAGTAATGAACCTGGTCTGGGAAAGGGAACGTCCAGGCTCGTGCTGGGCAGATCCAGCCACAGACGACTAGATTGTAAGTTTGTAACCACCCCGACTAAAACCTTATCACCAAAGAATCAAGAGTGAGTTTCTCCGGACGAAACGAGGGAGCAGCATGTGTGAGGAAGAATTATGCAACACCGAAGAACAATAGGTTAAGTCCAAAGGTCAAAGTGTGTGATAAGAAGATTCGCACTAGACAAGAGTTTCCACAGATAAGAAAACGCTTACGTGCTGTTTCTCAACTTCAGTTTGTTTTCCTTGATTCCGCACCCTTTGTGAACATATTCCCCCTACATCCCCCTACTGTTTATAAATTCAAAACGTGTGAATCTGTGATGAGCACTCGTGACTCGAGAGAATGTATAATGCGAAAACACCCAAGAGGTGTGAATACATTAGAACGTACGTCTATCTTATTCTTAGCTGCGTGTGCAGGCCCATCTGTCTCACCAGCATTGCAGTGGTAGGTAGGATTTAACCCTCTCTATGCATTTACTGTACCAGTCCAGTCACAGGGTATTTAAATCAATACGCCGTCTGCTCCTATGCTACCGCCTGCATTACTTCCGCTCCGAATGCAATTAAACCAAGGTTAATTGCTATTGATGACCTCGATGCGAGTCGAGACGCTCAATTCACAAGAGATTCTTCTCAGGGTTTTGTGTAGACCTAAAACGGAAGGCCCTCCCGCGTTAGGTTACCTGTTACAGTTACAGGTCACACCTGGCCGTGAGTAAGTACACTGGCGATAAGGCACAGGTAAAACACCGGCAGTTTATCACAAGGGCCAAACGTGAATATATTTACAGGTTGTTATAAGTTGACAGGAGGTGATAGTTGTCGCCGAGCCCCGGAGAACGGAGGTTGTGCGGTGGTGTATTCGGGTTCTCCCCGGAGATGAGGGAGGTTGAGTGTGTCACAGGACAAGACTCACCGTGAAACTTGCTGATGGATACCCTAGACGCGGAGACGCCGACTGTCACTGAATCTAGGCCTACAAACTCGTCTTCTTCGTTGTCTTCTAATTCACTATGTAAGTCGCACCGCAACGCACAATCACATCATCATCAGGCAGGTAGGTAGTGGTATGCACAGGTAGGATCGCTCGTTCGCCGCGCGCTGCGATCGACGCACCAGCCAGCACCTTCACCCGATCCGATCACGACCTCCTCTCCCCAGAGACTTGCAAGAGAACCACCGCTGTCGTCGCACAGACACACGAAAACATAGATATTTCTATATACGAGATGGGAACGTACGTTTCTCACAGTCCCATGGTACAGTGGCCTCTCGGTACGATCAATAGACAGTGAGGGAGACGCGACGTCCGCTCCGGAGCAGCGCGAGCGAGGAAGGTAGATGCGGTCGATATGAGCTACTCAACGCGACTGACTGTCCGCCCGCCCGCCGCACGGAGCAAGGTGTGTTGTGTGTAGTACGCCTGACGTTCGCAGGAATCCAGCAACCTAACCTCTTGCTTGCTGCTGTGCTGTGCACTGTTCCCTTCCCACCACCAGGGCACATGCGTAATGGCATTGACGTCAGACACTCAGTCAACCAACCCCATCACATTGTCCGGTAGAGCTCGGACAGGGTATATATGGAGGTATTCTTCCTGACTCCGACAAACTATCGAAATAATATGATATAGATCCGAAAAGTGATGGCACGCGATGTTACCAGGGCGGTCGCCGGTTTCAATGACAGGTTGACAGTGACAGCGAAGATTCGCCGAGCACGTGACCCAGGAAACCAACATACGCGACCATCTTCGCACGTCCTCCGTACACGCTGTTCTCAATCTTTCACTTACCTATGTAAATATTAGGAAACCTTAAAATAGTTTTGTTTTCGTTATGAAACCTGCGTCTTGTTAAATCTGTTCATTACGCTAGAGGTTGGGGCATGATTGGAGAAACTCGTGCTTGCGAATTGTACACCCGGGACATATAGCTCACTCCATGCTTGGTAACAGATCAAGAAACACCCGGATTCGGCTGAAAGAGAGACCGATTCAACGATCTCTTTATGTTATGTTGTAAACGTCGATCAGCTCAATAAAATTTATCCCTCGAAATAGAAATCAATACCGAAATTTAAAAATCCACCTCAGCCGGGTATCGAACCCGTGTCTCCCAATTGCCGGTCGAGTGCTTTACCCCTACCAAGACGGTCAACTTTATCCCATCTCGATTGTTGGAACAAATACCCTCTCAGTGAAACACAACAGGGTATGAATATGATGCCGTTCGCGGTGGCTCATACTATTAGGCGCAGGTCTGAAGCGTACCGGTATGGCTCTACGATAGGACGTGGGTTCGAATCCCACATAAGGCATTTTTTATATTCTTCCTTCATCGTCATTTGTCACAACCGTCTCGAATACTATGAGACGTTAAAAAACAAAAATCATAAATCATAATAAATATATGATTAACATTTAAGACCTGAACAATCGTTAGGACTGGACTGGACTTTCTTAGACTTAACATATTGCCAGGGTGTTGATTGCTCTCGTCGGTCGTCGCGCCTCGCCTTGTTGGTAGTACGAACACCCCGACTGACTGTTGAGGAAGTGATCTGGTCTGGGTGTTGGTCACTCACTCGTGTAGGCGCGACTCGGTTGTCCAATGAATGATTAATGAAATGACTACTGCATATTTGACGCCAGCTGATTCACCGATTAATACGCATGTCAACAACGCTTTATATTGATGGGCGCGGGTTTCAGGGCGCCCACCTGCGAAGATGTGAACTGACAGATAGAGGCGACACGTTGGACAGGGACAGGTTTACCATACACTATAACGATAACATCTGGGGTCGAATCAATTTCATATTTCGTGAAATTAAAGTGTTCACACTGGGAAATAGAATTGTACAATGAAATTAGTAAATAAAATGCACACGATCACGACTTTTTGTGTACACTACCCTGATTCCTGGAATGTATTGTATATATGTTTCGTGCAATCTCATTAATCTCCCAATTGCCTCATAGCCTGCTTCCTTCCCTCCCTCCCTCCCTCCCTCCCTCCCTCCAACTAGAGGAGATGAACTAAATTTTCACCTTGAACAAATTGCAAACAGAAATGGTTCTTTTTGATTCGGATTCAGAAAAAAAATCCATTTAACATACTCAAAGTCTCGGAAAATCTAAGGTGTCGAAATTTATCAAATTTGCATATAAAGTAAAATAATGAATATTAATTAAAAATTCATTGTAAGTTTTATATACAAACTTTTTTGCGAATAAGCTACTGTCAAAAGTCCAATATGAATGAAGAATTGGTTTTTAGGTAAACATATGTATCTGCAGATTCCGTTAGTTGATTAAATTTAAATTAAAATTTTAATTATGACGGAAAAAATTTGTAAATGTTAGCTGACATGAATTTTTGGACGTCTAACTAAGTAAACTAACTGATATTTTAAATAAACACTCTAGAAACACTAACAAAAATATAAATTCAAATGTTACTAATTGATAAATAAATTGGTTTCATAAAATGATTTTTTTTATTATGGTATGACGATCTGGAGTTTTCTATTCTATGTAATGCCACACGAAATAATTCAATAGGCCTAAGAGAAATAATAACAACCTAACACGATAAACAAAAATGCATCACTACCTAGACCTACTCCTAATTTTTGCAATTAATTAGCGATTAATTAATTATTCAATTAAATTAGTATTGTTTAGTTTGTTTGTTTTTTTCAAATTAATAACACGTAATTCGAAAATGAAAAGGTAGTTTTGGGGATAAAGGGATTAAAAGTGGGGATAGCACATAAAGTATTTTCAGATTTGCATAACGTTTTACAAAATTAATTGAATGTCAGAAAATCTTGACCATCTTTTTGTAGTGTAAATTATTTGCGCTAAATCTTTTGCAAAGTTAAATATTCAGATCCTGACTAAACCGATTTCTGATTTACATCCATCATCATGCAATAAAATTACTATATAATTCATTGGGTTTTTATTAGACTAATATACTTATAAACAATGATAGTTGATAAATATTATATAGAGACAGGACAGCCTCTTTTTTCATATTTCTCATCTCATTTTTTTCAGCATTGTCAATCGTCATCGCAAGTCTGGCTGAGAGGAGTTCCCGCTATAATCCTAGCCTATAATGTACACGATCTTTTTTTTAAACTGGCAATAATGCAAATATCCATGCATAAGATAGTTAGTTAGTTAGTTAATGTTGTTTACGGGCACTTAACACTTATCAGTGCCAGAAATATCCATTAGTCGTAATGTAAACAAACGTTAATCTGAATTGCATAAAGAAAATTTTCGAAATTCTAAATATTCCCTTTCGCACTATGCAATGTGAATCAAAAACTTTTTTAAATGTTGGAAAACGTCCCAAACAGGAAGTATATTATGCAATAGTACCGGTTCCTATGTTCTCTACTCAATGTGATCAGATAAGTCCTTAATTTATAAAAAAGTAAATAGGTGATTACAATGATTACTATAACAAGAAAAGCATTACATCCAATGAATATTACAAATAGATGGCGTGTTTGTTTGTTTAGTCATTTATATATACAATAAATATTATGGAATAATATGCACGGATTTAATTGAAATTTGATATGTAGGGCCCCAAAGTAGGCCTAGTAAAAAAGTGTTTTTTATATCCATTAGTAGGCCTACATGTAATTCATTTAAAACCTACCAAGTCATTCAAATCCTTCAGTCGCTTATCTACGGTTTATATTTTGGTGCAATTCCGTGCAATCAATGAAGTTTTAAATTAGTGTGTTAGGTTCAAATCTTGATACAAATCGATTTTATAAGTACTCTATAACACTTAGTTTCTTATGGGTTTAAAAATCAATAATATCGTAACTATATCGCATACAAGTTTTTTTACTTCATTGCATGACTATCAAGCTAACCTTTTAAAGGGGAAAACCAGACAGAATCCTCTTCTTTCAATTTGAATGGATGCCTTTACACGTTTTGATATTTCAATATAAAAATATGCTCATCAATAATTTAATTTTACAAACTTCATGTATTGTAATTTACTGTTTTGTAACTGACAGTGGTGGTACACAGTTACATGATGATATGTACGAAAACCAGTCATAGGAAGATATAATTTTTCCCTCATGGCTTTGGACCTATTCCCTATGTTAAAATGCAATATCTTGTTTTTAGTGACGATGGATTAATCGATCGATATGGGGGGGGGTTAATCCCCCCCCGTATATCTTTACACCCACAATATATAAATAAAAGGCCACCTGAAAAGGGGCCAGTTGTTTTTGGGCTGGTTAGGCCTATCTATAGTAAAAGAATCTGCATTTTATCCGTTGCTATAAATTTTAAATTTCATTTTTGTCTACCTACTCAGTTCCAAGAACAATTTAAAATGAACCTATACATACACAATTTGTTATTACTATGTCTGTCACTTTTTATTGCAGGATGGCTTCAAGCACCGTTTTCATATGCGCATAATATCACATTGATGGGTGAAAGTAAAATTTTAAAAATTTAAAAGAACTCAGCTGAACCAGAATTTGAACCCCCGACGTCTGCATTGGAAGGAGTAATAACCCAAAAAAAAGACTAATGACTGAGCCACACTAATAGAAAAATAAAACACATATTTATATTTTGTTACGATGCCTCCCATGATACAGGTTTATTTTACAAAACACCGATGCCCAGTAATTTTCATTTTTAAATATTAGATTAATTAATGCAATGCTTATCATTAATCAATTACACAAACCGTAAATAGTTGCCATTTTACACGAAATGTTACTTTACATCTGTGTTATAATTTGTGTTACGTTGA
Source organism: Sweltsa coloradensis (assembly GCA_024449915.1). Classification (NCBI taxonomy): domain Eukaryota; kingdom Metazoa; phylum Arthropoda; class Insecta; order Plecoptera; family Chloroperlidae; genus Sweltsa; species Sweltsa coloradensis. The sequence goes on along the minus strand of JAMZAV010000030.1, from coordinate 809,387 downwards.
TAGGATTGATATTTTGGTATTCGCCAAGACAGAGAGTTCATATTTACTTACTTACTTAGAACTTAACATATTTCAATTAATTAATTTAATTATGTGCATGTATAACTTACAAATAACATCTGAACTAGCTATACTTGGTAAGCTGATTGAGCTTAACTTATTGGTTAAAATGAGAATGGTATTCCAAACCTTAAGAAATTGAAATTATCTTTTTTTAATTATGAAAGTTTATATGCAAATTTGATAAATTTCGACACCTTAGATTTTCCGAGACTTTGAGTATGTTAAATGGTATTTTTTTCTGAATCCGATACAAAAAGAACCATTTCTGTTGCAATTGTTCAAGGTCAGGGCTATTTTTTTCCCAGATCATCTCCTCTAAACCCTAAAACCCTGCAATCCTGAAGATATTTATCCAATGCTGTGAATGAGTCCTTTTAAGGGTCCTTGGTTCAGACCAAGTAAACTTATGTGTACCCTAGACAGCGTTTCGGTTTCCTACCAAACTTTTTTGTAGTAACCGACCGATTGTCTATATACCCAGTGATCATATAAGTTGATTTGTTTTCATATGTTACATATATCGTGAAACTGAAAGTCGCTCAAGGACTTCGTCCATGAAGATGCCGACTCGATGAAGTAAGGGGGATGATGGGCACAGTTTCAGTACGACATCCATGCTGAACGTTCTGCCAAGGGAAGGTGAGACAAATACTATAATAACAGTAGTGCACCCACAAGAACAGATTTTCAAGTTGGAGACATTGTTTTGTTACGGTGGCTCCAAAGTCACCGTTTATGGATGCGAGTACAATGTACCGCATATAGTTTATTTATAGATTCAAAATGATGTACTACAGCCTTGAAGTACTTGCATATTAAGTTGGACGAGGGGAAGGAAATAAATACCTAATTAAAATTCATGTTTGCAAATTGCACCTGTCTGTTTTTATAATAAGAGAGAAGCGCGATAAACCCCCCCACTATTACCCACACTGCAACTGCAACTACAATGTAATTGTAAGCTATAGTCCAAGTGTACGGTATAATCATAAACATTATTTCTAATTGCAAGAACACGAGGAGTTGGGCTCTGATAAGACGTGCTAACAGTCACGCACGCACTCTGTTGACGGACGGAGAGCCGCGTACAACTGTGGGACCAGTGGCGCGTGCCGGCAATGATATCTAAATTGCACCAACATTGACAAACAAACAAGACATGGACGCGAGGAAATAAATGACGTCAGAGAATTCATCGCGTACGAACAGTTTCCAAGTTTCTGATTGGACGATTCTGAAATTGCGCAAAACTCCGTGCAGTTGTACGCACGCACGCACGCACGGACAAAATGTTGGCAATACAACGTAATGTGCCAATAATGTACGTGGTGTGTCGACCCTTGCCTTGTGCAGCTTAGTCGGAGTCGGAGGCCATGCATACAGAGAGATATCCATGGTAGGCGAGGGAGGACACTCGAGAGGTCCCGTGGAGCTCACAGGCGATTAGAATGAGAATATCTAATGTGGCCCCGGGGAAGACACATTGTTCTCGGTACACCTCCTTTAATTCTAGCCTCATGAAATAACTAGGCCGCTTCGAGAACGCTTTGTCCAGTCGCGTTGATGGATGAGCTTTTATGGTTGATTATTTTTGTCCAATAAATACTGTTTCGTGACGTCATTGTCGTCGTCGTCATTATCAAGACAAAAGCAAGAGCGAACCATGTATGCCTTCAACAATGCGAGGCGACCGACTGCGAGTCTGATAAGAGAGGAAAGGAACCGAGAACCGACACGCGCCTCGTTGTCAGTCGCGAAAAGGTGCGGGGTGTGAAGTCATATTGACCAATCGTTGCCCTAAAAGTACGATTTTTATTTGAAATGTATATTTAAGTCCAACTCGCAACCTTCTCGTGGTTTGGCCCGTAAGTAGGGGAGTTTCACTCCCTAAAACAAATTGAGTCGTCGTCGGGGAACTTTCCCCTTCCCTTTGACTACCTCCCCGACGGCGACGACAATGACAACACGGACGGATGATGATTGATGACACAGACACAGACGACCAGGACGTGGGGGAACCCCTGCCCTCCCCATTGCTTGTGGCTGGTTCTGACCAGCACAGGCCTGTCCACCCCGCGCCCCCCCGCGTCTCCCCTTACGTTCCTCCCCCTGGAAAGAAGTATACATGGTGGTAACTCAAACTTATAGAAATTGTTTTATCTTGGAGTCGCGAATCATCTTAGCTGTTAAAGCGCCCTAAAACTACTAATACTAATAACATATCTAAGTTCAGCGATTTCGAACGTGCCCATAAAGTTTCATCAAGATTGGAGTAACCGTTTGCCCGGTCGCGGGCCGAATGTCACGAAAATATCGCATTAAAAAATCGGGAAAAATCGGAAAAGTACGATATTCATGAGAAATATTTCTTCGATTGTACCAAAAAACGTGGCTTGGAGTTCAGAGATTTCGAAGGTCCCCTGAAAATTTAATCGAGATAGCATATTATGCCGTTTGCGACAAAAAAACACCCAACCTATTTTTCTCAGGGTAAGTGAAATTGAAGTCTTCGCTTATCCATGAAGGTTATTCAAGAGCTAAATGTGACCATCAAAAGCTCGTTTTTATCCTGAAGCGATAATTTTCTTTTATAAAGTACCTAGTGTTTTACGTTAAAAATTATAATTTTTAGGGTTGTGCTGGTGGGAAGTTGGTCAAAATATAAGGCACTGATGTCTTTTTTATGTTCTAAAACATATTAAATTTTATTTTTCGAATGTTTTAATACCTCTACTTTTTTAGTTCACAGCACACAAAGTTGGATAATAAACAGACGACGTTAAAATTCCCAGTAAATTTATCACTTTTGCGCGTTTTAAACAGACTTCTTTTATTGGCATTTTTAAACTTTATGGTTTGAGAAGACAGTTGTATTTTAAGTCTGATGACATTTTGTCGATAAAAAGCTGATTTAGCAATACCACAGTCGCTTCAACGCGACTATAACAGTCATCAGGAAAGCGATTAATTACACAATTTAAAACATTGGAGGAATCGAGGGAGGAATAGATTATAATTCATTCCAGACCGTGTCAGCACTTTTAATTAATTGAAACTAACGTCGTTTATTAACCCCACGTCTGTTTCAGACTAGCGACCATTTCGTATGTTCAACTTTGGGTTCTAGGGGTTGTAGAGCCTGCCAATCTACGTTGCCTTCAAAAACGTTAACATTTGTTTAATATAAGATAAGCCTCATTATTCGCCATTTACAATGGCCGTATAAGCTTAACCAACGAACCTGAATTCGTGATTCATATTTTACACTCAACAGACACCTTGTGCTTGGGGCAAACTGCCCTTTTCTGCCAACCTTCCTAAGCCTAATAGTGGGTAAATAAATAATAAATAAATATAATAAATAATTAATAAACCATGAAACCACGAACAACACAACGTACTAATTATTCTCTCTTAAAGTTGTTGCCATCCTTCTGCAAGGGCTGTGCTGTAAAAGCTGGATATAAGTTTTGACAATATTCATATCTGTATTTCCGAGAGACAAGAAGTTACAATGTCGGATTCCAGTTCAAAATATGGTAATAACACACCCTTATCTTAATTGGAAACACCGTCTTGAGAACTTAGAAGTAACGACATTATAATAAACTACATAAGTCAATTCGACGTGATTGCAATAACGGCCTAAAATATGTAGATAACTTATGATTAATCGTAGTTTAGAAGAAGCAATATTACTTAAACTTGGAAGTAGCTGCTTTTATCTAGTTCCACTACATAAATCACCGTTGTGGTGTGGTGTGTACCCCTCTCACTTTGATTACAGTAAGTGTTGATAAGTTGACTTGAGAAGCAGTGATCTGTAGCGTCAAGTACCGCATACGATCTATACCTCTGTTCAGCGAGAGAGCAGGGCTAACTAATCAGTCCTAGTCCCGGCAAAGTTTTGCCCGAGAGAGCGTGAAATATTCTCTCTCTGGTGAGGGAGGGAGGGCTCGAATCAATTATGTGAGCCTCCATCCACCGAGCTACACTCTTGCCTGCCTCCAGGACCAACCAAGGTATCGAACGTTACGTCTTGGTACACGCGTTGCGGCTTGAGACGATGGGGGACGAGTAGTTACAGCGGTTTTGATATCACATTCGAGAATATGTCGGGTTATGCAGACTAAGTTAGTACAATGGAAAATGCAAATCCACTTGCTCTAAATGAGTTGGTTTAGTTACGAATTATAATTCAGTGGATATATTTACTTGTCAATGGTGATATTTCAAAAGAATTGTAATAGTTTAGTAATTGGTTGATTTTTTAGGGTTGAACAAGAACATCAATTTGATGACCAACCTTATAAAACACTATTGGGCAATGGATTAAAAAAAAAACAGTGAAAATAAGGCAGCTGGCCGCTGTTTGCCGTGTGTTTACCAAAAACCAAAATCCAAAATAAACATAAAACCGTCGTTATAAAGTATGATCATTAATCACAGCCTTTTGAAAAGATCACAAAATATTTTTTGGATTTTTTGGGTCGATGCATTTTTCCTCTATTGCTACTTTTTTGAATGATTTTTGGTGCTATGTTTTTCCAAAAGTATACCATTTGGATGGCTGATATTTTTATTGTAACTTACACTCATCTTTGACTATAGAATGTGGTACTTTGAAATGTATCTTTCTTTTTTTTTCTTTTGACGGTACAAATACCACAAAAGTACCTGAAAATATAATACACTGTAAAATGTAAGGTATTGAAGATACACATTTCAAAATAACACATTCTATAGTCAAAGCTACAACAAAAATATCAGCCATCCAAATGGTACACTTTTGGAAGAACTTAGCACCAAAAATCGTTCAAAAAAGTAGCAATAAAGGAAAAATGCATCGACCAAAAAATCCAAAAAAATAATTTGATCTTTTCAAAAGACTGTGATTAATGATCATACTCTATAGGCCAAACTACTGTTTTTTTTTGTTTTTTTTTATATTTTGGATTTTGGTTTTTGGTGAACACACAGCCTTAAGAAAAATTAATCGAACTAAATTACAAAATTCGTTATAATAATTCAAAAAGCAAAACGTCGGTGTTGTTGTATACAGTTACAAAATAAATTCGATCCGCTCTATAACGTGCCTGGCAACAACAAGGTGGAGGGATTCTGTTGTTGGCAAACAGGGAGGAGGGAAGGCTTTCGCAGCCCGTCACGAAGTCCTTAACGTAGATTAGTCAATTAATCAAAGTACTATACTTAGGTTTCACGTCAACCCTGATTTACGATGTAATTTATTTAATAGCGTGTTTGACATTAATGTGTGTGAAGCTATACCCACCAAGTGCCGTACCAACTATAACAAGATTTAGATCCTTTTTATACTGTAGGTTGTAGGGAAGAACTTGTTTTAATTCCATCACCATGTTGTAAAAGGGTAGTTGCAAATTAATGGGGCAACTTACGAACACCCCAAACTTAAAGAAAGTGAGAGTTATTTTGAAAAGTTAGCTCGACATCCCCGGAGAGAAAAATAGTCTCCGACCCTATGCAAACTGCCCCAGCGAACACTGCAAGTATAATCTACTAATCGACGGAGAAGTCTGAACTTTGGGCCCGTGTTACTGAAACTGTTAATTGAAAGTAAAGGGCTAAATAAATAGAAACCCATTACACTAGGAAATTACTCTTGACAAACTGTTTTGATGGGTCACGCCCCACAATGTTTACCAACCCCCGAGAAACGTTACTACACCACCAAGCCTGCCAACTAAACGCCCGGCTATTCGAGTCATTGATTCGCTATCGGGCTACAAGTTTAACGCTAATTACGATGAAGAGACACCTACACCCTAATCTCCTTCCGGTCACCGGTCACCAAATATCAACGCATTTCAGTCCAGGGCTGAGAGAAACAGTTTTTTCTGAAGAAAAATACGCACGGGCTGTTGATTTTTGTTTGTTTTTGGTGTTGGACCAGAGAAAGCAAAGAAACTTGATAAATTCTATCGTGTTGCAGGCATACAATCAAAAGAATGGTAGAGAGATCTAATCTCAAGAATAGCCGAGTTTTCAGGTTGAACCTCCTTCAAATCTAATGCAATCATCCCTAGAGATTTTAATAATTTATAATTACAAAAACATTATTTACTCCAAAAAATACAACAAAAAAAACCACTTCGTAAAGGTTTTTTTCATGTGGGGTTTTGGTTGAAAAATCCCACCATTTTTTCGGTCTAGGCAAAATTTCTCAACCCAGTCGCATTCATGATTAAAATCACGCTTAGCATAACAACGTTTCTGTATGACAGTGCGGCGACACCTCACCTCTGTAGAGTAATTTCATCATGGAGCTTATCTTGGATTTATAAATTCAGTCCTGGCCGGCCCGGAAACAGCCGAGCAACCAACCACGCCTCTCATAATTCATGTGGGTCCTGCTTCTCGTAAAGGCACGTGTGACACTCACTCGTAAGTCCCCTGAGCACGTCGTGTCCTTTCAAGTCGCCCAGCACAGGAGTTATTACACGTAATTGCCACAGCCCGGCCGCCGCCGCTGTGTGACGTAATCAAGACCAGAGAACAGGACAGCCAATCAGAAAGCGATCTCCGCAAGGGGAAGGCAAGGGTACGGGGTTGGGGTTGGGTTGGGGTAGAACATTTTCCAATTTGACATTCTTGTCCGGACATCCGTTAGGATTAATTACCGGTGTTTGTTTTAGAGGATAGGTTTTTAAATTAAAACAAATATTTAAATTAAGTATTCTAAGATCAATAAAGGTGGATGAGTAGCAAATTTCATGTTTTCACCATCGATTGAAGAAGTTGAAAACTGTTTGATAAATAGTAGAGGTTAAGATTTGAGCTGATTCCAACAGTTTAACTTTTGGTCGAGTATTGGTCGAGTTAGTATTAGTTTTAGGGCGCTTTAACAGCAAAGATTATTCGCGCCTCCAAGATATTTGTTTATTATGCTGAACTTCTTTTCTTTCTTTCCAAGGGGAGGAAGCCGAGGAACGTAAGGGGAGACGCGGGGGGACGCGGGGTGGACAGGCCTATGCTGGTCAGAACCAGCCACAAGCGTATGGGGAGGGCAGGGGTTCCCCCACGTCGTGGTCGTCTTCGTCTGTGTCATCAACTGTCCGTGCTGTCATTGTCGTCGCCGTCGGGGAGGTAGTCAAAGGGAAGGGGAAAGTTCCCCGACGACGACCCAGAGCTCGCCATTAGTTTCAGGGAGAAGAACTCCCCTAATCACGGGCCAAACCACGAGAAGGTTGCGAGTTGGAATCTGATAAAAGAATATTTACATGTCTAACCCGATCTATATGCGTAGTCCCTCACAGTAGCAATCATAAGTCATGTGGATTTAGTTCAAATTCTTGGGCGTGTGGAAACAGCAACGTTGCTGGTTAAGTCAGGTATAAGTCACCTTGATTTTATTCTTTGTATAAGTGATGCTAAATGAATATGATTGGACTTCACTTAAACGTCAAGTAGGTTGATTTATTGTGATAAACATATCGAATTACGGTAACCGTTTGAGATTGAGATAAAAGGGAAAAAGTATTGATTGCAGTTGTTGTACCCGATTTGTTACATGGGGGGGGGGGGGGGGGGATAAAATACATTTAGCAAAACAATTTTAATTTTAAAGCAGGCGGCTGAGAAACCAATAGACCTCCGGAAAACATAATAAAAACTTACTTGTGCATAGCGCAGAATATTTACCGGAAAGTTCAGAAAATGTTCCATGGAAGTTTGCCAAGTTGAATCTTCCGGAAAACCAACATCCCTTCCCTACAGCTTAGGCTAAATAATTATGTCAATACTCCTGCTGCATGCTGCGGGCTATACGCACGATGCGATGGTTCGGGATCTGAACCGGAACGAACGGTTCGGAAGTATTTGAAACGAACTTTTTCGAAAACGAACTTTTCAAATATTTTAGATAGACTACGCAATTGATGCTGATTTTTGTATTAATGTCATTTTTGAGAAAATTGTATACTTTTTCATAAGGTAGGTACTGAAAAGGAAAGAAAATTGTGGTAGGTTTAGTATTTCGGTCGCATTGTTCTCGGCAAAGGCAATACACGAACCACATCAAGTGCGCATCGCTGTACCTGTACGGCTACTTATTAATTGAAACTCTCCAATCCAGCAATCTCATCAATCATCATTCAGTGTACTGAGGCAGTCGATGAGCAATCCCAGAAGGCTGTTCAGTTCAGACGTACGAATAACTTCAATGCGCGTATGTGCTCGAGTCACCCCCCTTCAGTCAGGCTTGCCAGCGTCGGGGATAGAACCCCTGGCTCCTTGAACTAGCTTCTCGCGTGTTGCTACAGTACTCCTCACTACCTGCAGCAGACTACAGACAGATGCTATCTGTACTCTTGCTTTATTAGGCCCCGCACCTGGACTGGGGTACAAACGAGTGCGTGTTTATAGTAATTCAACCAACCGAGGGAGGATATGGCGTGAGGCGATGCCGCGCTCAAGATACTTGGTAATGTATGCAATGCAAGAGCTAAACGTTACATTACACGAACGAGAAAATACAAGATAATAACGTAACGTGGATGGTCTCGACTTCTTGCATGCACCATGCAGTCGAGTAGCTCATTGGCTACACGGAAAACGGGAAGGATGCTTGATCCCCGCCATCGCAACCCTCACTCAAGGTTTGTTCAAGTTTACCTCGCTCAAATGTGATTGCTGGGATTGGCCACCAACAACCCTTCCACGTTTCTTCCTAGCTCTCTAAATTCCCCAATTCCCAAGTCTAGTTTGTCACTTGAAGAAAAAAATTTGTGTGCGAAACAATTAGTTTTACCCGGTGTGACCCTCTTCTCTTATAGGTAACGTATCTGCAATATACCAATGATTTTTTTTTCTGGCTCACGTCCTGAAGTCAGTATATTATCTGAGTGTTACTAAACTTTGCATAGATATGGTCATGTATACTCCCTTCTAAAGAGACACATTAAACAAATCACAAAAATTCTAAATAAATTAAATTGAGTTTTAGGATTTTAGATTTTTGTAAAATCATCAAAATTGGTAAAATACGAAATTTATTTTTGGCTAGTTCGCAATAACGCTTCATAAAATATATAACCTAGCTTGACAACCACACAAAATTGCATATCGATCAGATGACAACTGGGTGCAGGAAAAGTTTCACGAAAAATCTCATAGGTATAAGCTACTGTTTTTGAGACGTCTCAAATTCCAGCATTCACCGGAACTATTGAAGAAAACTAGGAAATTTTTCAGTCAGGCGTTCCTACCGAGTGGACTTGGGCCGTTCTCAAACGCCATTGTCTCTTATCGCATCTAGTCGAGCATCTTGTAACGTCACTCAAACGTGTGTGGAAAGGGCCAAAGCCACAGGGGTTAAAAAATTATTTGCATCAGCCCCTATATTAAAGTCTTATTGTTGAATCCTGCAAGATATAAATCTCTCAGTCGACCCATTTCACTACGCCCAAGATAGCTGTCTCTTGAAAAATAATGATTTTCCACCGCAGTTAACCGAAAAACAACCGGGTTTCGCGATGTAGCAAACGAAAGAAAATAACTCCAGCATTATGCAAATTCTCAAGACATTCGGAATAATAACACGCAACTGAGTGCGGATATTTTAACTCAGACAAAAAAATAACACAAACGCTACAATGTTATTCCTTCTATCCAGCTCACAGCACCACAAATAACCAATTATACAATAATAGTATTCAGAACCTCCTTGTATAACTTTAGCCTATACAGTCTCGGCTATATTTATAAAAATGTTATCGATCAGTTGCTTGAATGAACTCTCACCTTATGTATCTTACCAACATCTAGGAAGAAACTCTGTGATGCGCGAGCTACGTAACATTATAACAGACATTTCGCTTTGTTGGAGAAATTATTATTCATAACTAGAGGTGGATGAAAGCACAATTTTAATTCTGAATATTTAGTACTTTACCGCGAGCATAATTTTGCATTTTGTAGCATCCTTTTTCCCCCACCCTCAAAAACTTGTAATTGGTGTTTCCTTGCACTTTGAATAGAAAATTATGTAACAAGCGTTAATTAACATACTTTACACTTCCTTGCAAGTGCCCCCTTATAGTTTCAATAAATAGAAGAAGAAACTAAAAACTTCTCACGTTTTTTACTTTTTACCGCACGAAAGTTACCCTTATACATTTAAAAACATATGTTAGTTTAAGGCCCGTTCCCACATTGTCAGAAGGAAGAGGCAATAGAAATTATATGAAAAATCGATTTTAAAATGGTCGTACTCGTAAAGTGATGATACAAGACTGTTAAAAGTTATAACGATAACGAATCCTTATGACGGACCAATCAGACGTCGATAATCCTAGCAACCGACTCATCAGAAGTTGTAACTCCACTATGACAGGCCAGTATACTGCTATAGCCAATTAAGAGTATTGGATTCCTTATTGCAACAAGAATTATTCCTCGTGACTTTGTGGGAAGTGAGCCCAATACACCATCAGCTCTATTTTCATCTCTGTGAGTTATGACTGCAAATTGAGCAAAACGGTTTCGCTTGTACATAGCACATAGATTTCTTCTCTCTCGCGAGCTGATCCCCAAGTTTGTGCGAGCCAAGTGTACACATCAATAGATCGGCTGGCATGTGGGGGGTTGAGGGTTGTTGGGGGGGGGGTAGGCCTTTTAGTCCGGGAGATCTATATGTGAGCCATCCATCACCTCGTTCACGTTAATAACATCTCGCACGATACACCGACAAACAAAACACGCATCGAGGGTGGAAAGGTGCAATTGTTTTATTAGGTGCAATAAGAGAGCAAATATATTGAGACACGTTTCACTTAGTGATACATCGGTAGACGCAAAACGAAGAAATAAATGCGACTGCAAGGAAACAATCATTTTTTAACTTTCCGTAAGCGTCACTTTTATGTCCGCCCGTCTGTGCGTGTGTCACGTCTCGCGATAATAACCGAACACGACGTCTGATTGACATTTTGTGGACATTGCAAGGATGATTTAGAACGTTTTTGGTGACTAAACGTGGCTAGCAGCCATGGAAAATTGATATATGTTTACGTGAACCGGCATAATCAAACAAAATATGCTTTATACATATATATATATTTATACATACATATATATATATATATTATGTTTATACATATATATACATATATTCATATATAAGCACAATTTATGTTACGGATCAATGTAGTGTCTGTGAAGACACACACCATTGCCTTTTCGAATTCAAATCATTCACTTCAATTCAATGTTAAAATGTTGTTACAAATAGAATATTTTTGTCGGTAATCGATGAATTAATACAAAATCCCGTTTAAGAGTATCCACGTTATCGCTGTTGAGAGGTATTTTCGGAGCACTATCGCGCATTTCACTACCGTACTTATACGGTTTAACGGTGTACTTGGCATCAGCAGTATCGACATACACTTCCGAGTCGAACAAATTGTTAGCAGCTGCATCGGCCTTACGATGTATTGCATTCATGAGTATTCCGCCGCTATCAACGTTATTTCAACCGAGCACCCCTCGTAAAACTAAACCCCACCCCAACGTCGGCGTCGGCGGCGTCGCGGCGACCATAGCACCGTATCAATCATATCTCTGGCGAGTTTCATCTGTGTAAATAATGGATGTATACGCTCGTGACGGAAAACCCACCATAGTGAATATAACGTTTCACACAAAAGTGAGAAATATTGGGATAAGACTCCAGCACCTACAGCTGATGTCCATAGAAGGATGCTGAGAAATTGTGTGCGGGAACAAAAATTTACAACGATATAGTTATTGATAAATTTACAAAATAAATTATTTATCACCTCTAGTGTGGGCAGGATGTCTACAAATTTCCCTACAAAAAATTCTCTTACAGGTTTTCAAGAAAAAGAAATCACATTCTTCAGACTGCAAATTTGTCTTTCTGAGTGGCTAATAAGAGAATTTATTTTCCCCCAGGGCGTCATGATTGGCTGCGATGGCATATTAAAATGGAGATCCGGGAATTTTGGTTTTAGAGATTCGCATTGGTGAGTTTTTGAAGTTTTTTATGGGAAAGGAGGAAATTCCAGAAATACTTTTCCAGGTTTTCTAGAAACCCTAGCTGGAAATCATGTAAAAAGAAGGTATTATTCGCGCTTCGATTCAGATTTTTTTAAAGTGCATTTTTTTGTTACAGCGTTTTAATTGTAATCCTTGCCTTCCATCACACTTGTGGAGCTTGCCATTTCAACGCTATAGGCCTTGCAGCCTACAAATACAGCCCCATAACCATGCTCTTGCATGTGTTGGAGACCTTTGTGTTCGCAACCTATAAAGAGGTGTAGGTAATTATTTAGATTGAACACTTCGCGAGACGTCGAGGAAGTGTTCCCCTTCCTTCCCTTCTAGGTCAGTGCATGACGAACACTGCTGCAGGTCGTGCCATAATAAACTTTTTACTCTTGATTGATAACAACCATAATCGTAAAGCTGACGAGTATGTTCGTGCAAGTCGATAGGGGAGGCACGCGAGAGCGGCGTCGACCAATCAACGCGGCGGTGGACAACGCCCCTCGACGCGGCGTCGTGGTCTCACTTCTCGCGGCTCGGAGCGTTTACTATTTACCGACAAGGATTTACACGCTAAAGATTAATAAAAATACTTGTTAAAGGTTAAACTTACTGAGACAAAATAAAAATAAACATTAGGTTGACCATGACCGGAGAAAATAGTCAAATTTGTTCATTTTCGTGGCCACATCGACAAAAATTAATATTGCGACCTTCTTTAACTTCGTGACCTTGGATATTGGAGGATTTTCGTCGTCATCCCTAACGTGTGATTTTTGTAAGTTGGATATTCGGTTGGGGTGCATATTTTTGTGCAGTTTCGATACCATTTAAAAGCATTGTGTACGACTGGACGAAGTTTGAAAATGAATCAAATTAGCAAGAGAACGCCACGATTCTAACCGGAAATGTGCGAATGTATTATGTAGGAGCCTACTTTTAGGACTGTGTATAGGTATACATTTCCATTTACCAATATTATTTTTTGTGCATACTCGACAAGGTAATGACAATATTCGTACATGATTTGTTTATCTAATATAGGTTGCGTTTGGCCACACAAAACCTTTGAACCTTTGAGTTCAACCAAAAATTAGCATTGTGTAATATGTATATTGAGGACTCGGGAAAAATCTGTGGCGGAAATTGAAAAAAGGGCTATGCACGAAAAACAAGATTAGTTATATCGAATGGGGAAACCTATCTCCTAGAAATGTTGATTTTCCTGTACGTAGTTCGAAAAGTACGGAAGTTCTGCACTTGAGATTAAAGCAACTTTAAGAAATTCAGTCTAAAAAAAGTTTAACTTAAAGTTCAAAGATATTTTAATGGTATAAGTTTAGATTGACATTACGGTAAAGAAACTTACAATTAAGCCGGAAATTGTCTCCTTGGCGTCAGTGGACGTTAGAGAACGATCGCACATTTTGGACGAACCGGAGAAGAAAGGACCACGGAAAGGCGGAGTTTTAATATAGGCTGTCACCTCGGTATCTTATATTTTGTACATTGTTTATTTATATTGTAATTTGTAACCACCTCATTTTCGTTCTTTAGTTCCGTTTGACGTGTACAATTCAACCGTTTCAAGTTCTTTAATTGCAAGCTTGATCGAGATAAGCGTAATAATTGTACATTTACAAGTCTCGGCGAGAGGAGACCCGAATGTACCGGGGGGCCTTGCTTCCGTAGGGGGGCTGTCAACGACAACACGCGTCCGTCAATGGGACCTACAGGGAGGAGTGATTGATCATGCCGTCGTGAATATGCTTTCAGGTCGGAAGAGTTCCGTTCAAAAGCCGGGTTTTATGATGTACAGCCGCGATGACAAAAAATAAATCAAGGACTAAATCCAATATGGCTGATGTTTGTTATTGTTCACATGTAAGCCTAGTTTTTCATATTTGAAACCACTACCAGAATATAAGATGACAGAAGCGTATTTATGTGTCCACTGTCCAACCCGATTTATATGCGCAGTCCCTCACAGTAGCAATCATAAGTCATGTAGATTTAGTTCAAACTCTTGGGCATGTGGAAACAGCGACATTACTGGTTTCACCTTTGTGCTAGTAAAACAAGTACTGATACAACTGATAAATTAATTAATTTGTGTTTAACAGTAACACTTAACACCCATCATCTGAAGTAAAATTTACCAAATTTTTACATCATTGCATGCGGGCGGGCGAATCTTTCAATAATAAGAACTATCTCTTGGGGGGGGGGGGATTTATTCATACAAAATGGCCGAATTCATTACTTATTTCATTCTCATTGGTAATTCTCATTTTGTTCATACATTTTTTTCGAGTCCGGGAAAAGGTTTTAATGCAAATCAGTCGTCAAGGTTTCATTGTTTGACAAATTTGACACATCCAAATCTTATAAATCACATTTATACTATTTTTGGATACGAAAGCTCAAAGTGTGAATGAACACTATAAAAAGGATGTCTAAATCCACAATTACTTTCAAAATCTAGTTTGTGTATAAAATGTCAAGGTCGCCGCCAGCCCGACAATACCGCGGCCTTGCTCTATCTACACCGGGCCCGGCCGTGCCTCCGCGTTCCAGGTTCGAGTTCAGGGGAGGGCATGGCATGTCAGGCGAGGTATTCAATCTCCATGGGTCGCATTGTCTCTAATTCACCTCGATGCATTATGCTCGGGGCCCATTATTAGGGGCGGAGAACTTTATACTAAAGCCTTTGTCTGGCTATACTTGGCGTCAAAAGGCAGCGCCGTGGAAAAATGATTTATGAATAGAAATGAAAGAGTTAGATTTGCAGTTTTGCATAAACACGACCTTGAAAGTAGCGATTTTCCTACTGACGGGTCAAACTAAAATTGGGCATTGATTTGGATGGAAATAAAACCACTAAACGACGAGTTGTAAATCACTTCACCAAACGTTTATGGACTAACTTCTGCGAATCTTCATGTGCACGCCATCTAGTTTGTGTTGTGTACACTATAGGAAAGGGAAATTCCATATTTGAACATTATTTTTTTTTGGTCCCGGTTTTTTATGCAAGTATGTAAACATTGAGCAAGAAATGAACATTATCATTTCCTTGAGTCTTGACGACTAGAAGAAAAAAAATTGAGTTTAAATTATGTATTTGGGGGTGAAAAGTGAAAACAGAACCAACATGTTCATTTGTCGGTAAGTATGTAGTTCGAGTTAGAGTTCGAGAAGTAAGTAAGTACTGCACTTGAGATGCTTAGCGTGATGTTTGAATCGCAGTCGCACCCAAGCCGTACAACGATGTTAATAATAGAGACGATAGAGCGGTAAGTGACACTAATATCCCAAACCAGGAATGAAACTTTGTTTACCGGACAAACTTTGGAATGAACCCTCTGCAAAGATTCATTCTTTACTCCGTCTACCATTCTTATTGGAAGAGCGTAGCAAATACTTCTATTTGACTACACCCTGAGAAAAATAGCTGCGTTTTTAGTCTATTTGTTCGGTCTCTACCGGGCCAGCGGATACTCCGATCTTGATGAAACTTTTAGGAAACCTTCGCAATCTCTTACCTTAGAACTGCCACGTTTTCGGGCACAATAAAATAAACATTTGCAGTGGAAATCGCACTTATAACATATTTTCTATTTTGAGTACAATGTTTTGTGCGATTGTTCGTTCTCTACCGGATACACCGGCTATTCCATCTTATGAAATTTTAAAGAGACCATCAAAACTATTGAACTTAGATATGATTAGAATTTAAATACAATCAAATACGTTTTCCTCGTGAAAATAGCACTATTTACGATGTTATTCTAACGTAGGACAGCAGGGAGGCCACACGCTCAGTCTTATCAACGCGAATATAATAAGTGTCCACGTACGGACGGCCAAGTATTGATGCATTAATGTGCACATGAGGTCGACACCTTGGAATTAGAATCCGAATGTGTCTAGGGTTAGAAGATCTCGCGCCATGGTAATCTGAGAATTACCAGCTGATCCGATGCATACGGATGAGGGAAAATGTAACCACGTTTCCTCGTTCGTTGATGGCGTTTAGCATAAGTTAGCGCGTGCTCGTCAGGCGACACCAAGATCAAAGGGAATAGAAACCATCTTCACCCGCAAGCAACAAGCGACACGGCCACCACACCCCACCACAGGTGTTGTCAGACTAGAGATACCTCACACTGTAAACACGAGGTGTGAAGAGCTCGAGCAGCGGGTTCGACAAGGTGGCCAATACTATGCCCCCCCCCGAGCACACGAAGGAAGGGGGCGAAGTATGTTCCCACACCCTTAGAAAAATTACGGATTTCCGTACAAAGTGGATGTCTTATGGCTAAAACAGACCAACCCCCCTGGAAAAATAACACTCCCGACGCACCTAACGAACACAATATTTGGGTAGAAACTGGGCGGATGTCCGCTGTAACACATCAAATTTACGGGCTCGGTGTGGCCATTTATAAATGTGAGGAAACTATGTGTCGGGTGTGAAGGGATGAACACGAGGGCTGTCTCAGAGGATAACATCTTTGCTCAGAGGACTTCTATCCCTATTCCCTGCCATTCGCCAAACAAAAACTTAGTGGTGATTGCCGTCAGTGGCAACCCGGCGGGGAATCGAACCTGCGACCTCCGAATCAGACTCCCGCTCGTAACGGATTAGATTGAGCTACCTCTATCGGTAAAATACTCTGATGGATGGAGGTTGTGAGTCGTGACGTCATGTTTGAAGGGGGAATACCAACACCTTCCATAGAAGTCAACACAGCTGATGTTGTAGGCTGGCGTGAAAACATGCTAACATAACCTCCAAAGTGTGGCATTGAAATTGTATTGTTTACATTTAGGTTTTACTCAATGACGTAGACTGATGAGTGTGAAGGATTACGTCCAGGTCTAGAACATAGCCTAGCGTAGAAGAAAACTGTGACAAAACTGTCAAGTATCCAAAAGCAGCATTCTAGATTCGAGAACAAGACCTAGCTCAAGAAAAAGAACTAGAATAAAAACAATAACATTCAGACACATCCTAACTAGACAAAATTTTCGAATAAATGTCGAGAGCGATTGTCGCGTTTTGTCGCAAAGTTCTGACGGAACCGTATTTGATGATCCGTATATCCGCATTACAGTATATGTCCGCATCGACCGGAAGATGTCGGTCGCGGTTTGAGCGAAACGTCGTATACGGATTTCTATTGTGGCAATCACAACACCACACAAATAATGTCTAACATCACTACATATAATTTTACAACGTGAATACATGGTGCACGATTAGTTTATGGTGGCCGAATGACTGGGCAGAGCTCTAGTCGTAGACAAATCGCTTCGTGATAAGGGGGTGATATAAAAGACTTGATGGCGATACGATCGGTGGGCGGCGCCTCCACACGAAGAAAGACGGCACGAACGCTGTTTGCACCCCACCCCACCCCGTGGTAATATACAGAAAAGAATCTGTTCACCGTAGAAAGGCGAACAAAACAGCACTAAAACATGCATCGGCCTGATGTTTATGTTGTGTAACAAACAACCGTAAAAATTCCTGATGAGTTTGGTATTTTGTCATTGTGTTGAAAAATTCTAGTGACAGCAAAATGTCCCGGTGTTTTGAGTATGTACTTCGTAGCAAGCGCCTAACTCGTGAAAATTATAAAACGCCATTGTTTGAAACTGAAAATAAGTTGTAAAATTACAAATGTATTTATTATATTATTAATTGATTTAAAATCAACGGTTTAAGCCAAACTAGGCACTAGGCAAATCTCATACGAGGGAGTAAGTTCTAGAGTTTAGACCGACATGGTGCCGGAAATGGAATCCACACGGTATAGGCAAGGCAACCGGTGCAACCTAAGTTGATTAATTTTAGCTTTAACTTTCAGCTTGTTAGGCTATATACCAGTGTTGTAATTTATACAATAACCAGAATGTAATACGATAACAAAATTAGTACAGTTCAAAAACATTCAAATTGCTACCTCTAGTGATGAGCCATTCAAAGGCTTTGCAGTTTGCATGGGTAGTCGAGATCAAAAGCAAACTGATGTACTCTTGCCTACGCATGACATCAATGCTGGCTGCGCCCGCGGATGGAATCGTGCCCATTGAGTTCGGTCGGTGTATTGAGTATATTATTCAAAATACCGGTCTCTGGTTGGCCATTAGTCGAAAGTCGATGGCGTCAGCACCGACAGGGATTGTTTAATCAGCTTCAAAAATCAAAGTCCCCCAATGAAAATCAGTTGTAAACGACTGGGAAGACTTATACGAATCATCTACTTTTTGATCGTACGGTGTGCAACGAGGCGGATCGCGACGGTCGGAAGGGGACGCGTTGAAATTTTGAACATATGACACGAATGTGGAAATATAGGGCTCTGCAGTAACACTCTTACAAATTTTGTTTTAAAATAATAATTTAAAAAAAACTTTTCACGAATTTTGATTTTGTTAAAAACTCCAGAATTGACCATGTTCGTGATTTTTTTCTGTCTGATAAAGACAAAATTTTGAAAATCAATGACCGCAGGGCTGTCCATGTGTGCTTTATTGACAACTTTACAAAGTTTCATATACGCCGGATGCTTCTTGGCCGAGCGAATAGCTAGTGCCAACTGCCAAATGTGTCCAATTCCCTCTGAAGCCGTCCGTGCAGCGATTAGCATTGCACGCGACGACAGGGACCACTGACGTCAAACAACGGCCGATAAAAAAGCCCGATAGTATAATATGCCCCCTTCCTTCCGCAATTCAAACAAACAACTTTATGTTTAACGGTTTTGGCAGGGTGGTGGACTTTTAGGGTGTGTAGTGGGTAACAGGCAGCTGCTTGTCTGACTTCTCGTAATATTATAGGGGATGATGTTGTGCGTTGCACACACAACGGCTTCGGAATCAATCCCAGTATGATTCCAGGTAGTAGGAATCGAACCCAATACCTCTTGAACCATGTCCAGAATGCTATCGTCTCTAGTCGATAACCCAACTACTTGATGTCGACTGGCTTACTGGCAGTTACTGCTACTACTCGAACTGTTACGGCGAACCATGATGTAGTGGAGTAACTGGCGTGACTATTTCGCCATAAAAACTCCATCATGTTCTAATATGTTTCCAAAATATAGTTTTATATTTTGATCAAAGATTGAATTTTGATTAGTCTAATTGTTTGATTTTAAAAGCAGGAATAAAATACAAATATATAAAATGTAAAAAAATCGGTATTTTTTAAATCAACTTTTCCCAATTTAGACAAGCAGTAAGATAATGTCGATATAGTAGGAATGCGAAAACTTTGTTGGGTGCGAAAAACTAACGAATAAAGATGTTCGTGGATGATATATAAAGTTATTTTTCCCAAATCTTATTCCTTAAAATTGGCGCACGTTATTTAGTCATTCCACAACGATGCTTGGTGACTACATATTATTAGGCCTACATGTTCGTGATAGTGACCAACGTGTTGGAATCCTTTCAGAAAGAACTAGAGTAATGGCCACCAACAATATCGATGATGACGTCAAAGAAAATCCGAAGAATAAGGCGCTTAAAACAAGAACTGCGTCAGAGTAGGTACTTGAAAATCGCATTTCAGACTTCTTATCACTTGAGACTGAGAGCTAAGAGTCGACATTCTGAAGATCACTTTTCTCACAGTCGACACGAATTATAGGGTCTAGCACTCTGACAAGAAGTCCGTCAGTAAGAAATAAATCTATTACTATTGCGTAATGCCGTTCGTCGAGTTGCAGCCCAAACAAAGCGTATTCCCAGCAGACAGAAAGACAGACAGACAGGCCGAGGACACGGGTTTTCGAGGTCCGAACTCACGGCCCATCGATCTCGCGTGTCGTTATCACGGATGGTCGCCAGTCACGCGACCAAGCCGACCTGGCACGCGTGCTAATTCTGATGCCTCCCTCCCTCGTAACAAACTAAACTACTAACTACTCAATATAGGTTAATAACATCGTCAGAACGAGACTGGAGAGCCGCGATACGATTAGCTTTTATAATTAGACAACTGCGGCTGCAGTGGGTGGGGTAGTTTATGCAAAATACCATTACCAACTTACCACATAAGCGGTACCGACTTGTTCCTAATCGTCCCTTCCGACTACAGACTAGAGATTACCACAGTGCAGGTCCTTACCGTCCTAGCACCTCTGAAGGTATAGCTGATTCTCGCATAGACTTTCAACAAAATTTGGCAACTCTTTTATGACTTTGTATTCAAGGGTTAACATTTTTAACTTCCCACTGAAAATAATTTAGTTAAATGTGACTTGAGTGGGAGCTGCGAACTCGCGGTGTTTTGTAATTATTATTTTTAATAACAAAACAGCTGTACCGGTACTTAAGACGTTTTAAAAAATTTTAGTTCTTCAGGTGACATAAAGAGCCAATCTAAATGTTACTTTGTAACGGTAAATCGCGGTAAATATACGTTCTCATTAGAAATGCCCTGCGAATATCGATGAGAACGTGAGCCCGCAGCCTGTGGACTTTGCTAACGTTACTACTTGTGGCTGTGGGACTTTGTTACCGTAACTACCTGTGGCCGTGGGACTTAGTTACCGCAATTTGTCTGCTATTGCTTTCAAATTTCGTAGAAGGGAATCGAGTAGGATGGGAACAATCTCCTGTCAATAATATCGATACAGATAACAGACAGTTATGTCTACCAATATCGAAGACTAAGATGCAGATTTCGATCACGGTTCCAACGCAAATTCAGATCCATTTGATTGCAATCACACGACATCACATTAAACGCTGTAAAATTAGCACTGATATACAGAACACAACATCAAATCCGAAAGCTTACAATAAACGGCACGCCTTCCGCATTCGAATTGTAATTTATCAGCACAACATACACTTGTATCCCTCCGAATACGATCAACAACGTATAAACAGAGTTTCGCAGAACGAAAGACATAATTAACTCTAAAGGCCTAGGCTAATGCTTCACCCGAACCTCCAGGCAAAATATCAAATTCTTGAAAGGGAATATCTACAAAAGTGCAAGCACGTGAAAAGTCATTACAATTCAGAATATTTTTTTCATACATTTATTAGTTTAAGTATAGGCAGCGCATTATCTTAATCGTTCGTTCGTTCGACAGATATTTTTTTTACCAGAGAATACTTTTGCATTATAAGCAAGATAGGGCGAACGAGTAGCGCCTGGCTTATATAACACCTTTCCATAAAATGAGAGCAAATAAATGATAAAATATCTTTTGTTTGTGGATTTTGACAAAAAAAAAACTCAAGACACGAATTACTCGCTACTGCATTTTTGCATAACGGTCGACATGGGGCAATGGGCAACTCAGATCGCCACAACAACATCAAACACATTTCAAAGAATGTAGGTCTAGGCTGCGCACAACGTGCCAGCACATGGCCTATTATTAAATTAAAACAAGTAAAACGACTATGTCGCCTGAACAAAACTGTCCTCGTTAGCTAATGAAAGGGGAAAACTACTCCCCTCCCTATGGACACCACTCTAATGGTTGCTGAAATTGTTGCTCTAATGAGCGAATGCCATGGTAGAATTATGTAAAATTATTAAATAATGTAGTCAACACAATCATAGAAGGTTGCATTTATGAAATGTTCCGTCTCTTACATATAAGAATACGAGTTGCAATGATACTCCGAACTCGTATCAATCGTCAAATCGTGTAACATACAACCGGGATAAACTTTTACCGGGCGAGACTGAAGCAGCAGGAGGCACATGATTAATTTATATTATATGGTGCCCCCACTGAACTGCAACAGAGGTAGATAAAAACTACATGATTGTGTAGGTATATTATTTAAAATTAACAAAACACAATCATTGGAGACTGAAGTATTGCATACCGATTGCTCCCTCTCCTCCTCCCTCCCCCCCCTCGCTCGCAACATGTTGGCGTTTTATAAATTTATTTATTAGGTGTCCAGAATGTTTAATTGTAATACTTTCTTCTTTATCTATGCATCAAGTTGCGTGGTTAGTCGTAAACATGGCAAATGAAATCAATTTAGAGCATAAATAATTGACGGGTCGGCTCGTAGTCGCAAGTGCAGCACGCACGCACAGACGGGGGTACCGACTTCTTGTGAACCCAAGGACTCCTGGCTACATCTCTACCTGACCAAGGTGAAGAAGAAGACTTTGTTTCGGACTTGGCTGTTTATATTGTCTTCCCAGATCGCATATAAACGTGTGCCTAAATCCCAGTGAAAAATTAGTACCTACCTAAATAGTTACCCTACCATGTCGCCTTTCCATAGATTGCTACAATCATGTTTTGAAAATTAAATGGAGCTCATAAGTCACTAAGACTGCAAATGAGCCATACTCCCTCCCTCCCCATCCGACCGTGCGCGTGACACATGACTCACATCTCACGATAAAAACCGAACATGACCTCTGATTGAATATGAAGAGTGGTGTTTTACTTTTTATGATGGCATTGTTCTTCAACAAGGATGATATGGAATGGTTTTGGTGACCCTGGGAATTAGAGGGACGAGAATATAGTTACACTAAAAAGAGAGATTTGTTTGAATTCGGCACCAAAAGCGATCTACACAGAACATTTTTTTTTTTTTAGAAAACAATTATTTCCTAAAACGAAAAACGTAAAAGTTCCATTTTTATGGAAATTGTTACAGCCCGAAGCTCACCATCTCCTCCAGGGGCGTAGCGAGGGGGGGGGATCAGGGTGTCTGATCCCCCCCCCCCCCCCCCCCGAAATCAGAAGAAAGGTTATAATAATACTAAAATGCACGATGTACTATGTGGCATTATATATGTAGGCCTTACCTATGGCAAGATCTTGTAAACTGACAGTATGTGGATCTTCAGAAATTTATAAATTATCGACAAAAGCACTCCAAAACCTAGTAAAATGTCACTATTTGCAATGTAAGAAATCAAAAATTTTCTGGGGCTATGCGCCCCAGACCCGCACTAACTGGGGGGCATCCCCCCCAGAGCCCCCATTATACTAGGATATATGTACTTTTCCCGAAATGATAGTTTCGTTGACAGTTCTACGATTTTTTTATATTAACCCCGAAATTCATCCCCCCCCCCCCCCGAATCAAAATCCTGGCTACGCCCCTGATCTCCTCCACATACCTAGTGGGTCGGCTGGTCATACTGCAGCCATTCACTTAAAAGTTGAGACATACTAAAAAGCTCAGGCGCGTAGGAACTTTTTGAATTTATTAGCAGACTCTGTGGGTGGTATACCCGGGGTAGAATTTGGCCCAACGCATGCCTCTGCTAATCGTAAACGGCGATTCAAGAGAAAAAGTCCATCTCGCAAGACGCAAACATCAGCTAGCTAGTAAGAAGGGAGAAGGGTACTTTATTACTCCTCGAAACTAGAGGCGAGCTCTGTCAATCGTCGTCGGGGACACCTCCCCTTTCCCTTGACGACCTCCTCGGCGACTATGACAAAGACGATGGCGACCGCGACGAGAGAACCCCCTTTCCTCCCCCTACATATGGCTGGTTCTGACCAGCATGGTCCCCTCCCCCCCCATATCCCCTAGGCTAGAGTGGCACAATATGACCCAACGGTTGACGCACCCTTCCAAATAAACCAAACAAACTTTTATGTTTGTTTCAACTTCAAGTGTTGTCTCACCATAAAATCCCAACATTAATTCATGGTCTGACACACAGTATTTTTGGTTGATATTGCCTTTCAACAAGGATGATACATTGTTGATGACACCGGGAGTCAAGAGGACGGGGCTAGCCCCCAAGAAAAGCGGAATTTCTTTGTATTCGGCACCTCCAACAAGGAGAGTTGAATGCTGGAACAAGCATGGTGTAGTAACGGTAAGCGTCGCTCTCTCTTTTGGGTACACCCGTGCACGTACACCCATGCATTTTACTTAATTTGTACTAACCGACAAGAGGTAGCGCATGCGTAGCACATGATTCTTGATTGAGTCTGATTTGGTACCGTACGTCAAAAGACTCAATCCCCTCCATGGACAATCTTAAATTGAAAAGGTTTTCCAAGGTTTTCTCCAGTTGTTAAGGCAAATCCTGAGATTGAGTTCACAATAATTAACCTAGGAGCCTTTTATAACCATACCTCCCAAGCTGCATAAGCCTTCACATGATTGACAAACTTGAAAGTAGGGGCCTAGATAAATGCCTATGGGCCTATCTATGGACCGAATACTCAGACCACTGTAGTCTGATCACACAACTATTAACTATGATGGCTTTCACCCAGAATTGTTTAAGACTTTCAATGATCCCCGTATTTATTTTGGAGGAGAGACAATTTTTGTATTTACTTTGGAGGTGGTACAATAAAATTGTTATATTTTTAAAACAATTTAGACAGTGTTAAGAGCTAGGCCTATCCGGTAATAATGTTTCTTCTACTGAGCCATACAATCCCAGGCAGTGTTGAATACAGCTTCTAGGAAGCATCGCAAACGCTTTTTCAGGCGCGTTGTTGGATGAGCGTTATTTTTTTTAAAACAAAAAAGCGTAAAAATAGAGATTTCCATGTGAAAGAATTTTTCGATAACGCTCAAATTTCACACGATTATATTAATTCATAAAATTAAGGTTCTGCAAAAAAATCATTACAATCGGATAAAGCATGTAAGTAGGTGTTATAAGTCGAAGAAATTTAAAAAATCAAAAAAAAATCGTAAAATTGCGATTATCACGAGAAATAACTTTTTGATTGCGCTCAAATTTCACACGAATATATAAATTCATAAAACTTAAGTTCTGAGAATAAATCATTACAATCGGATAAAGCATGTAGGTGTTATAGGCCCTAAGCCGAAGAAATTTTAAAAATCGGAAAAAACGTAAAATTGCGATTTTCATGAAAAATATGTTTTCGATTACGCTCAAATTTCACACAAATATATCAATTCATAATATTAAGGTTCTGTGAAAAAATCATTACAATCGGACAAAGCATGTAGCCATGTGTTATAAGTCGAAGAAATCTTTTTAAAAATCGAAAAAAAGTCGTAAAATTGCGATTTTCATGAGAAATAATTTTCCGATTGCGCTAAAAAACATGGCAGTTCTAAGTTCAGAGATTTCAAAGGCCTCCATAAAATTTTATTGCAATTGGAGTATCGGTTTAGCCGGAATCGTGTTAACAGACACTCAAAAATACAAAAAAAAAGAAAAAAAAAATTCCGGATTTTTTTCTCCAGTGTAGAAGAATGGAATCTTCGCTTTGCTCGCCATGCTCGCTACGCTCATCCAATAATCCCAAGGGGGCTTTGCCCTCCCCCCCCCCCCCCCGGGGATTATAGCAAACTGTCATTCGCCCCCTCGGGAATAAATTGAATACATGCACTATATATTCCTTCATTTTGAAATGTCACTTTGCTGTTTTTGAAAGGGCACGAACATATTGCTTTGAAGGTTTTTGTTAAGGTTTATGTTTGTAACTGTAATCAAATTGGCAGACCATACGAAAAACTTGTGGGCAACTCACGAGGAACTCGATTTGTGAATGTATAGTCATTCGAAGGGTTCCGACTTCTGTTCTATTGTATGTTGGCTCGCAGTCGCGCATTGAGAGGATATGCGCTTGCAGGACTGATACAGGTTGGTTAACACAGATGCAATATGTGGGTTAAATGGTCAGTGTACTTTTCGATGCAAAAACACTATTATCAGGTACGGTAACCAATAGGCTACATAGGCATCCTGTAGAAGGCAATGCACAAGTGTCAACATTGACAATGATTCCGGCATAAGGGGACAGTGAGGGGTTGTGTCTAAAGAATATATGTACCTACAAATATTAAATGGTGGAACTAAGCGCCCACAGGGCCAACTTAGTAAAAAAAAAACACAGTATATCACACTGTTTGGAAAATATTGGGTATTCGTTTCGTTGCTAAAATGACCGTTTTGTGAATCTAGCAGATATTTAAGAACTTTTAGCATCAACAACAACAACAACACACAAAAACTACATTGTTTTGGTATTGCATTCAGCCCACAACTTTTTTCTAAAACGCACAAAACCTGATTTTCAAAATTTTCGAAGCCCCCCCAAACCCCCCGTACTGTCCCTCTATAATACCACCGGGATATTATATAGCCCCCCCCCCCCCCCCCCCGGGATGAAAAGTCTGAATTCAACACTGATCCGAGGTGATTGCAATACCAGTAGGGTAGGTAGGCTACCAAGTTATGAATCTCAGTCATAGGCTAATAGGCCCTACTCAGTGAGCTACAATGTGGTTTGTAATTAGGTAGGCCTACGGTACCTACCTAAAAGATAATTATGTTTGTTTGTAATCCTATAGGCCTATTTCAAAACATTAATGATGAAAATTAGGCAAATGTAAAATAAACAGAGCTAGGAGACCCATTATCCAGTGTTTTTATCTAAGAATTAGCCGGTAGACTACTCTACCACAGTCCTACATCCTTCCGTACAAAGATGTAGGGCATACTAAGATGTTCAACGTCTTGTTGTACCAACATACAAGCAGCTCAGCTCCAAACATATCAAAACATAGTCTGCAATACTTGGAACATCAAGCAAGTCATCAAGTCCTACTTCAGAAATGAAATAGCCCTACACACAGTCTACTAAGTGTTTTAATGTATTGATTTGATTGATTGGATATTGCTTAACGTCTCATATTTATGCAACTTGGCTAATCGAGACGAAGGGAGGGACGTAAGGGATGACGCGGGGGAACAAGGGGTGGACAGGCCTGTGCTGGTCAGAACCAGCCACAAGCGTATTGGGAGGGCAGGGGTTCCCCCACGTCGTGGTCGTCTCCGTCTGTGTCATCATCCGTCCGTGTTGTCATTGTTGTCGCCGTCGGGGAGGTAGTCAAAAGGAAGGGGAAAGTCCCCGAGACCCTACTAGTAACTACAGTAAAATACGATGCCAGCTTACCTGATAGCTCCATGAGAAGAGTAGAATCGTTCCAGCTTGTTGTCAACGGACACCCCAGATGAAGTTTCAGTGAGAAGTTCCAAGTCCGATAGGTTTCACACAGTTGAATGGCACTCAAAACACTTCGGCATAATATAAAACGTATTTGATGGTGAAGCACTGTTACGTTGTAATATTTTCAATCGCAAAACAAATAATGAAACTAATTACCTGGTAGGCTTACAAACATTAGGGTATTTGTTTGGCATTTGTCAAATAGCTATTCGCTTCACCCAGAAGCATCCGACGTACATACAACTTTGCAAAGTTGTCAATAAAGCTATATGTAGGCAGTGGTTAAAGTGGATTCGGAATAGTGACGGTTTGCACTTATGCTGAAGAAAGTATTGAAATGGGACCGCGGGAGGTCTGGGGGGCTGTGCCCCCCAGTTTTGCCCCGCAGGGAATTTTTTTAGGATGTGATTGTCAGAAACTCTTTTAAATCACTTTGGAGAGGTGTGGATAATAGTTGGGATCGTATGGCTTTATTCTACTAATTTTATATTATTCAACATAATTTGACAATATGCATAAAATCTATCACAAATTAGTCCCGGTATGGCATACCGTCGGTAATTTTAGTAACAGTATGCATACCGGCTCATACCGCCCCACTTCAACCACTGTATGTAGGCCTACCCTACATGGACAGCCCTACAGTCTAAGCTTTGTCTCAATCCCCCACAAAAAAATCACAAAGAAAGGTAGGGGACTAGTCAATTTTGTACTTTTGAACAAAATCAAAAATCGTGTTATAACAATGTAAATCAATTTTTTTTTATTGTTTTAAAACCAATTTTAGAAAAGTGTTAGGCTACGCACCCTGTAGAGCCAGGTATATTTCCGCTTTAGTGACAACTATTCAAAATTTTGTACACCTGTGGTGTCAGACAGCTGGGCAATCAATCAGGAATTAAGTTATGTAGGTAGGCCTACTGAATACCAATACCAAACTGAAGAATGAAATGGGGGGCCCCTTAGGTAACGGCAAGTAAGCAAACAAATAGGTCTACCGATCATTGACGTGCTGCTTATTTAGGCTCGGGCTATAGCTAGAGAGGATTTTGAATATGTGGTTACCTTTAGGGCTGGGCAAAGAAATCAATATTTTGATACGATAGGCCTATTGATATGAGGGAATATTTTCATTTTTCAATATCAAAATTTGGACTCCATCGGCCTATCGAAACAAAATAATAAATTAACATAAAAATCAAATTTGGTTAAAAAATGTGAAAGTCTAAAACAAAGATAGGATAGACCTACCATAGGCCTACTTTAGGAATGATGAAGGGCACGCCTTTTGACTGTTAAAATAATTTCAATTTTTTATTTTTATTTTAGAATTGCACAAATAATAAAAAATTTGATAGACCTAGGCCTATAGGCCTATTGATAAACAAACAAAAAATAAACACATTCATATTAGTCTACCCACTCAGTCACTAAACTGATTTTCAGTGGAGTACATTTATTTAAAGCCGACCAAGCTGACCCTGTAGGCGCGGACACCATCGACGAGTGAACAATGACCAACTAGAGACCGGCATATTTAAGTAGGAAACACCGATCGATCAAGCTGGACACTATTCCACCCACAGACAGCACCAGAATCAACAAGCCTGATATGGAACAACTAATTAGAATTTATTATGTGCCTCGTTAGTCGTTGCTAGGACGGCTCCAAAGTAACCGATTAGTTACGAATTTCTAAGCTCAGAACTGATGGACTTAAAAGTCCAAATCAGAAGTTAAAAAACTTCTGACTATAGTTGGAATCGAACCATGGACCTTCTGGATTGGAAGCAGAGACGCTAACCACAAAACCAACGAACCACACAATCACAATATCAATATTTCCGTGTAATATAAACTGAATGACGTCGTAGCCCAGCCCTACTTAGTATCTTGGGCAGCACACAATGCCGAGTCTGTTGGTGAGTTCTGCCATACAAACGAAAAGAAATAGCTAAATCTAGGCTACTTTAGTAAACTAAGTCTTCAAAAGTCATGTAACCAGTGCCAGTGGCAGCTCATGAGCTTCGGTCATATCGTAGGCCTACTAAGACAGTTGCCAGTTAGGGATGGGACAATATAAACGTGTCTCTAAATTCAATAAACGCATACCATGTACCTACTATGTTGTGTGCAATCAACCACCGGCTGTCCAAAGGTTTGACAAATATTTTTAAGCTATCAAAAACATATGTAGGCTTAATGTATGCCCTACACGTGCGGATAGCCAAGATTGTAGTACTACATGTTTAGGAAAGAACACGTATTTGCCCATTTCTATAGGCCTGTACCGTACCGTACCTACCGGTATTGATTCTTAAAATCTCATCTGATAAACGGTCAGTTAGTCGTATGGATTATTAACGTTCGATTAGTCCATTATAAGAATTTTTATTTTGTTAAGCTCATTAGGCCTATAACAATTTCTTACGATCAAACCACAAATAATTTCAAAGGCAAATTCTATTCTCTTAGTACCACTATTTCAATTCCTTAGGATAGTGTGGGAACTGGGCCTTGGGCCTATACTTTGGTATTTTACTCTGCTATTATTTATTTCTAATGTGTAGGACTACAGGTAGGCCCTACTGTGTAATGTTTTTATGTGCTGATTTATTGCTCTCAGAGATGTAGGCTAGGCCTAATGGGGCACCGTACAACGGAAGCACTGCGAGCGGTGCAGTTCAACAAATTCACAGTCTGACCCATCATACATGATGTTATGCAAATTAATAAGACTGTGAGACGGCTCAATCACAACCACATGTGCGAAGCGTGTACTGGTCTGCCTGCTGTCACCAAGCATTCTTTTATTTTTAGTAAACTTTGCCGATTGTTTAAATTATAGCACACCACACTGATGCTTCTGTTATTTTACTACCGTATGAAACATAGGTATTAATTAATAACAGTTACTGTTAGAATATTGGGTACTTTTTCGGTTGGTATAGACCGGTTTTTTAAGACTGGTTTTTTTTTTCAATAAAAACACTGAAAAACAACTACCGGTAAGTAGTTTTGTAACGAAAAGGATTTCGGGTGCGCTCTTATCGATTATATCCTAGAACTAGCGCGGCGCACTGTAGCCAGCGGAAAGTTCGGCTAACCTAACGCAAGTAGTTTTGTAAAACCGGTCCATACCAACCGAAAAAGTTCCGAATATTGATTTGTGAGACAACAATACCGACACAAGTGTGGCTGTTCTTCTAAGTAAATGTGTAGTAAGTGAACGTGATAGCTCGCAGTGTTCTCTTTCTGTCATACGGTCTCAAATTGATGAAATAACATAGGCCTAGGCGAGGCCTACTACTGAGGTCGCTCTACAACAGACCAGCCCCGCGATTCTATAAGGATAGCGTGAATGTCACTACAGATATAGCCTATCAATTGCTATCAAGCAGTTAGCAATGCTATTTTCTGTGAAAAGGATTGATAGGCCTATATCCATAGCCCTATTCCATAGCAACGTTCACGTTAGGTGGGCCTATCCTTTATTTTAAACTTTGTGGGCTCAAATTTTTTTCTACTTCTATAATAACATGTTATAAATGTGAAACTTGTACATAGGCCTAAACATGCAACTAAAATTATGATGAACTTGAACTAAACTGAACTGAATAAAGAATCTTGGTGCAGGAACGAAGCCCATCAAGGCTCTTGGCTATGGTTTGACATTAAGTCTACTCAGAAACTGTCACGGTAATGGGAAGCTAATGCCGGACTATTGTAGAGCGCATTTTAACCTATGGCATAGGCCTAGCCCTAGGTTCAAGGCCTGGCACTAGCTTACCAACTGTGAAAGGCTCTTATAACCTAAATTATGCTTGACAAAGGTGATATGCCTAGGATCTGCCTGAATCTTAAATTGTAGACCTAATCCTAAGCTAAAGAATGATTTTAGGCCCAAGGCCTTCTAGGCTAGGCCTAGCCTAGGCCCAGGCCTAGCCCCTAGGGTCTGCCCTGTTTATCAGGTCTAGGCCCTAGGCCTATGATGCCTAGGCCTAGATGGTGGACTAGACCTAGACTTAATTCTAGGTTTAGAATATATTGGCATAGGCCTCTAGATAAGGCCCAATTCTTAGAAGACCTTAAAACCGTGAGTCAACACCAAAGGCCTGCAGGCCTAGGCCTAGGCCCTAGTGACCTAGGTAGTCTAGAGCCAAAGACCTACGAGGTCATCATGTAACGTGAATGTCAGTAGAATTCAAAGCTATGGCATGCAAAACACGAACACTCTGCCAACCTTTGTTCCAAATAATACTACCTTTTACCTCAAATTTCACACCATCTTCAACACAAACAACACTAACCTACAATCACTATAAGTGCCATATTGGATAATATTAAAAGGGGTTGTAACGTCTGCGCTTATTGGTCCGTCGCATTTCGTACGCCATTGGACAAAAACAACTGTCTCAGCGCGCGAAGACTTAAAAATACGAAATCACCAAGAGTACTATGAACATGAGCAAAGAAATAAAAATATCTTGATACGTAATTTATCGCTTGTTTACAGTAGCGGGTGGAGGGTTAACTAGTATACAGTTAGCTTCCGTTGATCCAAGACAGAATTGACAAAATACATTGGAAACTATTACATATTACAGACACCAGATAACAGAAATCATTTAATGTAGGCCTACCAAACACTGTAATAGGAATAGCTTCACTATCTATAAAGTCTATTCCCATTACAGTATTTGGGCCTACCGGTACATACATTACAGAGGTAGAGGGGCTACCCTATTACACTGGGTCAAATGGTACAAAACTTATTTTTGTATCATGTGACAAAAATAATCACACATCGAATATTATTTCAGAAAATTGTTTTCCCTTAATACTCGTAGCGGAGACAAAGAAATCATAGCTCAAAAAAGTATTGCACCAAGAACTTTACTTTTCTTATTGACCCAAAATTTGCATAAACCAAACGGCCTATAGGGAGCTTTTGTCCCATCCATTATTTTCCTTCTTCTTTTTTCTTCAAGTTCCTCTTTCATTCAACCAACACTTTCAGCCATTTTCCTTTTGACTTTTAAAATATCGGTAAGAGTGCTCTGGAATAGTCTTAATAATTTTTTCTGTTTGGTACAATGAAAGCAAGTTGAGAAAACAACTTGGGTTCAAAATGTGTGATATACAAAATATATTGAAGAATAGGCATAGGCCTACACTGAGAATTCAAGCAAATCAATCAAACTAACTTTTTCCGTAACCTAAACATAGATTTCTCAATTTTATTGGTTGGGAAAAACTCCCGAAGGTGCAATGCCAATTGATTACATATATTTCTCGATTTGGATAGTTGGGAAACACTCGGCTCCCGTAGGTGGAATAATTAATATTTAATACAATCCAGAAATTAAAAAATCCATCCCGATCGGGGTTCGAACCCGAGTCTCCCACTTTCCGGGTGGACGCCTTAGCCAACTAGACCACCGTTTGGATTGTATTAAATATTGATTACATATAGAAATAAATCCAGAAATTCATAAATCCATCTCAGCGGGATATAGAACCCCGGTCTCCCAATTGTCGGTCGGGTGCTTTACCCCTCAGCTAGCGAGACGGTTAACTTCATAACATTTGGATTGTTGGTGCATTGTAGATAGCATGATGACATGACTCGTTTACATTGTAAAACGAGTGCAACCCTAAATATCCATTTGAAGTGAGCCAGTAATTAATAAGTGAAATGCTAAGAATTGAGACCTTTTGAATAGTCCTTGAAGCTTACTGATCTGTGGGGGAGGCTAATTCCAAAATTTAAAAAGAAGTGTGTAATTACTATTTGTAGACAATGATAATACGTAAATATTTTATGCAACATTACATGAAAGTACTGAATGGCATTTCACTACTATAGGATGCAAAGTAAAACCTCTTGTTTTATATTTTTCCAGGGAGGGGGAGACTGTGGAGATATGTGTGAAAACTGAAAAGAGTTGCTGAAGGAAGAAACTTATCAAATAACACTCTCAACAATAGCATACAAGGGGAAGGTCAAGTGGAACTAAGAACAGTTCTACTATATACCAACCTCCTTCAGACTGGCCTTCGACTTACTCGCACAGAGAACGCCACAGGAAAGAGACTACGATCATCATAGAAGTCACCACCGCCGGCAATGAAGAGATGACCTTTGAGAGGATGCACATTCCGAATGTTTCACAAGGCATGATCCGATGGGCCGTGGACTAGCAGCAATAATCCTCCCAAATACTGTTATACCATGGTAATACGAATAAACATGATCTACTCCCCGAATTTAACACAGGAGGCGGTGGCGAAAAAACCCTTGGTACTTGCGATTCATACTCACGGAGTTGGCCATGTCAGTTCTACGTAATTCGATCGAAGTCTGTAGTGACGACGCAGTGATGCGTATGGACTCATGAATCCTTGTCATTTTTTCGTAGCCAATTCTCAGTAGATCGTTTGTATAGCGAATATTTGATCAGTATGATTCCCTCCTTCTCAAACACAACCAAGTTTTTACTTTACAGGGAATATACTGCATGCTCAATGTACATAGCCTACTTTAATGCATACCCAAATTCCTGTCGTTCCTTGTTTAAATAATTATAATTTAAATTCAAATTCTCCCGATTGAAACCATACACACTTGTTTCTAAAGTAATATGGAAAAAACTACGAATCAACGTTTGTCAACAATTCCAAGTATCAGGTAATGCATGTTAAAGTCATGACTTGACCTCACCGACACAAACGGAAACGATTATGTTTACAAGTCATACAAGTTGAACCCGAAGTTACTGAATAGGGCCTGGTCTTGGTTTTGAACAATTGCCATCGCATTGTTGTCATTAGATCAAGAAGTTGAACTTCTTTGTCGATTAGAAGTCGTTAGTAGCGCGGACGTGACTCGGTTTGGAACTTCCATGGAATTCTTCGTCATTTTTTTGTTGCCAATATTTTCCGTCAGTAGATCGTATTTATAGCGTAGCTATTCCTATTACAGTATTTGATCCCCCCTTCTCCCACACACAAAATATTTTCTTTTTAGCAGGCTACATTGCATTGAGCCTGCATCTCAATTTACTATGAGCTCCATGCTCAATGCAATACACAATTCACTTGTTGCTTGTACTGGGTGGTATAAATTTAATTCTATATTTAATTTTAGTAATCAAATCATAACCCGCACCATGTGTATTCTACAAAGTAAATACTGGGGGAAAAAAACTTACTAAACATAACGCTTTGTCAACAAATTCCAAGCTTCATAGGTAATTTTGATTGTCTTTAGGTAGGGAGGGGTCTCTCCGGTCTACACAGTAAAACAAGTACATTTTTCAAAAGTATAAATAAATAAATAAATAAATAAATTGTATTTAGAGTCTAGGCCTACCCACTCGGTTATACAACTGATTTTCAGTGGGGGACTTTAAATCAAAGCGACCAAGCCAACCCTGTAGGCCCCGACGCAATCGACGAGTGAGCGATAACCAACCAAAGATCGATATTTTTAATAGGAAATATAGCAATCAGTGGTATGGACAGTGCGAACACCCGCGGATCAACGCCAGAATCAACAAGGCACATTCGGCACAACTCTGAATTTATTATGTGCTTCGTTGCTAGGACGGCTCCAAAGTCACCGTTTACAAACTCCTAAGACAAGAACTGATGTAGGCCTACTTAAGTCCAAATCAGAAGTCAAAAAACGTCTGACTTTAACGGAAATTGAACCCTGGACCTTCTGCATTGGAAGCAGATACGCTAACCACAAGACTTTCATTTGTTCAATTGTTCAAACTTGTCAAAAAAGTGCATTGCATTCCTTAACAAATGTAATAATTTCCATTCCTCTCTAAAGTAGGCTAGATGTCAAATGGATACTGCAAAATTTTCAGAGCTTAGAATTTGAAAATATTTTTTCGTCTTCAAATCAAATCTTTACAATTCCTTAAAATCACTCACAATTCACAAAGCAATTTCGGAGTAGGCCTCTGCCTAACATTTAATGGGAAAGAACAATTTTCAAATGATCAAGTAAAGTTGACGCTGAATGTGATAGGATTTATCTTAGCTTCAGAGAATTTTGATGATCGAGCGCATATGGCCCAAAACATTAGTTTACAATGGCCAAATTAGCTGCAGTCGTTATCAGCAGGTGAAAGGTGTTGTTGCCCCAAGCCCTCCAGGCTGTGCATTATGTTATTTAGTAGTGTTGACATAGGGTACTCGATTCCTACCAGACTCCTTTTGGAGTCGATTCCTTCGAAAGTTGGTTGCCGTGTAAAATATTGTGTCAGATAACCTAGATTATGCTGTTTAATACCAAGCCATCCTTACAAAAAAAAAAAAAAAAATTAAGTGTTGTACACTTACTGCCAAAACATGCTATTTGTGTTAATCATTTTTTGAATCCAAAAGATTCTACTCGCTCAATGAATATCTCTCTGCATGAAATGTAATGTAACATAAATAGAAATACCTACCTATCTATTCATCAATCAATTATTATATTACAGAGTTTGAGGCCTAGCTCAGTTATATTTAAATTTTTATACATTTATCCTAGATATTAATATTATTTTATTACAATTAAAATTAAAATTATTCATTGCACTAACCCTCTTTACCATGTAGGCCTATTTGTCCAATGAATAAACTACTTACTTACTTACTCCCGCCTAGAACAATTTCAACTGAGGAGAGTGTTTAGCATTGGTCAAGGCTAACCACTATTTTTATTGCTGATCGAGGAGTCGACTCCTACTCAATTCCCAAGGCTCCAGAGTAGACTCCAATATTTACTATCCAAATCATCCCTATTATTGAGGCTATACTTCCCCTTGACCTAACAACTTTTTCCAATCCAAACCAAATATCATTATTATAATTCACAACTTATACTTTTGCTACCCAATATAATTGAAGAGAAATTATAACATTGACAGGATGTTTCGTCGCATTGTAGCGGTGAATAATTTACATTATTCCTCAATTCCCGACTAAAAGGTCTCTTGAAAATGTCATCCACAGTGACAACGCTACGTCGGGACTTAGAGAATCAATAATGTAAATTATTCACCATAACGCGACGAAACATGGTGTCAATGTTATAATTTTACTTCAATGAGTATAATTGTTTTCTTATAGAAACTTAACTTCAAGTCAAGTACCAAATACTCCACTTGAATAGAAATTCCAGTTACTTTGAGGCCTGTGAACCAGCCATTTTTTGGAGTGGAATCAGAGATGTATGAAAACAAGATTCATCAACAATGCCTAGGCCCATCGCCGTAATCAGGGGTTGGCAACCCGCGTAAATAGGTAACAAATCTGGAGTAGAGTACAAAAGTTTGCAATCGCAACAATCATCACCAGTCACCACTAACTATGTTATTAAACTATGAAAACGCTTAAGTCCCGCCGCGTTGATGGATGAGATTTTTTTAAAAGTTTTTAGTTTGTGTAGGACCACTTTTCCTTTGCAAGTGCTTTTTGAATGCATTGTAGGTGATTGTTGGTAAGGTTCTATATTGTTACTTGTTAATTGTTATTATAAACCTAAAAAAACTCATTAAAACCTTTATTCTATGGATTCTGGCTAACTTTTTCAACTTTTTCTTTCAGAAAGCAATACATCACCATTACCTTAATATGTAAAATATGAACGTTGTAGCCCCACCCGTTTGGTCAGAATCGGCCCAAATGTCACTAAAATCTCACACTAAAAATCGAAAAAAAATCGTAAAAGTACGATGTTCGCAAGAAATATTTCTTTGATTGTACCCAAAAACGAGGCAGGTCTAAGTTCAGAGATTTCGAAAGTCCCCTCAAATTTTCATCCAAGATCGCATATGCCGTTTGCCCGGTAGAGAGCAAACAAACAGACAAAAATACAAAAAAAAAAAAAACACCCGAGCTAATTTTTTGGGGGGGGATCAGGACCCCCCGAAAGCGAAGACTTCAATTGAAATCTTCGCTTCGCTCATCCAAAAACATGTCTAAAACTAGTTAAAATACTTCAATCACACTCTAAGAATTGGGGAGCCTCCCCCTCCCCCCCAGATCTTGGACATTGTACAAGGTCATGTAGGCCCTACTTTACCCAATCATACCCGGGTAATTTGTATTGCCTTGCCTAGGTCGTACCTATTCATGAATACAATTTTTGTAAGTTGCTGACCAAAATACCAGAACATGAGCTTTGACCATTCAACCAATACATTTTTATTAGTCCTGTCTAAGATTAGTTATTTTTGGCCCTGTAAATGATGATGAAGGAATGATGAAATGAAAATGAATCATAACGGCAACGTTATTTTCAAACGAATACTGAAAAGAGGTGCTTAGCGCAAAATAGACTAGGTACTCTATTCACTCTATTGTAACTGAAACGTTTTAAAGAACATTTTGAAAAAGTTCCCCAAAAATATGAACTTAAATCACCTAAAAGTTAAAGTAAAAACTAAAAGGGTTCCTTAAAAAGTTTTGGGAAAATGAAACTCGTTCAATTAAAAAAGTTCCTTTCCCCAAGTATGCTTCCAATTCACCTTCGGAAGTGACAGAGGATGTCAAACCAACGCAACTTATGTTATGTGATATAATATAATATATCACTTAACATGCGTACGCATACACAGACGTAGGTAGTCATATTTTCCGTATTTAACAACTGCCTTCTGTAATCAGTTTGAAAAAAGCACTTCCTAGTGTTTTATGATTAAGGGAGAAGAGGACCCCAAAACAAATTGTATGAAGGCAATTTTAACCAAGGAGCTTTGGCGTGTGTGATGTACGTAGTCAACCTGCATAAAAAAATTAAATGTACCGTTTTAGGATCTATAATATGCTCTATTTATGGGAGTCATATTTAAAAGCATCATTATGTAGGTACTCTTCTTAATTAAGGTACCGATAAAATGATTATGGTATGAATATGTACATTTATTACTGAAATTGTAATTTATACATGTATTTTAGGAATGAATGCATTTTGGAACACATAGTATTGTGATGTCATACGTAGATCCCAACCCAAAGCAGTAAGAAAAGAACTCCAAATCCAGAAAAGATAGCCGCAACTAGTGCAACTAACAGTTCTTTAAAAATGTCCCTTGTGAACTTTGTACTCGTAACTTCGTAAACGAAGAACCAGGCCGTGAAGAAGATGCCAATTCCAAGTAGTACAATGGTTAGGTGTGGGAATACCGCTGGGTTGACTGGGGACACATATCGTGCCATTGATTCCAATTCAATCTGAAACAATAATGTTGTTATTATTTACTACTAGGAAAACGCTAAAGTCCCGCCGCGTTAATGGATGAGCTTTTTTAAGTTTTTAGTTTACGTGGGATATCTTTACTTTTGCAAGTGCTTTGTTTTGCTGCCTACGCAATACGCATTGTAGGTGATTGTTGTCAAGTTTCTAGTAGTACAACTTTATTTTTACTAGAAAACGCTAAAGTCCCCGCGTTGATGGATGAGCTTTTTAAATTTTAGTTGTGAGGGCTATCTTACTTTGCAAGTGCTTTGTATTGCTGCCTACGATTGTAGGTGCATTGTTGTCAAATTTCTTTTTTACCTGTCAATGGTATTATTTACCGTAAAATTATATTAAAAGCTTTATTTCTATGGATTCTAGCTAACTTTTTCAACTTTTCTTAAAAAGGACTACATCACCATAACCTTAATGTCCATGTATATATGAACGTTGTAGCCACCCTTTGGTCAGAATTGGCCCAATGTCACGAAAATATCGCACTAAAAATCGAAAAAAATCGTAAAAGTACGATATTCATGAGAAATATTTCTTCGATTGTACCAAAAACAATACACCTCTAAGTTCAGAGATTTCGAAGGTCCTGTCAATTTTCATCAAGATCGGATATGCCGTTTGCCTGGTAGAGAGTTAACAAACAGACAGAAAAACAAACAAAAAAAAAAAAAAAAAAAAAAAAAAAACACCCGAGCTAAATTTTTTGGGGGTCAGTGAAATTGAAGTCTTCGCTTCGCTCATCCAAAAACAAAGCTCTGCCTTTACATTAAGGTTGCCTTAAAGACACAGAATAACAAAAATTAATTAATTTACATTTATACAATTACGTTTAACAATAAGTAAAATTAGTTACAGATTATGAAAAATGGAATGAAGTAAAAAATGAAGTGAGAAGTATGATTTGTGACGTATAAAAATAACAAATACTGATTTAGGCCTATACTTGTTACTTCTTGCTTTGGCCATATAGATGATTTCTAAAAATTAAAATTACTTGTCAATTGGTATTATTTAATGTAAAAAACTTATATTAAAAGCTTTATTTCTATGGATTCTGGCTAACTTTTTCAACTTTTTCTTTCCAAGGGTACTACAAATCACCATAACCTTAATGTCCATGTATAATATGAACGTTGTAGCCCCACCCGTTGGTCACAATTGGCCAAAATGGCACGAAAATATCGCACAAAAAATAAAAAAAACTTATATTAAGAGCTTTATTTCTATAGATTCTGGCCAACTTTTTCAACTTTTTCTTTCAAAATGTACTACATTACCATAACCTTAATGTCCATGTATAATATAAACGTTGTAGCCCCACCCGTTTGGTCAGAATTGGTCCAAATGGCACGAAAATATCGCACAAAAAATAAAAATAAATCGTAAAAGTACGATATTCATGAGAAATATTTCTTCGATTGTACCCAAAAACAATACACCTCTAAGTTCAGAGATTTCGACGGTCCCCTCCAATTTTCATCAAGATCGGATATGCCGTTTGCCCGGTAGAGAGCGAACAGACAGGAAAAAAAAAAAAAACGAGCAAAATTTTTTGGGGGAGTCAGTGAAATTGAAGTCTTTGCTTTGCTCATCCAACAATTCAGAAATTCACCAACACAAATTCAGAAACAATCGGGATTTGAACCACGTGTATCCATTCAGATGTATAATAAATGCAACTACAATAAAGAGATTAAAATGTACCCATCCTGTGCTCCAGTGGTTAAGACGCTCATCTGGAATGTGGGAGACCCGTGGGTCGAATCCCGGTTGAGGCGGACTTTTTTAATTTCTGAATTGTAGTAAATAATAACAATTACACCAACGGGAGTGTTTCCCGACTAACCAAATCAAGAAATAATTTTGTACTTGAAATTAGTACCGTCTACTAAATTTTCCTAGGTTACCAAAATTCTCTTACTTTTCCAGGTTTTCCAGATTGTAACCTGTATTTTACCAGGCTGTAAATTTACCAGGAAAAATAAAGTAGTACTTATTTTTCCTTTCAATATTACGGTTGGCAATGGTACCTAGATAGGTCCTACATTAAAATGGAGGTCCGGGAACTTAACCTCGGATTTTGTTTTATTCTATAGATTCGATCTGGTATGCAAAATAAGAAAATTCCATAAGCTAAATCAATTAATTTGACTTTCCCAGATTTATTTCCCTTACTTTGGGTATTATAGTACCGGTACCAGGTTTTCTAGACTTGTACTTGTTTTTAGAGTTCTCGTAATGAACCAAATTCAATGGCCAAGCAATTTTTTTATGATTTTGATTTTAAAAAATTTGTTCTTTTTTACCACGAAAATGGTTGGCTTGGCGCTCGTCAACCTGAGGCGAAATGATCTTACTTCTTTTCAATGCGAAACTAGGGAGAAAGAATGGAAAGCTTGGCTCAACTTCTATATATCTCACAGCATTCACAGCCAAAAATTTTTGAAGGAGAGATTGGCTGCCATTTTTTTTTTTTACATATTTTTGTATTTGTGGGGGATTTGATCCACCACCATACCCGCACTAGCTGGGGGGCATACCCCCAGACAACCCATTGTATACCAGGATAGGATACATTACTTTTCCCAAAACAATTGTTTATTAGCATTGAGGCTATAGTGTGTTTTGATCTCGAGGGTGGAAAGGGAAAACACAGGT
The DNA here is from genome assembly GCA_024449915.1 of Sweltsa coloradensis. Taxonomy (NCBI): domain Eukaryota; kingdom Metazoa; phylum Arthropoda; class Insecta; order Plecoptera; family Chloroperlidae; genus Sweltsa; species Sweltsa coloradensis. The sequence goes on along the minus strand of JAMZAV010000030.1, from coordinate 768,380 downwards.
TGATACAGAGTGCCGGCATTTAACTTAAGCCTCACATTAATGAACGTTTCAAAGTCATTGAAAGGGTTTAGGCCTACATGTTTAAACTGTATTGTATTGTCTTCTCTGCTGTTGACTAGTAGTCGGTGTCAGGTTCTTTCTTCATCTCCCATTTCTCATTTTCACCTTCTTCTCCCTTTTTCATCCGTTTTCACCTTCTTCCTCTCATCCATAAATTTCCATGATACTCTTCAGAGCAAGGCCTCTTCACTTCCGTCTCCATAACGCTCAATTCTCTCTCAATCCCTCCCCCCCCCCTAGTCTGGATTCACCTTTGGCAGCAGCTTGGTATAATCTTAATTTGACGGGAATGTTATTTACATTAAATTTATGATTTTCCTTTTTCTAATTGAATATTATTATGTGTTTACTTGGTTTTTGGCGCGCGGAAATAAGTAGTTTCTGGACTTATTTACACTTTTATTTGATTGAATAACACACGCAATCCACACATTTGAGTAACAATTGCTCCATTTTTTTTAACATATTTTTGTATGAAAAAGGATTAAAACCACTTAACGCAACAATGGGGGACTCCCATATAACCAATTGTACTAACCCTGAAAGATACCATTAACTATTCCAAAACAATTGTTAATAGCATGAGGCTATAGTGTTTCATTCTCGAGGCGCAAGGGAATTACCAGGTTATACTAGTGCCGGCATTTACTTAACCTTTCATTAAATGACACTTCAAAAAGTCTTGAATGGTTTAGGCCTACATGTTAAACTGTACTGAATAGGTTTCTTGCGTTAGATAGTAGTCGTGTCAGGTTTTTTTTTCTCCATTTCTCATTTAAACCTTGTCTCCCTTTTTGATCTTTTTACTTTTCTTCATCAAAATTCATGATACTCTTCAGGCAGGCCTCTTCCCCGTCTCATAACCTCATTTGTCTATAAAACAAACTAAAATTCTTTAATGCTTCCCCCCCACCCTAGTTTTGGAATACCTTTGACAGCACTTTATAGAATTAAAGAAACAACCAAAATTTTTTCCCCCAATCCCCTAGAAAGGCTATCCATTCACATTTCTAGATCAGCAATTTTTCCCAGCTATTCCCCCAACATCCTCCTATTACCTCTGCAGAATTACTTCCCATTCCATCCTAAACGTTCGGGACCTCAACGTTACCAGCCAATCTAGAACGTGTCCTAGGGACTACGGCTACCCAATTAGGAACTGCTGCTCACTATAGATCCACTAGGCTAGCCAGACTAGCAGGCGTCCTAGGCCATTATTAGATAAGGCTCTAGGCCTCAGCCTTAGAGCAAAAAGTCAACATTGAATAGTAGGCTAGCCTAGGCCTAGGCTAGCCGGCTAGGCACCTAGAATCTCCGGCTAGGTGTCATGGCCTAGGGTCAACTACGCCTAGGGCCTACCTACTATGACGTTTACCACTAGATTCGGTACCTACGTCTAATCGGGTTAGATGGCCAGCTTCACCAGCACTGTCCACACCGCCAGCCTAAAGATGCCTGACCAAACCTTACCGTGTTATTTTACAAAACCTTCAAACCGTTAGTCGCTATTATTAACAAAACCTTCAAAACCTTTATAGCTACACGTTTACAGTGTTTAAAAGTTGGTCTCATACTTAAACCAAACAGTGCCCTAGATTCGACCTAGGGCTCGCCTAAGTCGGTTACCTAACCCTAAGGCCTAGCCTAGTAGGCTAGGCTAGTGCTAGGCTCTAGGTCCTACACGCTAGGGCCTAGGCCTAAAGCGATTGCCGGGACCCGAGTCAGCCTAGGCCCTGGCCCCTAGGCTTAGTTTTTCACTGCTTGAGACTTCGTAGTTCGATTATTCAAGAAAACTTAAAGATGCAGTGTATTTGGTATATTTACCATGGTATTTCCAGGACGTTCACGGTCTATATAGAAGTAAATAAACACTCCACGTTGTCCTTCCAAGCCTACGCCTCTTTCAGATCTACGTCAACGAAACACGACGACAGCATCGGCGGTGCACCGCTTGAATGATGTTTCAAACGTACTGAACAAAATCATATCTAGTTGCATGTGGAATATGAAAAGCGCTTTATTTGAATTTGGTCCAAGTAGTAGTAGAATGGTAGTGGGTAGGAGTAACAGATTTTATGACTAGAATTATTTTGCTATTTTAAATGGAAGTAGGTATTTCCATCAGCATAACATAAACAACAAGCATATTTAAAATTAACAATTAACATGTGCTTCAAAATTGATTTAAATTGGTTAACTGTGGGATCCAGAACATTTTCAAATTTCGTAATAAAAGAGGATGAGTTTTCACAAAATATTTTCTTTATGGATTGGGAATTATTTTTGAAAAAAAATTATGAATCCGATTCAAGTTTCTACGTCAAAGTTTACGTGGAATATGAAATTCGATTATTTTTTTGCGATTTTACTTATTATACATAGGTGCATCCTTAAATGTACAAAACTGACTCCAATCAAAAACATGTTAAATGAAACTAAAAAAAATAAATTTTATTTAGAGTCTACCCACTCAGTTATATAACTGATTTTCAGTGGGGGACTTTAAATCAAAGCGACTTAGCCAACCCTGCGGGCCTGACGCAATCGACGAGTGAGCGATAACCAACCAAAGATCGATATTTTTAATAGGAAATATAGCAATCAGTGGTATGGACAGTGCGAACACCCGCGAATCAACGCCAGAATCAACAAGGCCGATTCAGAACAACTCTGAAATTTATTATGTGCTTCGTTGCTAGGACGGCTCCAAAGTCACCGTTTACAAACTCCTAAGACAAGAACTGATGGACTTAAGTCCAAATCAGAAGTTAAAAAACTAAAAAAAAAAAAGAATTAAACTGGTTAACAGTAAGAGAAAACATTCTTATGCTTGTCTTAGTTTTTATATATAAAATACAAAATGAACAAATGCCAGATTAGATTATCTAGAAGAAACAAGAGAGTGGAGGAAGTTCATGGAAGAGTAACAAGGAAGAATGAAAACAAAGAACTACATATAAGTGTGTGTAATTCGAAAAAATACAAAAGATCAGTGTTCAATACAGGTATAAAAGAATATAATAAACTGCCCAAAGAGATAAGAGAGGCAAAATACACATTTAGGTTTAAAAGAGGTTATGTAAGGATTGGATTGTAAAAAGTAGGGATGTTATATTATGATCATGTTTAGTAAACTGTTGTTGAAATTGTTTTGATTGAAAGAAAGACTGTACTATGATGAAAATAGTAGCAAACATGCTAAATAAAGTACATTATTACATACCAACAGGCAACATTCAACAACAGAGCAAGCTCCTAGAACTACTGGCACTGCATAAACAAACATACTACAAAACAAAGTACAAGTAAAAAAAATATACTAGAAAAACGCCAAACTCGTTGTTAAACGAGTGAGTGAGTCATGTGTTGAGTAACATACATAAAATAACATAACACTTCTTAAGGTTACGCATGGGCCCTTCCGCCCGGTGGCAACCACTCACTCCCCCCAGACCTAATTTCTGCCTCCCCCTAAAAACGATCGAAATTCCCTCAAAGAACCACTATCTACAGCATCCCCAGACAAATCATTCCACTCCCTAACAGTCCTTTCCATGAAACTATACCGGCCCAGCTCCGTTCTTACTACTTGACGCTGGAACTTCCATGAATGATCCCCCCTAAAGCCCCTCCTGCAGCCTATTGTCTATATGTTAATTTAGAAATTAACAGAAAAATTATTGGGTCCATCATTGAACCCCAAAAATTGTCAAACTTGGTTATTTTCGAGCTAGGTCCCATCGTAAAAAATCTACCATAAAGTGCTGCGCACATTGTCAATTGGCATAGCATAAGCGTAGCGCAACGCAAGCACAACGCAAGAAATATAAACAAGTGCACCTGGCTGCTTGAACACACAATTCACGTATGCATAGCGTAGGCGCGGAAGCACAGCGCAAGAGATGGTTGCTTGCGCTTGCGTTTGACCAATAGGAATCCTAAGAAATAACATGGGGACGATCTTTATGCCCCATGACCTTAGAGGGTTTTGATCCAAAAATTTTTTTGGAAATTATTGACGTACTCTACAGCCTTTTCTGTAAATCCACTATATTTTGTTTTGTAATTTGGGCAAGTGGTTCGGTCAAAATATTATGCTGATTACCAAAACGGGGTTTGATTTTGGAATGCATATTATTTTTGCGCGTTTGAGTGTATATTTGTGCACAGTTTCAAGAAAAAGTATTAAAAAAGGGCCATTTTAGATTGGTATGAGTATGATGCTCTAGTATCTATGTGGAATAAAAAATAAACATGTTAAAGCCGATCTAAGAATTTTCCATAAAACGCCAATTTTCGCTATTTTTCGGATCAAAAATTGAAAAATTCGTGTAAAATCACAGTTTCAAGATATAATTTTTTTTAACTGTCTTGTTTTATAGTTTAGCAATCTTTACTCGCATTTCGTACTGGCTATATGTTTTCCATAGTATTGTATGCATTTCAGAACATGTTTTATAATTTTTAAAATACAATCCATAAATTAAAAAATCTTTCCCGACCGGGGGTTTGAACGTAGGTCTTCCACATTTCGGTTATAAAGGGCGCCTTAGCCAACTAGACTAGGAAAACGCCAAAGTCGTTGTTAGACTAGTGAGCGAGTCATGTTGAGTAGGCTACCCGTGAACATTTGCATTTAAGTTTTATAATAACTAGAAAAAACGCCAAAGTCGTTGTTAGACGAGCGAGTGAGCCATGTGTTGAGTACCCGGTAACATTCCTTTTCTTCAGGAACGTTTTGAAAGTTGGGGGGGAGGGGGGAATCCATTAGCAGATTTTGTGGGCGGAAGCTGGGGTCTGGGGCGAAGCCCCATACTATAGTTATTTCGTCATGTTTTAACAGGCTGCACTCGGACTCTGTAAACGACGGGGGAAAAAATGAACGTTAGTAAGTGGCCCATTTTAGTAAATTTCAACCAATTTTTTTATGTAATGACAAAGCATACAGGCAAACATATTCGTTTTACCAAGGTGATTGTCAAATTGTATTAGTGTATAATTTCCTTAAATTTATTATTTTTTTGGATGAGCGTAGCGAGCGAAGCAAAGATTCCATTTCACTACACTGGAAAAAAAAATCCGGAATGTTTTTTTTTCTTTCTTTTCTTTTTCTTTTGTATTTTTGTGGTTTGTCCCGCACGATTTCCGGCTAAACCGATACTCCATTGCGATGAAATTTAAGGAAGGCCTTCGAATCTTCGCAATTTTACGATTTTTTCGATTTTTAAAAATGTTTTCTTATATACACCTACATGCTTTATCCGATGTTATGATATTTTCACAGAACCATAAATTTAATGAATTAAGATATTCGTGGAAATTTGAGCGCAATCAAAAAATTATTTCTCATGAAAATCGAAAATTTAACGTTTTTTTTTTTTTTAAAACAATTCTTTGACTTATAAACACCTACATGCTTATATCCGATTGTAATGATTTTTCACAGAACCTAATTTTATGAATAAATTATTCGTGTGAAATTTAAGCGCAATCAAATAATTACTTTCTTATGAAAATCGCATATTTAACGATTTTTTTTTTCTTTTAAATTACGATTAACTAAAAAAATTAAAAATTAAAGTTTATATTTTTTATTTAATTTAAATTAATTTTTAAAAAAATTTTCAACTTCGTAACGATTTTTTCACAGAACAACAGAAATCCGCATAACACATGGCAGCTCAATACACCAATTACGCTCATCCAACAACGCGGCGCGGACTTAAGCGTTTTCCTAGTTTATAATAAGTGTATAATTTCCGCAATAAATATGCACATGTATGTGCATATTAACTGCAGTTAGTAGGCAGACATCAATCATAAGCCCACCTGCCCCATTTCTTAATTTACATTTTGTAGACAAAGGTTGTCAGTTCTATTTTTGCATTACCGTTAATTAATTGCAATGCAAATTAAACGTAGACTAATTACCACATGGTTCAAATGTTAGTATTTACTTTGGTGGTTTTGATAGAACTGTATCCCCCTCCCCGAATTTCCATATTATGCTTATATTATCCTTTATTATGCATATGCAGAGATTTGATTGATTGATTGTTTAATGCATGTAGATCCCCTATTACTTGTGTTAGGATAATATTATACACACACTGTCACATAACTTATAAACTATTCACTTGACGAAACCTATGTATCATCATGTACTTATTAAAATTAAAGAATATAATCAGTCTGTCTAAATTAGTAAATAGTAAACTAATTTTTTTTTTGTTTTTTTTCATTATATTATTTATAAATACAAAAAGGATCTTCAGCGCCTGAGTAATGACGCAGGCCATTGTCGATTTATCGGTATCAAGTCGAAAAGCGATGCAAATGTAACATATGTTCATTTTTTAACACAATGAAGGTAAGGTAATATAAAATTGTATGAAAAATATTACTTCAAACCGAAATCCCGCCATGGTTTGCAGGTTTGCAACCATCGCGCCAACAGAAAGAACGGTTATTTTTGTATTTTAATAAGGAAAATATGATCGTGCATTTGTCGTTTTTATTGGTCATTTTATCATTTGACTGACTAATTTAAACCATTTAAAAAAAAGATAAATATAAAGTTCGTAAATACATTACACGGGTCCATGCACGGGTCACGTTCGTTTCAGGATGTTGTTTGATGTTGGAGTGTGTGTTCTGTTGATTGCGGTTGACGCATGGGTTGACGGTAGCATCAATTTGTATTTCGTATTTTCTACTTCAAGGTCGTTGACTTATGTATCATTTACATGCCAACTAATGCAGGTGATAGATTCTTTTATAGTAATAATAAACTTGTTTTCACATTAATATTATGTGGATAAAAATGTACTAATGCAGTAAACGAATGATATTGTTTAATATTGCAGAGTTAACTTGACTAGCATAGTTATAATATTTGACCAATAGGGTAGAACCAAACTTCATCAACAGTCGTGATTGGTTGATTTCATACGAAATGGACGTTGGAATTCTGAGAGGAAGCGATTTACGTTTTTTGGCTTGGAGGCAAAAGCATAGAAGAATGAAGATTTGTGCATTTTGACAGTTGTAATGTCTTTTAACTTGTTAATATTACATAAATGTGTTAGATAGTTTCAGTTCTTTTTGTGTGAATCGTGTGAATACGGTATGTCCCCATCATTAAATGTATTTTACGTTTACCGCAATCTGCTCCTGCCTAGACCTAGGCCTTCATTTGGCGTATGAAGCTCGCTCGAAGCCTAGGCCTAGGCTCTGGCTAGGCCAGGTTGGACAGGCTAGGCTAGGGCTAGAAGGCACAATCCCTAGGCATATCCAAGCTAACGTAGATCCTATATCTGTATACAATACAAATCACGCCGTTACCAACGTTGCATTAATAATTACAAGGCCTAAGTCTAGGCTAGGGGCTAGGCCTACTGTTTGTGTTTCGCTGACTGGGCATTATTTCACACACCTAGCCCTAGGGCTTAGCCTAGATAGCTACCATACCGGTAGATGTTTGAAGTAGGCCTTTACCACATTAATAATAGGCCTAGGCGAAGTTGTTCTGCATACACAGATGCCAGATGCTCTTGCCTAGGCCTAGCATTGATCAGGCTTCCTGATTCGTAAATTAATGGCGGTTGGCGCCAAGCGTACTATGCCTAGCCTATCTGGTTTGGGTGCCTTGTTTAAACGTATCAAGGTCGATGGTAGATACGTCTATTATTTTCAAGTCTCAAGTCCAGATACGTTAGGCTTAGATCAAATTAGGCTAACTAGGACTAGGCCTAGGTTAGGCCTAGCCCTAGGGGCCTATTTTAATGTAAAAATGTAAAAATGTAAAAGTCTAATTAAATATTACATGTATTTATTTATCTAAGGCAATAAACAACATATCAACATATCAATGTTGTTATTTGTTATGGCCTGTAGGAAGTTCCAAGACTAGATCCAAGTTTCAAGTAAGCGGTAGGCCTAGGGCTAGGCCTAACCCCTGTGCCCTAGCCCTACCTAGGGCAAGTCCTTCCAGTGTCAAGTAGGCTAGGGTCTAGGGCTTGGAGGGACCCATCAAAGTTTGATTCGGCCTAGTTTTGTGGCTTTGTGGTTGGGGGGGAGGGGGGGGGGGAATAAAATAAACTTTTTGCTGTTATACTAGGCCTAACAAAAACATTATGAATCATTTCCATTTCTATTTTTGGCAAAACTCCTTTTTGGTTGAAAGTCCTAAAGTGATTTTGGACACCCCCAGCTGAAGAAGTTCCCTCTAGGTAGAACCAGTTAAGGTGGCGGTCGCCGAGGGATCGCTGCACTTTCGCACAGCTGATGCCCTGGCAAGTGGCCAACGTGCTGCTCATTCTCATAAAGCACAACAACCGCTTCTTGAAATTGCCTCTGAAAAGGCACACCGGTTTACGAATTTTTGAATTGCTTGCCATGATACAATATGTAGGCCTAGGCCTAATAAAAGAATATTTTGAAGGCGAACGAGACAACTTTCTAGTGTCAAAAAATCTAGCGTGGGGCCTATAGCCATCAAAATCATAGTGTTGGCAGCGGAAAAGCGGTAAATTTGAAATGGCCATTGCCAACGAGCAAACAAAATATTTAGTAGGCCTAAACTCATTTATAAAATCAATATTTTGAAAAAAGGCCATACTTTAAGTAGGCCTAGGTATTAATCATTACCAGTACATAAATCTTGTTTAAAATTATTAAAATATAATTAGACGAGTGAGCGCAGCGAAACGAAGTCTATAACGCTACTCGATCGGGCCTTGGTCGTGATTAATTCTATCTGTCTGTCCGGTTCCATACGGCCAAATAGATTTAGGCCTAGATGAAATTTTAAACGGACATGCGTGACCAGGTAACTGAGAACTGCTAACAAAATGAGAAAAATTTGTTGCGATTTAAACCTACAAGAAATAATAAATTGAAAAATATGCTTGAAATGTGTAGGTTTCATTTTAACAACAATGCTTTTGTTCGTGAAGAACTCATTTTTATCGAATAATTTTTGGCAGGCTGTGATAACATGCATAGCAGTGACCAAGGTTCTCCTAAATTCTGCTGGGACATTGAGTAAACCTTGCAATCTTTACTCGTTCGTACTGGCTATGTTTTCCATAGTACCTATTGTCACGGTTGATGTAGGCCTATACTAAACTGCGTTATTATAGAGCTATGCATTTCAAAACATATTTAATATTTTTTAAATACAATCTATAAACTACAAAATCTTTTCCGACCAGGGGATTGAACCCAGGTCTCCGACATTCCGGGTATAAGGGCGCCTTAGCCAACTAGACTAGGGAAACGCCAAAGTCGTTGATGGACGAGTGAGTGAGCCATGTGTTGAATACCCGGTATCATTCCCCATACTGGGCTAGATTCAGCCTTAGGTATAGGGGAGGAATGGGATGTTCCCAGGTAGGCCTACTCAACACATGGCTCACTCACTCATCTATCAACGACTTTGGCGTTTCCCTAGTTAAATTTATACTATCAAATTATAGTAGTACAGTATAATAATTGATTGGCGAAATCACCAAGTAGTGATTGTGTGCAAATTGTTGATGTTGGCATACCTTCTCAGGCTTGTCCTAGACGACCGCCAGCTAAAGCATCATTCACAATCAGTTCCAAGTCGTAAGGCGCAAGGTCTAAGGCGTAAGTCGTAAGAAATGCTAGGCGTTTACAACAATCATACCATTTTTCATTGCTCCTGTGTATTGCGCATGCGCGTACAGTCAGCTGTGGATGTTCGTGATTGGCTCGTCGTAAGAATTGGATTTTGGGCAATTCGTTATGACATAAACCATACGCCTTGCGACTTGGGACGTGTTGTGAACGTTCTGATTGAAACACATACTCGGCAATACAAAATATTACGCCTTAGGCCTTGCGCCTTACGTCTTAGAACTAATTGTGAATGATGCTTTATCTGGTTCCATCTATAAGTTAAACAAGTTTTATTTTATTTATTTAAAAGGCATGCCTAGGCATAGTACTCTCTAGTCGAGTCTGTAGGCCTACTCCTAATTCTAAATTTACAACATTAGGGAAAAAATTACATAGCCATAAAATATCAAATGTACCATAGCCTAATATCACAATACCTAGACTATAGGCCTGCCCTAAAACAAAAGGCCTAAGCCTACTTTAATACATTTGTAGACCTAGGAAATTTAGGGGGACTCACTTAAGATGGTAGGTAGGCCTACTCGCCTAGGGATTGCAGCACTGTCGCCCACGCACCATGGTCAGCACATTTAGTCTAGTTGGCCTCCGCCTAAATAAAATAACGGTCCCTAAAACTGTTTTCAATGAAAAACACTACCTAGGCCTATTTTAAAAGTTAAAACTGGTCCAAGCCTTGCTCAATATCCTAAGAATTGAGTGGATCCTACAGAGTTCTATTAAAGGGGCTAAAAAAAACCAAAAATTATTTTTTACCACAAGATCTATAGCACAATACTACACTTAAATGACTGTTTAAAAAATTATATCTTGTAACTGTGATTTAACACGAATTTTTTAATTTTTTTGATCCAGAAATTGGCGAAAATTGGTGTTTTAGAAAATTTCCTAAATCGGCTTTAACCTGCTTCTTTTTTGGTCCACATAGATAACTAGAGCATAGTACCAATCTAAAATGCCTCTTTATAACATCGTGTCTTGAAACTGTGCCCAAATATACCCTCAAACACGCAAAAATATGCATTTTAAAATCACACCCCATCTTGGTAATCAGCATATTTTGACCAAACTACTTGCCCAAATTACAAAACAAAATATAGAGAATTTACAGAAAAGGCTGTCGAGTACGTCAATAATGGCCAATATTTTTTTGGATCAAAATCCTCCAAGGTCACGGGGCATAAAGATCGTCCCCATGTTATTTCTTATGGGAGATTTTTGCCGATGGGACCTAGCTCGAAAAATGTCATGTTTGACAATTTTTTGGGAGGTCATGGTGGCCCCAATAATTTTTCTGTTGATTGCTAAATTCATTACTGGTTAGCCTGAATGAAATATATTTTTTGAGTTTAGCGGTTAAATACCCCTTTAAGTCCTAGTGTCTTAAACATTGACATCAAATCTGGCAAGGTTGGTAGGCCTAGGTATTAAGAGCGGAAATTTGGGGAACATGATTAGCCTTAAGGCGTAGGCCTACCAACAACTAACAAGGCAAAAAAAACTTTCGTAGGCTTAGGCCTATGCCCAATAGCAATTTCTTATAAATCATAATTTTGTTTTAACACTTAGGCCTACCTACCTCTGTGGGCCTACTTTATTCATAACTTATAAAATGTTGATCTGTGGAAAAATATCACAATAACAAGACCAAATATGGTAGGCCCTCCGCTCTACCTTTTGTCAGTTTTGTGTAAATTGTCGACATTGTCGAGAATGCTCTCGCAGTCGCTTTCAAGATATTGACGATTGCCAGGTTATCTGAGACCAATACACAGGTAGGCCTCAGTCGCGGTTCTAGACCCAAAAGCTTGAGGCGGCCCAACGAGGCTGGGGGGAATGCTCCCAGAATTGACGTGCAGGTTGTTTTTTAATTTTCATGTATTTTATTTTTAGAAGGTGAATTTTTGACTACGGAAATTCTGGAGATTTCAAGGTGGTATACTTATGATTATATTTAGTACCATAGTAGGAAAATGCTAAAGTCGTAGACGAGTCAGTGAGCCATGTGTTAAGTACCCGGTAACATTCCCATTCTTCCCCAGCCTGCCTAAGGCCTCCCTAGCCTATAATTATCATAGCTAGGCTAGAGTGGCGCATTTCATGTCCTTACAGTTGACCGGCCGTATACCAACTAAAATTAAAAATAAAATACCAACAAGGGTAGATTCTAGCCTATGTTTGTCTGGAACATTAAAAAAAGACCGACCACATTGTCAAAAATTGGTGTGCGCATAGCACATAGGTCTACATGTTTACGTAGGTCTATGGGTATTGGTGGGTTGCTGGAAGTGGAGGGTGAATGAACCCAACCTCAATATTGTTGGACCTACCTCAACAACCCTCTTGGATCCTATTTTAGCAAACGTGAATCTGTACCTTAGCAGTGCATGAACATTCCAATACCTATCTTGTTGGCCTAACATGGTCTGTCAGTTGCTTTGGTCCCAAGTGTGGCAGTGGGCAGCCTTCAATAGGCATCACTGTGGCTCTATGTTTTAGTTGACCACTCCCTCAACTGCAAGCGGTTTTCTGTTTTCTTGATTGTAGATCTACCCTACATGAAGGTAGGCGGGGCCTATAGACTATGTTATTTGTAAGAAATTTACTAAAGTTTTACTTTCAGATTGCTTCAGCCATAATGGCTTCCAAGAATGTTGTTTGTGGACACATTGTCATATTGAGACAACAAGGTGCTGGTTCTTCCTTTCCGGTGCACACAGGTGCCTGCAAGATTGGCCGAGGAATAAACTGTTCCGTGAGGATACATCTTGCATCGGTTGCGGATGAACACTGCATTATTTTTTCTCAGCTCAATTGTGAGGTAAGCTGATCAATGGTTTTTGAACTTTGTTAAAAAGCAACCATTCCATAGTTAGGCTATTGGTGTGACAAATCACACGGTTCACAAGCTTGTAGAAACTAATATTATTACATGTCTTCTGTATAATCCCTGGGCTGTTTCGTCGTGTCGATGATGAGGCACTGCTCGACGTTTCGCCACCCATGTTGGTGGCTTCTTCAAGAATCATCATTCAATCATCATCAATCAACAAGAATCATTCTTGAAGAAGCCACCAACATGGGTGGCGAAACGTCGAGCAGTGCCTCATCATCGACACGACGAAACAGCCCAGGGATTATACAGAAGACATCTACGGGTCGTGAAAGCCTACAACATCTCAATATTACTACAATTCAGAAATTACAAAATCCACCCCGACCGGGGTTCGAGCCCGGGTCTCCCACATTCCATTTCCCAGGTAGGGGTCACCTAGGGTCATTCCATATCAGTCAAGTACAAAAAATGACCTCACCCCCTCCGATTTTGAAGAAAATCGGCACATCTACTCAAAACCGCTAATAAAAATTTGGTGGTGTGGATTTACCGTGAATTTAAAACTCGGGTAATTTACCGGTAAAATTACCGAAAAATGGTAAAATTTTGATTTTGGCCATATTAAGCATATGGCATAGATAGATAAGACATAAATAGTTTTTGTGATGTGGAAGGTATAATAGCCTATCAATTAAAAGAGCATATTCAGTATTCACCCTTAGGCCCTAGGCCTATATTTATTTACTGTTCTATTTCCATACAAAGTACAAACTAAACAATACCTAATGTATTAATTTAGTTATCTTTGGATGGTTAAATAAATAAAATAAAATATTAATTAGATTTGAATGAAATATTTAGTTAGCCTACTCAGCTAATGAAATAGACTGGAGTAGGCCTATGTCTATGTTCAGAAAAGCTCTTTTCAGATTATTGATTGAAATTTTAAATTTTCAAGTGTTAGGCCTAATTGACTTATTTCCATTGCATTCTTGTTAAGTAGGCCTGCAGGTTCTTTTAGTGTTTAGAATTTTAATGATTGAAAATTTAATTTAATTTTTTAAAGTGTTATTTGACTTATTTCCACTGCATTCTTGTTGTGTAAGTGTAGGTAGGGATGCAAATTTTCCGGAAATTTTGCGAGTTTGGAAAATGCTCATAAATTTCCAAGTTTTTTCCTGAAAATTTGGGAAAAATTTGATTTTTGTTTTCCTAGGCCCTGTGGTATGAATTTTCATTAATTTTATTTTTTATATTTTTCATTAGGTCTAAAGTTTAATTAGACGAGTGGCAAGCGAGCACGTGCTATAGCTAGACCCACGGTCCCACATTGCACATTTTTTTAAATTTTAAAATTTGCGACGTTCGCTGTCCACAGGGCCATGTTTCCAATATTATTTATTATTGCCAAGGTATTTGGGTAAACCCGTGTGTATACCTTTACTTTGTGGATAAAATCCACCGCCATCTAGAGGACCTTGATTTCTTGGGAAAACTATTTAAACTCTTTGGTGACAAATAATACACTCTTCCTCGAAAGTATTTTGATTACTTCTAGGTGGCAGTGCATTAGAAACTTTGCGCGTCTTTTCGTTGCCATGGCAACGTTACTTTTGTTATAATGTAATTTCCATTAACACTACTTATCGGATCAAAATAAAATTAACATATTCGTGACCGGACGGACATTCTAAATGATTTGGCCACCTCAGATTTTGTCGCCGTTTAGTTTGAAAAAAAAAACTTTCGATGAACTTTAATGTAGCCCTAACTTTTTGAACGATTTTGCCACAAAACTAATGGCATTCAATCGAGAACGAAGCTTGCGGATGGTCAAAATTTCAACTCGATCCGAGCCTCCGTTCGAACGTTATGGCGAGACATACAAACAAAAAAAAAACAAAACCAGTGACTAATTTTTCCGGCAGAGTCAAATGGAAACGCTCGCTTAACTATTAGGGATGGGGGTTGAAAAAATGTGGTTTAAGGAAATGAGAATAGGGGAGAGCGGGGCACAGTGGTGTACTTTTTGGCATTTATTTATTTTTTGCTCTAATAATGACTGAAACTGGATGAAAAATTACACAGTTCAAGCTACATCCTTCTACAACCATATTTAATCTAATCACACAATACAAATGCAAACAAAAAACTAAACAAAATATACAAAGTCCTGCGTAAATGACACCACTGTGCCCCGCCCTCGGGGCACAGTGGTGAACAGTATGGGGCACAGTGGTTCATATGAAAGAAAACATAAAACTGTGTACAGAAAGAGTAGTTTTTATTAAAATATAATTTAAATTTAATCTAAACCAATTAAAATCATCATTTTAGGCCTATAGGCTTCCGCTTAGGTATCATAGTCTACATAGGGACTACTTTTTACTTTAATAACGCCTCATACTGGCAGCTGATCTTTCTTGAACAGAATTTTTCCGAGCGTTCTCTCGGTAGACCCCTTTGTTATTGGTGCAGAAAGTTTTTTTATAATATCTGAGGCATTGTGCAATGGTTTGCTTTGGCAAACTGGAATGCTAGCTTCCTAGCCTCAACAGGAGGGAGGTCATGATGCAGTTTCAATGCCGTTATTGAAAGTATTCACTTAGCATGCACTTAAGTTCAAAGTTAAACACTTTCCTAACTCCATAATTAGGTGCCATCTTCTTCACTGTGTCCAATTCATCATCATCTATTGTCAAATCTTCAGCTTTAGCCTTCAAAACATATCCGTTTGAAGTAGTTTCAGCTAGGCCCACACTGAAAATCATTTATATAATTGAGTGGGCAGACTCTAAATAAAATTTATTTTTATTTATTTATTTATTTTCCGTACTCTTTAGCAGACGATCGGATGGATTAACCTTCATTTTTACCTTCATAACAGCATTAAGCATGACTCCAGCATCAGTCATACCTATAAAAGATTTTCTTTTGCAATTTCTCACTATCTTGAAAGTAAAAACAACAAGTTAAAAGAAATATTACAATTATAACCTCACTTTTTACATGTAGCGTTATAATGCACCACTGTGCCCCAGTGTATAATATTATTTAATTATGCATTTAAAACTATGTAGAATCAATGGAATTTTAATATCTCATACTTTATTTTGTAGAGAAAACTCCAGAGATAATTATGTAAGTAAAACAAAATGTAGAAATGTAGGTGGAAGTCTTCAAAATAACTGCAGCCTGGAGTCCATTTCTTGCATTGACGGATGCTGTTTTCTTCTTTTTATTTTCATTGGAGCTATCACAGCTTGATGTAGGCCAGGCATAGTAAAATAATTGTATCATTGGTGCCAACACAATTTAAAAAAATATTGGCACCAAATTCAAAATAACACAATAAATATAGCCAATAAACCACTGTGCCCCTACCACCACTGTGCCCCGCTCTCCCCTAGGCCGATTGGGTTAAAACACATTAAAAAATAATTTTAATACCTAACTAATTTGAATAAAAATTCAATTTTAGGTTAGAGCTATGAATTATTCCCATTTTAGGGGGTGTTGGCGGTGAAATATCGCTTGCCTCTCGGCGAATTATTTTTCGTATTATTATGTAGGCCTACCAATATGCAAAATTTCATGATGATAACTCATTTGTTGCCTTCATGTGAATGCTGGAAATCAAGGTAAAAATTAGGGATGTGCGAACCCATTTTTTTTACTTCAAACTCAATCTTTTCCCAGTTAAAAAAACGAACTTCGAACTTTACAAAAATTTTGAACTGTATTGAACTCAAAACTCGAACCCAACTTAAAGGTATATCAAACCGTCATAATAGGTAAAATAGTGATAAGTCTGGACCGGCACCTCCACCAAGAAAGTATGTACCTAACTTCTGGACCGGCACCTCCACCATCCATTTTTTTGTTTTTAAATTTGTACCTGTAAAAAAAAAAAAAATTGAGCTCGAACCAAACTTGAACTTAAAAAAAAGTTCGAATTTTGAACGTTCGCACATCCCTAGTAAAAATAATATAAACTATTAGGGTTGAGGGTTGACAAATGTGGTTTATATATTGGGAATTGGGTTAAAACACAGGTAATTTAATTTTATAACGAATTTGAATAAAAATTCAATTTTATTCCAATTTTAGGGGGTTTTGGGGTGGAATATCACTTGCCTCTTGGCGGATTATTTATTCTGATATTTTTATCTACCTCCATGCCAAATTTTGCGCATGGAGCCCATGTGTTAGATATTTGTTAATGGTTTTGAATTTAAATGGTTTTGGTTTTGAAAGCAAAAGTATGTGAGTCTGAGGTATACATCTAAGTGTGGTCAAAGTTTCATAGTTCTAAGATGTACCGTTTTCTCTGTAGGCTCTTATTCCTCTCCGTCAGAAACCCCCAGCCACCCAGCTAGCCACCTACCCAGCCAGCCAGAAGGTTTTTGACTATGTTAAGGCAGGGCTGCCACTGATATTTTTTTCAAATCCTGTATGCGGACGTTAAATATCCGCAAATATCCGTGAAAAGTCTAAAAACGTTGATTTCATTGATCAAACTATGAAAATGGATAAATGTGATGTTCATATTTGTTACCATCTTAACCTAAAAGTTGCCAAGGGCCTAGGCCTATACACAGACGAGAAGAAAGGAGCCAGAGACGCCCGTGGTTGCTTAAATTAAGATTGCATAAAAATTTAAAATGTTATTTATTTACAGAAAATCCATTTTAAACATAAAATAAAATAATATTTTCTGACCTGGTTAAAAAATTCTAGGCCTAGGCCTAGCTAGGCCCTATGAATGTTGCATCACAATTTTGACCTAGGCCTAGCCTAGGCCCATGTGTTGTGTTCTATAATAACATTGCAGAACTTGATAATAACATTTTAATCATATACTAATTCTATTTTTCACTTTTAATATCACATTATCCAAACTTTATAAACAACAACGAAAGAAAACAATTTTGTAGGCTCTTGGCCTTTTGGGTGTTCAATTTAACTTGCATCCTCCCCAAAAGCAACTGTGCAGTGTGATTGGCTGTTTCTCAATGGAAGCAGTTCCTACTACATCTGGGATACGGCTCCGCCCATGCTCCGCCCCCTATCGAAAGTCTAATCGATTATCGCCCCGCCTTCAATGTTTACAATCGAAATTAGCCCGCGCAGACTCAAATATACGAAAATAAGCATAGAAAACGTAATTAACAAAATATCCGTAAATAAGACTAAAAATCCGTTTATCCGTTTTGCACCCTTAATATCCATAAAAACGGATAAAATCCGTTAAAACGGCAGCCCTGTGTTAAGGCACCTTTTTAACAGAGAACGGGTTATCGGATAGGGCTAATTTTTTTGTTGGTATGTCATGGACCACATATTAGGTCATATACCGATTTTCAAGATTGTAAATCTTTCGGGACGGCGTGTGCAGATAGCTGAAAACCCCCCAACTCGGGTAGGAGTATATAGGTCGAGTTAGTCGTTAAGCAGTCGCGTGCGCTTGGCTGGGGGTGAACGGCCGTCGCCCTAGATGCTTTAAGCCTATGGGTCAACATTATTAAATATTTTGTTTTTCAGTCCACCATAACAAATTTGAGCACAACTGCCAATACTTCAGTAAACGGTATTAACCTAGATGATAGGACAGCTGACCTACATCATGGAGATGTTATAACAATGGGGGGACGAAGTTTCCGTTGGGAGTACCCAACATCATCCCAGTATTGGAAGAAGACTTTCTCCAACAAGAACGCGATGGTCAAACTGCCAGCACCAAATGGGAAAAGTAATATTAAGTTGAATTCTCTTGTCGGTGACAGTACCAGCGCTTTGAGTAAGCAACGCAAAAGTACAAGCAGTTTGGGCCACAACTCGAATGGCATTTTCTGGGCACAGAGAAGGAAAACAACTGGTGGTGGTGTCAGTCTGAGCGCGTCTTCGAGTGAACAACCTGGTGCGTCCGGTGGCAAGGGGAAAGCCACGCCATCGCGTAAGAGCGTTGCTCCACGCACACCAAGAGTGAGTGCAATTAGAAACGTGCTAGCGAACAAGAGCTCTTCAAAAAACACGCCATCAGGCAATAGCGTAGCTAAAGGTTCTTCTGCGCGTAAGAGTATTTTGAAAAGTACGCAAAAGCAGAAACGCGTGAGCATGGCTATGGAACTAGCAAACCGCAAGAGTGTGGGCCGAGCCTCGACTTCACGTGGAAGCGGTTTTACAATTGAAAGTGCTGCACGCATGAGCATTGAAAGCAAGAGTGTTGATAACGGTAAACTGCCTGTCGACGTGAAGAGCGGGGTCTCTTTGTTAAAGTCGCCTAGAGGGCGAAAGCGGCCACATGAATCAAGAGCGTCGTCACCAGTGAAGCCTGCCAAGATATTAAAACTGCAAGCACCAAAATCTGTGGGTTAGTATTCTTTATTATTTGTCAAAACTACTTTACAATACAGTTAATCTTAGTTAATTCTAACTAGTTTAGTAGTGTTTAGGTTAATTCAAATTTCAACCCATGTAAAAGTACATACATACCATATTATGTTAGGTTAACTCTTGTAATTAAATTTTTAAATCCCTTTCAAAGTTTAAGAGTTCCTTGAAAATTTAATTAAAATGTGATAATCTACAACTGTTCACTAACATGTCTGCAACAAGTATTGTTATACGGTCATTCACCTTATTTGCCCCTGTGGGGGCTTTATAATAATCAGGTCTCCAGTCCAGTACTGGTAGCCAATTAATCGATAATGCAAATGACAGGACAATTCAATAATCACCTGTTGCCCTATTCCACAACATACCACTCCAAGCTGGCACTTAATGCTTCGGACATGAACAGTTTAGGGTTTGCAAATAATTTTTTCCACTTCACTTAACGATAATTTCCTTTTTTTGATGCTTTTTGCTGTTAAAAACATGGTTTTTGTGAATTTTGCTGTTATTAATATTGTCTTAATTTACACATATTTCGGTGCAATAGTTATTTTGTACACAATTTTATACAGGCCTACTATTAGCCTACTATTAGCCTGTAAATAAATACCTTAAATTAAAGAAATGGAGAGAACTAGTGGAATTGCTGGTCTTAACAGACAGCAAAGAAGATAATGTGCTGAGCCTGGCAAGCAAGCACTGATAAGCCGTAGCCCGAGAAAATGGTGACTCGTCACCCCCCGACCCGCCACATGTTGGAATAGGGGTTTGATATTATTACTATTTAGCTCAATACTAATATATTCAATGGGCAGAGGAGTAAATTTTGCATGCCGTTTGTGAAATTCTTGGTCATTTTGTCAAACTACACACAACTCGCTGGAACCGATACAAGTGTACTAAATAATGTATTGTCTCTGTCAACCCAGTAAGTCTTAGTCCCTTCTGACATGTTCACTGTCCAGCCTATAAAGCCCAGTGCATTCTATTAATATACAGTTATTTATTTTTGGCAGATAAGAAGAAGATGGCTGCTCTGATGGTGTGCCATGGCAAGAGTAAACAAAGTGAGCGAGACAATACTATACACTTTAAACCAGGAACAATACAGTCTGTTTTTAAATCTCAGAACTCTGGCTTATTTAAAGTAGGTGGTAACATTAAATATAGTAGCAAGATTCCTGTATTTGGTAAAACTAAAATTCACGCTAATTTTCCAGCACCTGGATATTCTGGTATTATATCGCCCAACTCCACAAAGATGGACACTTCAACGTCAAACCCTCGAAGAAGTTTAAGTGTGGCTACACCCTCACCCAAGGGAACCCCGGGGAAGAAAAGTTTGCGTGGGTCATCGTCTGGTACTGAACTAGGGCTAAGCGAACGCCTATCAAAGAAATCAATTACCCCTTCTGCAAAAAGCCTCACAAAGACACCGATCCCGGTCCGAGAATCTTTCAGGAAGTCGGTTCCCTCAATGAAATCGATAGGTTCAAGTCCCAGAACACCTGGATTAAATGTGACTGTGCCTTCACCCACAAAGACAGTGGGAAAAAAGAGTCTGCGTGGGTCTTCCATCAAGCTAACTCCAGTGCCGTCGAAGAAATCCACTTCCCCGGCAAAATCAACCCCACTGAAGAGTATAAGCCCAAAAACACCCGGATCAAGTGTGACTGTGCCTTCACCCACTAAATCAGTAGGAAAGAAGAGTCTGCGAGGATCGTCCATCAAACTAACTCCAGCGTCTTCAAAGAAACCCACTTCCCCGCAAAATCAAGTTCGCGGAAGAGTGTAGGCCCGAAAACACCCAGAGCAAGTGTGACTGTGTCACCACTCGCAAAATCAGTAGTTAAAAAGAGTCTACGGGGAACACCTGTCAAGCTAACACCAGTGCCTTTAAAGAAATCCACTTCCCCAGCAAAATCAATCCCGCTGAAAAGTGTAGGTCCGAGAACACCCGGATCTAGTCCGACTGTGCCTTCACCCACAAAAACAGTAGGAAAGAAGAGTCTGCGAGGGTCGTCCATCAAGCAAACTGCAGCATCTTCAAAGAAATCCACTTCCCCAGCAAAATCAAGCCCGCTGAAGAGTGTAAGCCCAAAAACACCTGGATCGAGTGTGACTGTGTCTTCACTTGCAAAATCTGTTGGCAAAAAGAGTCTACGGGGAACCCCCGTCAAGTTAACTCCGGCAATATCAAGCCCGTTGAAGAGTATAAGCCCCAAAACACCTGGATCAGGTGTGGTTGTAGTTTCACCCACAAAGCCAGTCGGAAAGAAGAGTCTGCGAGGATCGTCGACCAAGCTTACCGTTACTGCAGCGTCTTCTCAGAAAGCTGCAACTCCAAGGTCTGGGGGAAAGGTGCTTAAGGCTAAGGCTGCATCTATATCTATTAAACCAATCAAACGTTTGCAGGCGTCCCCCATGAAAGCTACAGCTAGATCCGGCAAGAAAGGTGCATTGCCATTAAGCAAGTCAGCTTCACAATTCTACAATTCTACGACGACTTCCAGGAGGATAAAGCTAGATTTGTCAACCATTTCATTTGCTCCAGCTATTAAATCTACCCCAGTCTCTGTAAAGAAAGGAAAGTCTCCCGCAGCAGTGAAAAGGAGTTCTGTTTCCCGTGCTAAATCTACCCCTCTCTCTATTGTGCGCCTCAGTTCTACTTTTAAGACCCCAAAGCTTGTACAAATGTCTGGAAAAAAGAGCTTGTTATCGACCACAAAATTAGCAGCCTCTTCGTCCAAAGCATTGTATTCACCAACTACATGGAGCCCACAGGATATTTCTAGCTTGACTTTGAGTCCAGGAAAAAACGTTACTCCATCTCCTGCTGGGAAAAAGAATACGTCTGTTTCCAAATCTGTAACACCAAGGTCGACTCCATCTCCTTCTAAGGGTTCTGCTCAAGTCGGCAAGCGTTCGGCTTCGAAAGTGACCCCAGGTTCATCAAAGATGACTGCATCTCAAACAAAATTGAGTCCACGGAAGAGTGTAATCAAAACTCCCTCACCACGCTTGACACCAGCTATGGGCAAAGTTTCTGGTAAAAGCACAGCTGTTTCACTTTCAGCATCTTTGAAGAAAGCCGGTAGAACTTCTGTGTCTACAAAGAAGAGGTCGACCATTACCCCTGCATTGCAACAAAATATATTGAAAACCGGGAAAAGGAGTTTGTCCCCATCTTTGCCAGAGGTGAATCAAGCTTCAATAAAGAAGAGTAAATATTCTTTGGAGCAATTGGGCTTGCTTGAAGGCCTTCACTTAGCACCAGTTATGACAGACGACCATCTTATGGCCAGCATTGAAAAGAAAGGGTGGCCCTCTGCAAGAAAATCCAAACATTCTTCGTTTGCAAGTGCAGAGATGTCATTTAACTTTTCTCCGCCAGCACTGGGTTCATCAAAAAGAAGTGGCTCAAAAAATCACTCCCAACATGTTGGGCGTTCTTCTGTTTATTCAGCAAACAAACGTGCATCAAGTTCTGGTAGCACAGCATCTCCGAAGATGCGCTTCAGTTCCAAGAATTTTAATTCTGCACATTCATCATTTGATATGTTTGATCCTGCAGATATTACAAGCTTTGATTTTGATGCGGTAAAAACCCCAAATGTCCCCAAAGAGTTTCTTGTGTCGCCCAACAATGCCTCTATGTTTTCTACAAGTGGTCACTCGATGACTCGCAATGTCAAAAAATTATTCCGTACCGGCAAGTCTCCCAAGAATGATCTATCAGACCTGTCTGGCGTTAAGACACTTTTCAAGTCGCCAAGAGCACAAATTTCACCAAAAAATGACCTGAGAAATGTTCATGGTGTACGTAAGCTTATGAAGGGTTTCAAGAGCCCAAATTATGCAGATATATCGAGCATCGGACAGCTTTTCTTGGAAGAAGAGAACTCGCCTAAAGTTGGTGTTCGTAAAAGTATTTTATCAAAGTCTCCAAACACTCCTAGAGTTTCTACTCCTAAAACAGGGACACGCGTGGGTTCTGCTAAAGTAAAGTCTTCTACTAAACGTGGGGGGAGTGTTAAAGGACAGAAGAAAGTGGTTTCTAAGAAAAATAAACTGACACCGCAATCTTCCGTTTCCAAACGAGGTGTTCATTTCGACCTTCCTGATAGTCCAGCATCAAGTGTGGCGCCCTCAAAGAAGACTACTAAACAAAAGGCCCAAACTTCCAAGGCGGCAGAGAAGCAAGCTTCATCCCCCAAAAGGAATCAACAGGCTAATACTGTTGATGTTTCTCCGGCGCTCAAGGTCAACGAAGCTACAGCTAAAGGCAATGCTCGGGGTAGAAGTACCAGGCTGAAAAAGAAAGTCTCTCCATTGAAAAAGAGTCCTGTAGCTAAGCGAGCAGCCATTAACATGCCCGATTCACATGAAGTTATGTCGCCACCCAAGCGAAGTCGCCGAGGAGGAGCTGCAATACTTTCAGAAACTCAGAAAGCTAAATCTCCTAAGACAACTAAGCAAGGAAGCAAAAGTAAATCTGTTAAACCAGCAAAGATTGCAGAAAAAGACAAATCCCCTCAAACCGTTGTCGCCAAAAGTCGTAAAGCTATTGCAAAGGCTGTTGAGTCAACAGAAGTGCCAGTATCAACAAAGACAACACCAAAAGTAAGTCGTCGAGGCAAGGCGGTTGAGTCTACAAAATCACCAGTTTCCAAGGCATCTCCAAAAGTAAGTCGTCGAGGTAAACCCATTGCTGTCAAGTCGCCAGAAGCCCCAGTTCCCAAGACGACACCAAAAGTAAGTCGTCGAGGCAAAGCCATTGCTGTCAAGTCGCCGGAAGCCCCAGTTCCCAAGACGACACCAAAAGTAAGTCGTCGAGGCAAAGCAAAATCTGTTGAGTCGACCGAATCACCATTGACCAAGACAACACCCAAAAAAGTAAGCCGTCGGGGTGCAGGCAAAACTGTGGATATAGTAGGCTCACCAGAGATAAAAATATCACCTGCCAAAACAAGACGCCGTGGTCAAACCAATGTGGTAACGTCCAGCCAATCTCCACCCAAGTCAACATCCCGAGGCAAAGGCAAAACTGCAGTTGCTGCCATAGTGCCCACAGCGAAGCAATCTCCTGCCAAGGCTTCCCCGGCTCAAAAGAGAGGCGGAAATAAGCGTGCAGCTAACACTACACCAGATTCTGTTAAGGCTTCCCCTCCAAAGAGAACTCGCCGGGCTAAACCTGCAGAAGCTAAGAAAGCTTCACCAGCCAAGAAACCCCAAAAGAGTAAACCAACAGCCCGAGCAAACGCTACTGAAGTCACTTCCACTCCTAAGAAGACAGCCCAAGGTAAGTTTGAACATTCATTGACTACATCAATAAACAATTGATTTATTGCAATTTGCAAAACATACATACGTAGGCCTACGTAATAGACAGGCATTGAGCGCCATCTTAACAATAAAGTATGTGAATTGTTTTTTGTTCAACTACTAAGTACTGTAGGCTGTACCATTTTATCTGAGTGATATCTCTTTTCTGCAAAAATTAATTCTATAGCATAGGATCTGATTAAGACTAAGAGGGCAAGTGGCAATTTTTTAAATTCCAGCTGCGCGAGTGCATCACTTCACTAGGCATGATCATTAGTTTGCTTTCTGACCATGGGCGCCGGGAGGGGGGGGGGCAGGGGGGGGGCGCTTGCCCCCCCCCCTGGATTTCAGGAAAAATAAATTTTAACTGGCGATATGCGTTTATTACATATAAATTAATGTATTCGTGAAACCAAAATTCAATTGAAAATTAATATTAATAATATTAATATATTTAATGATCTGATCGGGAGCGGAGTGTTGCTAGTTTGTTTGTTTTTTTGCTATTTCATCAAAGTTAGCGGTGCCGGTGCTGCCTTTGAATTTGGCGGTATTTTAAGTTGGTACTAGCGGCACAAGTGATAATTAGATGAAACTTAGCATGTCGTTTAGAGTTTAGTAAATAGACCCCCAGAACACGGTAGGCCTACAATAATTTATTCTTTATTTAAAAAGAAATTTGTGATTATGTTTGTAGGCTTCTTAGTAATGCATTGAAATTTCGCATTTTCCTTTTTGGGTGTAGTCAATCACGCCCGTTTTCCATTTATTTTATGTTATGTGATATTATTTGTATGATTTATTGAAATAAATAATAATAATGTAACAAGATATCGTTTCTATGATTTGTAGGCTATATTTCTCTATGGGCTAGTATATATTATTAGTCGATGTAGACCTCTAAGAACGTGTTTATGTTTTATATTTTTATTCCACATTGCATTGCAACTGGAGAGAACTTACAAGTTGCAGTTTATGTAAAAAAAGAAAATATGATCAAACAGTCACATTCATTATAATTTATGCAATTAAAATATAGCCTTTATTTATAAAACGTGTGTTTCATTTTCAACTCATAACTTATTTTAGTAACCGTATAAAAGTTGAGACACAATGTTTTTTGTTTACTTTCTAGTATCTACTGCACAAAAATTACATAATTTCGGTATCGTATTCAGCCCACTACTTTTTTCTAAAACCCACCAAATGCATTCAAAAAACCTGATTTTCAAAAATTTCGCCTGCGGCGCTATTGTTGGGGGGCTCTGCCCCCCAAACCCCCCGTGCTTGCCCAACGAAACTACAAATTGTGGTTGTTGCCCCCCCCTGCTAAAATTCCTGCTGGCGCCCATGTTTCTGACCATTTGTGCTGAGAAAGTTGAAAATTAAAAAAAAAGCATTAGTATATTGAACGTTATTATTAAAAGTTAAAACAGGGTGACATTAAAAATAAATTGTAGATTAATCGTGTTTGTAGTTAGATTAAATTTTGCGACCTTTCATGGAACGGTAAAAGGAGAAATGTCAGGGCTAAGTCGTGTTTGCCGTCATTTGCTTTTGTTTATCCAAAAATGAAATGGTCTTAATTATTAAGACGGTCGACATATCAATCGATAGTAAAAATAGCATCGAATCCTAGATGCTATTGGTAATTTTGCAATTCTGTTATAATGGCCACTGGCATTGGGTCTCTTCCATACATTATAATTTAACTTTGTGGCAAAACTGCTTGACTCTAGTTTGACCAAGGTAGGTTAGTTTAGTGAGAGCTGTTTTGCTTCCGTTACAGTGCAAGATAAGAAGACAAAAGGAGTTCCACACATTCCAATTCAGTCGCCAGTATCACCTACACAACCCAAGAAGACAAAGACTCGTGCAAATGTTCATTCCCCGAAAGGAGCTAGCAGTCCCAAAGGCAAAGTCGCTAAAACTCGTAAAGGCAATACCAAGACTGTGGATTCCCCATCTGTTGTGGCAAGTGGAAAGAAACCTACGCATGCACCTGCGAAGAAAGGAAAAACATCTGCAGCCAAAAGTAAAACAGCAGTGCCAGAAAAAACAAGCCGTGGTAGGCGTAAGAAGTCGTAAGTGACAATTTGGTGTTAGCTATGGTTGTTAGGGCTCCCACTGACTTTCAAAAATCTTGTTTATTATATCAGGGATCTCATTGTAGACACTACATACATAGTTTTATTAAGTTATAGATTTTCTTTCATATCATTAGTTGTTTTACATAATTTAGTAGTTGATGAAAGATAGAACTTGTATTTAGTCTTTGTTGGGTGGTCTTTTAATACACTTATTTGAATGATATTGACTTGTTGTACCGTTCGCGTGAGCTGTACGCACAAAATGTCAACATATTTTAAGTCTGATCTCTTTGAGGTTTTCTGAACAAATGTACAAGTGCATTGCAACAAATCACAGGGTGCATGATGGACAACAAAGGTTGTCTTTTTGAGTACTACATGTGATGGCAAAGTTGCATGCATTAACATTCTAAGTACAAAGTATTTGCCAAGTGTGGGGGGAAATGTACATAGTCTGCATATATAGTATTCAAAATTTTTGGTCCAACACTTGACTCGTTTTTTAACTGTAATACCGGTGTCGTAATGTGACTAATAATAATTGTACATAGTTCCACGTAGTTGTAAATTCTAGCTGGGGATAGTCGACTCTTGGTTAGCCTGTTTGGCTCTTATCAATTTTATGCATTAGTAGCTCTGTCTGTCAAGTGCATAGGCTACTAGCGTGTTTGCTAATACGTGCAATAGTAGATGATCAACTTTGTTGCCCAACAATGAAACAACCATCTGTTAAAACTCTCTGTAGTAAAATGTTGCCAGCTTCCCATCAGATCCTACCTTAGAAGTTTTCACATGCACGCTCGCATTTTGCGAATTTAGTACTTGCGAGGAGCTTTCCTGGGTATGTATTCTTCTCTGGAGGATTTGAATTGGCACCTTTATGTAGGTATTGAAGGACGCTGATTAATGTCGGATGCAGTGATCTGCAAATGAAATCTCTGTTGCCGTGCAGTCATACTCATAGCCCATAGGGCGTGCTTTGTCTGCATTTTTGTAACCCGGTTCCAAGCTAGTTTTAAAGTTCTGTGACTCATTAGTCATTACTGTTATGTTTGCTGCTTTCGTGTGTTTTGGCAATGAAGGACAACGGGCTAATACGCATACGATTCTATGCTGGAAGGCACCATTTCTTCCGAGACTTGAAAATCTTATGGTCAATGTCATGCATTTGGCAGATTATGCTAATCGATTCTCGTAATTGATCATTGTAATATCCATCTTGCCATTGTACCAATTCTTTTTCAGGGTTTTCGACAAAAATTTAATACAATTCAGAAATTATTAAAGTCCATCCCGACCTGGGTAATTTTAAAATTTCCGATTGTTTTTTCATTTAAATATTAAAAATTCCACCTTGGGAGGGAGTGTTTCCCGACTAACCAAATTGAGAAATAATGTTGATGGTATTTCTGTACATATTGAGTTCAATCCACTTACGGTATGTGTTTCTAAAACGCTCCATATGCCCTCGAAAAACCTAATTATTAAATGCTTGACAATAAAGTTGGGCACTTTGTTGATCGTTTATTGCAGGCTTAAACTTAAATAGAACATCTTTGGAAGTTGCACCATCTAAACAGGATCTCTGGGTAAACCCAACTTTATCCATTGTGTACTTTTTACTCGCATTTTGTGAAACACATATATAAGCATAGGCCTACACTTACCTTTGGAAGCTAAATCATTTTAAAACATAAAACTGAGAGTGGACTAAAATAATTGGCTCTTCTGGCATAATACTTACGGAGGAGTCAAAAATCAAAATAGAAACCCCTGTTATTAACAATGTGTGCGACTTGTGGCAGACCTCTACGCAAATGCCGTACATTGTCTTCATTAATTTAACTTTTTAGATTATACATTTACTGTGTGTGTATACTATATTTTACTTATTGATTTGATGATTTCATGTAATTTTTCTATGTAAAAATGTATTAAGGAACTTACAAGCTCTAGCATTAGTATTTGAAAAACAACTATGGGGTAGGTCTACTATTTTAATTATTGACAACCTAATCTATGAATATGATTGTCAGTAGTACTGACGAATAAAACTGGTAACCCCGTTAATAAATGTTAATGCAATTTTTACAAAGTGGTTTTGCTCTTAGCGATCTAACTTATGTTTTGGATTGATGCAGTATGCGCTGGAATTTATCTTAACACGGCCAGAAATAATAAATTATTTTACATAATTACCCAGTGATAAAGATATATTTCTGTAATAACAAAGTTTATGACACATCAAATCCTGTGTAGAGTTGTAGAAATGCCTTGTTAGATAGTCTGTCCAATGTTTGTTTGGACCAAAACACTTTATTATTATTAATATATTGCCTTTTTCTAATCTGGAGTGAAAATGGTGCTTTACGGTACTATTTTCATGTTCAATCGTGTCCGCGGGTAGTGCAAGGGTTTATTCTAATCAAGGAAGAAGTTTTTGACTTTTGTAGTGCCTTACACAATGCATGCAATACTTCTTCTGCAATGGAATAAATCTAAGAGTTTTAAAATGTACAACTTTTAGTTTTATTGTGGATCACTTGCCATAGACAATTTGCATGTGTACTTAACACTAAGGTTCAACATTGTAATTCTCTTGATTACAGCAATACACTGAATTATGCTCTGTACAAAAAATGTGTGAAAAATAGTTCAAATGGTATTTTATATTCTGTGTGAAGTATTTTAGTATGTACACTTAGATAACATTCAAAGGAAAATTATAGTTTTTACTTTATTAAACGAGTTGAAGATAAGTGTTGAACTACTAACTCATCCTTACGGTTGTGCAAACCAGCTCCTAAATCGTTTGAACAGAGTCTCTTGAAAGGTTAAACAACTCCCGGACACATCGTAACAATGCTTCTTTTTACCATTTCATTTTCCATAATTATAATGATTCTCTTATTTATATTGGTGTGGGATAGGATCCAACATAGGGATGAGTCATTTAAACGTGCATGCAGACTTACACACACACACACATGCGTTTTAGGCAAATTGCTGTTTAAAAAGGTTAAACGCAAAAATTTTGAGGGATTCCCATCCCCTTTTTCCCCATCCCTAATCCAACAACTAACCGGTACCTTCTAAAAGCAATGGTGGCTGCTGAATTTCTTGAATTATTAATTTATTTATCAACAACAGGGTTGTACCCAACAAGTGTGATAATGTGGAAGTGAAATAATTTTTATGTGGGTATCTTACCTATGTTTAAAAACTAGGAAAACGCAACGGCAGCCACCTCACTTTTTGAAGGTTAAGCTGTTGGCTTCTATCTCACCAATATACTGACTCCAGTCGAATGGCATTCTTTCAACATAACCTTTCTTTTACTTGTTTAGTGTTTACTCTTTGTTTTTTTACTCTTTGTTTGTGAAGTGGTCTCGGATCATCGGTACGTTCTGGGTTCGAGCCCCTGGCAATTGATATCGATCAATAACTATAATGCTTAAAAACTCTGTAATAACTTTATAATTATAAATATATCTGAGGCTTGTGCTTGCATAAATACCGTATGTGTATATATGTATAAAACCGTGTTGGCTACATTGGGTAACACATTGACAAGTCACAAAAAGCTACACCCATTTCATTGTGTTTAGCCTTGTTAAGTTGTTTTGGTGAGGTTTGATCTTGACCCTCTAGTGCGCCTGACACCAGTAAATCGGACTGTAGATTTGGGACAAGGACCACCAATAACAAGTGCATTCCAGAAATCCATATAGTACTAGTACATGGAGTCAGCGCTCTGGTAAGCACTACCTTCTGAAGTAACGGAATTTCCTCTCGGTAGGTTCGAGAGAGCAGTCAATATTTTTTTTTTTTTTAAGATTTTGATGTACTATATTGTCTGTTTCTTCTTGTTTGTTATACTATTTTATATTCTTAGGATGGGTTCAAATGTCCAAAATAGATCTTAGATCCACTAGTATAGGCATCCATCCGTATGTTTGTTATAATGAATGTACGGAATAAACATAAAACGTAATAATAAGTCCTCCAAAGTAATCAATATGAAGAAAGTTTAATAGTTTGCTTGATACGTACTTTGTTATGTATGGTAATGAGTTTTATTGGCTGTAGAAGATAATGCATTGCAGCTGTTCTGTAATATCTTAACGAATATTCTGAAGTTGCACTTATGACTGTGAACATTAGGGTAGTATGATATTTCTAGCAATAACGGGAAGATACTAATTTATATTTGCGGTTCCTAAAGAGATCCGTTTCTTGGTTGGTGGCTTGGTGTTATCAAATAGTAGCAGTAACAATACTATAGGTGGAACCAGATAACCTGGCGGTCATCAAGGTCAAGCCAGAGAATATGCCAACATCAACAATTTGCACACAATTGCTAATAAGTGATTTTGTCAATCATTGTTATTTTTGATAGTATAAAATAAACTTATATTTTAATAATTAAACGAGGAGATTTCTGTAATGATAATACTTAAAAGTATAAGCAAAATATTGATTTTATACATGTGTTTACTAAATATTTTTGTTCTGCTTGTTTGCAATGGCTGTTTCAAATTTACCGCTTTTCCGCTGCCAACACACTCTGATTTTGATGGCTACGCTAGATTTTTTGACATGAAAGTTGTCTTGTACGCCCTCAAAATATTCTTTAATTACATGTTGTATCATGGCTAGCAATTCAAAAATTCGTAAACCGGGTCGTGCCTTTTCAGAGGCAATTTCAAGAAGCGGTTATTCTGCTTTATGAGCATGAGCAGCGCCTGGGACGCTAGCATATTTGTTTCTTTACTGTTGGCCACTTACGAGGGCATCAGCTGTGCGACAGTGCTGCGATCCCTCGGCGACCGCCACCTTAACTGGTACCACTTATATCTACTCTAGG
The DNA here is from genome assembly GCA_024449915.1 of Sweltsa coloradensis. NCBI lineage: Eukaryota > Metazoa > Arthropoda > Insecta > Plecoptera > Chloroperlidae > Sweltsa > Sweltsa coloradensis. The sequence continues at coordinate 737,143 of JAMZAV010000030.1, read as the reverse complement.
GAAATATTGGCGAAGCAAATTGCGTGCCACTTTGTAGAGTTGCGAGAGCGCAGCATGTGTCAAGATGTGGATTTTGATTGGCTACTTCAAAGTTGACAGGTCCTGATAGTTTCAGTCCAAGTCGTAGTTTTTGTTGTGTTTGCAAACCTTAAGATCATTGTAGGAATGGACGAGATATGAAATTAGCACTCGATTGCCATCAATCGACTAAAAAATGTGTCTTCGCACCTCTACTAAAGCGGCTGTCGGACGATAGAGAAAATCGCGCGAGCCAGTTTATTACCATCCTTGTCACTTGACAGACAATGAAGGTAACGATAACGCCATCTATTGGTGTTCACTGGTCTAGTGTTATGGTAGTGGGTTCTGATTGGCTCTCGCTAATTCGACTCGCTAGGAAGTTGAACAAGCTAGATATTTTTAAAAGACAATCTCTCCGTCGAGAGTGCAGGCCTTCTCCCAGAGAGTTACTCGCGCGAGCCAACTGGCGCGATTTTCTCGATCGTCTGACAGCCGCTTTACGTACGCTAATTGTTTTCGTTTGAAATATACTAGTTTTTTGGATCAGCGTAGCGAGCGAAGCGAAGATTCCATTCTACTACACTGGAGAAAAAAATCCGGGATTTTTTTTTTATTTTTTTCTTTCTTTTTGTATTTTTGTCTGTCTGTTAACACGATTCCGGCTAAACCGATACTCCGTTGCGATGAAATTTTATGGAGGCCTTCGAAATCTCTGAACTAAGAACTGCCACGTTTTTGAGCGCAATCGAAAAATTATTTCTCATGAAAATCGCAATTTTACGATTTATTTTTATTTTTTTTAAATTTCTTCGACTTATAACCCTACATGCTTTATCCGATTGTATGATTTTTTCACAGAACCTTAATTTTATGAATTGATATATTCGTGTGAAATTTGAGCATAATCAAATAATTATTTCTCATGAAAATCGCAATTTTACGAATTTTTTAATTTCTTCGGCTTATAACACCTACATGCTTTATCCGATTATTATTATTACTAGGAAAACGCTTTAGTCCCGCCGCATTGATGGATGAGCGTTTTTGTAAGTTTTTAGTTTTTGTAGGTCCACTTTTCCTTTGCAAGTGCTTTTTGAATGCATTGTAGGTGATTGTTGTCAATTTTTCTATTAGGGTTGCGTCGATAATCGAAATATCGATCGATTATCGATATCAGTAATATGATATGATAATCGATTCAAGTATTTTGATATGATATGATATGATTATCGATTTAAATAGTGACATCGATGTTTTCGGGGTTTACCATGTTTAAAAAATGCCGCGCTGTCGTATCAACGCGCCGTTTGGTTGTCGGAGTAGCCAATCGCTGCTCAAGTATAAGGCCACGCCCACCGCCGCCAGTGCGCATGCGCTCGCAGCGCGATACAATGCGATACGAAAACATCGCCCGGCCCGATTGCGATGTATTCAGTACGGCTCGACGTGTTGTGGCGTGAACTTCTCTAGCGTCAGTCTGCCCAATTTATGAATTCGTGATGTTTCTTCCGTTTTTCTGCTTCCTAGGCTCAATTTGGAATTTGATATGATAATCGATTTGGGTCTATGGGTATCGATATATTTTGATATGATAAATCGATTCGATGCCTCGATTATCGATCACGATTTCACATCGAACGGCAACCCTAGTTTTATTGTTACTTGTTAATTGTTATTATTAACCTTAAAATAAAACTCATATTAAAACCTTTTGTTCTATGGATTCTGGCCAACTCTTTCAACTTTTTTCTTTCAAAAAGCAATACATAACCATTACCTTAATGTCCATGTGAAATATGAACGTTGTAGCCCCACCCAATTGGTCAGAATCGGCCCAAATGTCACGAAAATATCGCACTAAAAATCGTAAAAAAAAATCGTGAAAGTACGATATTCATGAGAAAAAATTTCTTCGATTGTACCCAAAAACGTGGCAGTTCTAAGTTTAAAGATTTCGAAGGTCTCCAGAAAATTTCATCGCAATTGGAGTATCGGTTTAGCCGGAATCGTGTTAACAAACACACAAAAATACAAACAGAAAAAACAAGAAAAAAATCGTAAAATTGCGATTTTCATGAGAAATAATATTTTGATTGCGCTCAAAAAGGTGGCAGTTCCAAGTTCAAAGATTTCAAAGGTCCCCAGAAAATTTCATCGCAATTGGAGTATCGGTTTAGCCGGAATCGTGTTAACAAACACACAAAAATACAAACAAAAAGAAAAACGAAAAATATTTAAAATTGCGATTTTCAAGAGAAATAATTTTTTGATCAATTTTTCGTACGGTGCAGTTCTAAGTTCAGAGATTTCGAAGGTCTCCATAAAATTTCATCGCAATCGGAGTATCGGTTCAGCCGGAATCGTGTTAAGCATCATTCACAATCAGTTCTAAGTCGTAAGGCCAGTGGCGTGGCGAACATACTAAATCGGAGCCCAGGCACCGATACCAAAAGGGGTGGGTGGGTGGTCCCCAAGGACCCACCCATCCATTACTTTTCAATGAAACATAATATTTTATTTTAACCTACTGAATTGTATGGCTACAGCTCTGTACTTACCTTAGAATTTTACTGGACTGTTGTAAAAGTTTGTCATGAATCATGATTTTTTAGTAAAAGTGCAGACAACATGCATGATGGATATTCATCCAGTAGTTCTCAACTCAACTAATAACAGGTAGCAACTCAACAATTCTGCTAAATGAATATACACGTTCGTTATACTATAACTTATTTAATTTGATTGAATAGATTGATTTGAGGAATTTATAAATTTAATAACAGCTGGTGGCATGGAGGAAGTCTAGAACATTTTCGAGTTTTCTGTTTTAATTTTTAAATTACCGTCTTATGAAGCAGGATTATCGACGTCGTGATTGCAATAAGAAGAACATTCTTGGACCTATTTGAATTGAAGTATTTCCAGTACAATTCCTAGATAAAAGAGCATTGATTTCAATGAACTCGAGACAGTAAGTTTGTCCGTAAAAGAATAAAATCGTATCTTTTCTCTTCACCAAACCACCACCAAATTACCTTCAATAATCATTTTTCCGGCGGCAAGCCCACGGAGCCCCTAGTTTTTATTATTATGCGTTTCAGTAGTTTTCCTAAATCCCTAATAATGGCTCTGCCAATAAACGGAGAAAACGAACAAAATAACCAAATTGATTTCCAAAATGCACAGATTATCTAACGATCTAGGACATACATTTTTTTTCAAATGGGAAGGCCCCCGGATTCCTCTTGTAGGTACTAAATTCTTCATTGATTACTTTCATAATGTGTATTTTTTCCCCAAATTCTGGCTATGCCGCCACGAGGAGGCGAAGAGGAATAACACACCGTTGGTTTTATGAGTTCAACAATCTAAACATAAGTGCAATCTGTTCAGCGATTCGGCTGATTTTTACAGTACACACTAGCACCGTTGGGTGTCTAGTCCCCTAGACACCCAACGCTAGCACACATACCCACAGAGTTACAGAATAAGCGCCGTTTATCTTGAATAGTAATCCTCATTCGCTTTGCTCACTCGTCTAATAAATCATATAAATTGCCGGTAAAAAGCACTAAATTCATTCTAGGATCTCCAAAATTAAAAAAATTCCCTGCGGGGCTAATCTGGGGAAGACAAAAAAGAATTACAAACCGTTGGCTTTATGAGTTAAATAAAACATAATATTTTCAGCGATTTCATTAAAATTTCATTTCATAAAAATGAGGCTATCAAAATCGATAAAATCATATTAATTGCTGGTAAAACACACCAAATCCATTCTAGGATGACCAAAATTGAAAAAATTCCCTGCGGGGCTAAACTGTGGAAGACTAAAAAGAATGATAAACCGTTGGTTTTATGAGTTCAACAGAAAAAAAATTCAGCCATTTCATTATTTCATTAAAATTTCATTGCATAAAAATTAGGCTATCAACATCTATAAAATCATATTATTGCTGGTAAAACGCACCAAATCCATTCTAGGATCATCAAAATTGAAAAAAATTCCCTGCGGGGCTAAACTGGGGGCACGCCCCCAGACCCCCTTGTTGCCCACGAAAGTAGGGGGTGGGTAGGTATAGTTAAAATATTGTAGGCACCGATCACTCTTAGTAGTTCGCCACGCCACTGCGTAAGGCGCAAGGTGTAAGGCGTAAGTCGTAAGAAATGCTAGGCGTTTACAACAACCATACCATTTTTCTTTGCTCCTGTGTATTGCGCATGCGCGTACAGTCAGCTGTGGAGTTTCCTTGTTCGTGATTGGCTCGTCGTAAGAAACCGTCGTAAGAATTGGATTTTGGGCAATTCGTTACGACATAAACCATACGCCTTGCGACTTGGGACGTGTTGTGAACGTTCTGATTGAAATACATACCCGGCAATACAAATTATTACGCCTTAGGCCTTGCGCCTTACGACTTAGAACTGATTGTGAATGATGCTTTAACAAACAGACAAAAAAAAGGAAAAAAACATTCCGGATTTTTTTCTCCAGTGTAGTGAAATGGAATCTTCGCTACGCTCATCCAATTATTTTTTCACAGAACCTTAATTTTATGAATTAATATATTCGTGTAAAATTTGTGCGCAATCGAATAAAAAATAAAAAAATTTTAAGGTAATTTTTTATTTAATTTGATTTAATTTTTAAAAAAATTTCAACAAAGTTCTGATTTTTTCACAGAACAACAGAAAATCCGCATAACACATGGCAGCTCAATGCACCAATTACGCTCATCCAACAACGCGGCGGGATGCATACTCACTCAGAAAGTCTACGCCTAACTTTATACATGAAATGTTTTAACAATTTTGGTCCCATTTATGTAGTTTCACGAAATGTCAACAGTCAACATTAAAAAAATGAAAATTTATGTACTTGACTCTTGAGCATCTTTTTCATGCAGGCAAGCAAAGCAAATAGGTTCTAGGCCAATCAAGAGGGCCACATGATCAAAGTTGAGATTTTAAATTGTGGTCGCTCGCACCGCACCTTTTACTCGTCGACATGAAAACTAGGCTTTACTGGACTTGTAGGATTTACTGCTAGCTAAAAAATTAATATCCTCTCCAAATTATCGAAGTCGGATAAAGCTCCCAAATCGATCATTAATCGATGTCGATCCCCATGCTTAGTTTTTATCCATGGCAGAATTAACAAGCTATGGTTTGGTTGGGAGTACATATATCATAAATAGGTAGCCTAGCTTTCCGCAATTATACAATTGTCTTAAGTTTGATTATCATTTGTGGAGGAGCTGGGAAAATAACTTTCTAAATTGCAGTGAAGCTAGGACCGACCGGTAACCAAAAACATTCTGTATCGACAGTATCGTCTTTGTTCAAGAGCATTGTCAACCAAACCGCAAAGGGTCATGTTTGATGATCGTCCTGCCACGGGCGGAGACGAGAGATGCATTACAGAAGTTTTGCTCCCTAATAATGTAGATAGTTTTTTTTAAACTTTAATTACTATGTAAAGTTGTTTACATTTCTAATATTATAATGCATATTATTCCTACACATATTTATTCCAGTTCAAGATGTTTATTTTCTAGGTTTGTTTCTGATATAGAACTGTAACTATGAAATATTTAATCTATAATGCTATTAGGCTGGGGCTACACAGTGCGGTTGCTCCGCGACGGAGCAACCGGTGCGGGTTCGCAAAAGGTCGACACATGGTTTTTCTTTCTTTTTTGAGATGATTTTTTTAGATGATGATGGTTTTAGATGATAGCAGCTACACAGAGGCGGGCGGTTCACATGCGGGAAAAAATCCCGCAGCATGTCGAGCTCGATGCGGAGCGCCCGTCCCCGCAGACCAAGGTCAACACATTCAGTTGAATGAGAGCGACTACACAGTGCGGTTGCAGGTCTGCGATATTGCTCAAGGCCGATGTTGTTCCATGTTGTTTTTACACTGGCCTCCTCGATTCCCACGCGGAGCGACCACCATGTGTAGCTGTAGCCCATTCGACGGAGCACCCGTCGCGGACCCTCCGTATGCGGAGCAACCGCCCAGTGTAGCCCCAGCCTTACAGGACCATTGATTAAAGAAGGGTAATAATACATAATATGAACGTTTTAAACCGTCCCTTCAACTTCTAGATACAAAATAGTTATTCAGATCACAATATAAACTTTCTTGTAGGGATTTATATAATACAATAACAGCTACCGGTACATTCAACAGTAAAATTGATCTATTGGGGAAATATATTGATATGTTCCTTTGAGAATAAAAAAACTTAGTTTTCGGATGGAACACGCTCTAGTTTCAAGTGGAAATCTATAACAAAAATATTTTTGCCATTTTCCATAGCATACGTATTATAACATTCCTATATTAATTGCAATTTGTCATTACACTAATATCATATAGCCATAATGTCATTGCTATCTAAAAATATGTAAGTACGATTAAGTCAGCGATGTATATTGTTAAAAGCCACGACACATAAAGCAGTCTTTACACAATCACTTTCTTACATATGCGCACTGATAACGACGTAGTATAATTGGGCGCCTGGATATTTTTCTGGGGGGGGGGGGTGGCAAGTTGAAACATTACTATTTGTTTTGAGTGTAGAGTGGTTTGTAAGGCGTAAGTTCCCTAGTTATCACCACAGGGCGTTCTTTATTTTCAAGACTTTTTAACTGATTCAGTGTTAAAATAGATTTTGAAAAACATGGTTACAAAACTGGAGTTTTATGTGGATTTATTTATTGGTAATGAACGTGTTGTGATACATTCTCTTCTGGTTACAAACCAACCTAGATTTGCAACATTCATTCAACAAGGAAGAAAAATTGAAAAATTCGATACTGTACAGCATCGAAATGATGAAAGTGTAATATCTTGAGAAAATTTTTATGTAAACTGGGCATAATAATTGGCCAGTGGCAAAAAGTAAAATGCATAAGTGGACAAAACGTAGAAACAATATCTGATGTGATATTTAAATTGTATGTAAAATAATAAAAAAAACATGATTTTGGCATTTGGATTGGAAAGGTGAAAAGTTGAATTCAGAATTAGATCTATTAATCTTGATTTGAATAGCCAATTAAATTTGTAAATGTCCTTGAAATCCAGGTGAACGAGTGCCTCCCCCCCCCCCTCCCTCGTGCCCACATTGGGCAATACTAGAGTATAGGGCGTATGTTTAGCTCTCGTCCGTCGTGGGCTTGGTCTCTTCTGGTGAATCCTCGACCGCCATTTTGGTCTCCACCTTGGACAGCCTCTGTTTCGTCTTAGCCTGGTGACTTGAGTACTCGGCCAACAGTCTTGCAAACCGTGTCTGCAAGTTCTCCAATGTGTTCCCTGGAAGAGAATTTTAATTACCGGTAATAGAAATACAAATATTTGTATTTTACATTGTGCTGATGTAACTAAACTTAACAATACCATGGCTGGGTATAAAAGAGAAGCAGAAGTAAAAGTAATTAGTAATTAGAGCTTGAATAATTAATTATTTAACTATTTTTATAAATTTCTCTAACTAAACATATGCCCATGATCAATTCTTCAATTGTGATCTCAAATTGATGTTTTTTTAAATAAAATATTTTCACAATTTTGTAATATTTTACTTATAAATACAAATTTCTCTAAATTCTTGCCATAAGCACATTTTTTAACAGAAGTAACTATTCTTTACTTTAATAAAATCAAGAAGCGTACTACCTACCGAAACCATTTTCTAAATGTATTTTTCTAGAAATTGTAGGAAAAAAAAACTTAAATGCTGATACCAAATCACAAGTTTTGTAACACAAAGCTATGTCAAAGCATATGAAATGTGCTTCCCAAAAAAAAGTTACTGAACAGACAAAGACCAGAGCCTTTTCACCATATAGATGAGTCAACAATGCAAAAAAATAATCTCCCAATAGTATACAAAGAAACAAATGTTTTTATCAAATCAATAAAAGTGTTGTATTTTTAAGAGGGTACGCTGAGCTTGGCTTAACTTAAATGCGCACAAACAGGTGTTGATGATTTCTGCTGAACGGTTGGTAATATCATTACCAAACTTTGAATGGATGTTAATAAAGTACTTTTATATTGATATCAGTAATTGGTTGCACAAAATAAGCCATAAAGATCAATTGCGAGACATAAGTCCAAAACGTGAAAAAATGGGGAATCCAAAACATGGATTACAATTCTGGAAATTCCCACCAACCGTTTATCTTACAATAAAACCAAATTAACCTGCGCGTTCACATTGATTTAAACGTTGATATCCATTAGGCAAATTTGAGTTAAAAAAATATGTTCACTTGGAATAAATTCCCAAAGTTGACCAAAATTTAGTACATTTTTGTGATTTCACTAAATTTTAATTCAAAATCAATGAATTAATTTAGGAATATGCATAATGGATAACATAGATTTATTCTTTATAAACGTTAGTGTGAAATTTGATAATGGTGTTATAAACCGTTTACCCGAAAAACCCCAGAAAGCTGAGCGCTTAAACTCGCCTCCGTTCTAGCCTCAGCATACCCTCTTAAGCACATATTTTTTGTTTCTAAGCAAACATAAAATTATACATATTTTGATGATTTAAAGCAAATAATTATCCAAGCTCTATTAATAATACTAACATGGTCATGCAGTAACAAGAAGTAGTACGAACGGAGTAAATTCTGCTAGGTTCTACCGGCTGTGCACGCGTAGAGATGTTGACGTTTGTGTTTGGATTCGTGTAAGGTGACCATATTTTTTAAGTTACAAACTGGGACAACCAAAGGGTAAGCAATGCATCCCAATGATGATGATGGGAGCCCCAGCTGCCGGATGCAGACATTTATTCAATGTATATTTGCGTCAAATGCCCAGAAAACAGCTTTCTGACATGAAAATATTAATGTAATATGGGTTTAATTTAATGTATATATTTTTTTACTCTTTAATCAAATAGTGTTTCAAAAATGATACTACAATATAATATATAACTATAAGTATTCAGCAGGGTATAGGCTAATGCAAGGGATAAATAAATTTGCATTTATAAAATAGTGTAGGTACCCATTCAGTCACGGAACTGATTTTCAGTACCGGTAGGGGACAAATATAAGATAACTAAAAAATAAATATGTATTTAATTTGTATAATATTGCAACAAAATAATTAGTGTAGGTAAATAAATAATCAAAAACATAGTTGCATGATTGCTGCATTTTGATTTTGCATTATCCATAAACAAAATTAATGCAAGTAATGATAGAAAATGAATTATCTTCTTTGAAGTGGAAGAATTATTCAATGTTATTACTTTTATCAGAGGAGTGTTTTTTTTTTTCAAGATTAACCTCTTTCCACACAAGGTACAATTGACAATATCAGAACAAACCGGTACTAATTCGGAATTTTAATGAGTCTCTCAAGACACCGGTACAAGTGTTCTGAAAACGATACTGTACCGTCACCGGTACGGTACGTCTGGTCACTTTAGGATTTTGGTACTAAAATATGCTTCGGGGCGGGTAGGAAACGACTGTTATAATACTGCATGTTATAATGGATAATGAATTGTGCTTGTGTGTTTTTTTTTTTTATAAGAATCTTACATTATAATTTTATCCCGATTAATTTTTTAAAATTATAAATTGTCTGGACGGGCACCTCCACCAAGAGTGAATATAAATCTTGGACCGGCACCTCCACCAAGAGTGAATATAAATCTTGGACCGGCCCCTCCACCATACATTTAAAAAAAAATTGTTATACGAAAATCGGGTACCTTTTTTACTATCATGTCGGTCCCAAATTCCCAACCTGATATTTTAGGTACCGGGCATAGTGTTTTACTTTTATAGTATCCTAGCGGCACACCACTAGCTAATGAGAGCAGACCATGGCTCTGCGAATCGTGAAAGGTGGGAAAGAGGGAAGTCCATCTCTCAAACAATCCAAACACCAGCTAGTATGTTGGGGAGTATGTTACTCCCCAAAACTAGAGGCGAGCTCTGGCAGGCAACATGAGAAGATATTAAGATAAGTTTATTTTTCATGTTTTAGACATATTTTTAAAAATAAATCTAATCTCTAAGAAGATGTGCGAAGAGATATGTACCTAACCATTCGAACACAGTGAGTTGTAGGTACATACAAAGTTAGGTGAGGAGACAACAAAAGGCTAAGTTAAATAAATAACACCTTTCCCCTTGCCCGTGACTGGTTCTGTCCTCACATCCCCTAGGCTAGAGTGGCGCATTTAACGGTTAGAGCGCCCCCCGCAACTCACCTATTCGCTCCACCTTCTCAATGAGACTCTCGTTCTCTGCCTGCGCCCTCTCAAAGGCCGCCTCATCCAGCAGGTTATCCTTGCGTAGCATCTGACAGCCCGCCTCCATGAGTCCCTTCTTCGCCTCGGGGTAGTCGGCCATCGCCTGCCACAGGTCCTCCTTGCCGAGGCAGAAGAGGTCGGAGTAGCCGTCGCTGCGCACGTTCGCCGTGCGCCGGTTGCCCGTCTTGTTCCCGGCGATGTCCAGCACGCTCACCTCGCCGAACACGCTGCCGGCGCCCAGGGTCACGAACACGGTCACCTCGTCGTCGGCGACCACGGAGAGACGGCCGCGCTTCACGATGTACATCTCCTTGCCGACGTCACCCTTGCGGCAGATGTAGTCGCCCGGGCTGAACACCTAAAACGGGTTATTTTATTTTTAGATGCGATTTTATTGTTATATTTAGAATATTTTATTTTTCTCGTGGGAAACCTTCCCAGGATGCAATGCATGTCCCTCTTTACTTTAGGTGTTCTAACTAAGTATTTTGGAGTTAGGAAAATTGTGAAGGGAATGCCCGATGCTGTTAATGAGGACTCAATCCCATACCCGGGACCTCCCAAATTATAGAGTCTGATTTGATCACCATTGTCGTAATTTGTCATATTACATTGTCGCAAGTCATGAAAAAAGTCACGAAATTGATTTGAGACTATTATCCCTATAAATAAAATGTCATGTATAGGTACCTCTACTGATATAACAGTTGCCCAACTATAGGTAGGATATATTGGAATAAGGGCTGTTCAAGGGCTGTTTTAAGAGGAGTCATATCTTTGTTTTCGCATTAATGACTGAGGAAACCCTCGGTAAAAGCCTTCAGTCAGGATTGCTGGTCTCGACGGGATTCGAACCAGGACCTCCCGAATCACTCAATGTTCTAAACTCAATGGTTTTATAGTTTCCGAAGCAAGTAAGCAGATGCGCGCAGTTTCGGCGGGCCAATGAGCGACCAGTATTTTTAATCGGGGACCGCTGACTGGCTGCAATCCACCCGCCATTGACGTCAGCATCTGCTTACTTGCTTCGGAACAATTATAGTCTGTCTACTTGCCTGCAACCGTAGCTTGAGCACGAGCTCCTCCAACAGCCCAGGCTCTGCGTTCTGGAAGATTCGAACCTGCTTCAGCGTGTCTAGATGCACGTGGATCGCGATCTCTGCCTTGAGCTTATCTGGTAGAGCCCCCAACACTCTGTCCTCGTCCAGAGCCTGCTTGTTGTCCCAAGTGTAGGCGAACCATCGGATGACACGGCCCTGCGCGGAGAAAAACATTTTTCACTCATGATCTCCAAAAACCACGAACCATCAAACTTTGTTTTTTTAATTGTGAACGTAATGCTTCCCTAACTGTCCCTATGCATCACTTTTCTGTTCGTTTGTCCGTGAGTGTCACGTCTATTAGGACAAAAAGCGAAAACGACCTCTGAATGGCATATGATTTTTGTTGGCATTACCCTTTTAAAAATGATGATACAGAATGATTTGGGTGATCAGAGGGAGAAAGCAATCATTTTTAAGGAAATTGTTTGTGTTCTCAGCACTTCCATCAACATTATTTAAATTACAAAAAAAAATATTTAATAAGATCTTAGTTGTCTGTTCTTCTTCAACAAAAAGTTGATAAAATAGTTTCGTTTCCTATCGCTTTCAATGCTGAGTTCCCGACCATGACGTCGAACGAACCAATCAAAACCAACAGAATGATATTCTGATTCTTCAGCATCCATGCCGGGCCGGGAACTGAACTTATATTGCGGTGAGCCATCCATGCACCTACCTCCAAGTCCGGCGACACCTTCCTGAACGTCATGTACTGTTTGACACTGTCCATCTTGTTCTGGAAGTCAACACGGGACACGTTCATGTTGCTGATCATGCTGCCGATGTTACCGACGATGGTGGCGAAGATGAGAACCCCAGCCAAGAAGTCGGCGGTGACGAACAAGTACTCGACATCCACCTCGGGCTGAGGCGTCTCCCCTGAACAAAGTCATCACATTCATTACCTACTCTACTTGTACCTTTTCAAGCTGGCTGCTGATCGCAGACTATATTTCTACTTTATGAAGTCACATGGGCAAATTTAAAAATTATAAGTCCTATCTGGGCCCGGGATAGAATTTGGCCTAGAGCATGGTAAAGCAATTGTATGATCGTAAAAGGCGAGAAAAAAGAAAAGTCCATCTAGCAAACATCAGCTAATATGTAGGGGAGTATTTTGCTCCCCGAAGCTAGAGGCGAGCTCTGACCGTAGACGTCATAAACTCGACCTCCCTCCCCCTGCGTATGGCTGGTTATGACCAGAACGGTATTTTCTCCATCCTCTAAGCTATAGAATGGCGCATTGTGACCCAACGGTTGACGCGCCCTTACACCAAAATATGATCCTATCAACCTCCTCATAAATCCATACCATTGTTACCTGGTGAATTGACAAACATTGTTGATAAACATTAGTAAAATATTATGTTTGTATTAATTGTGCAGTTATTACACTGAATTACGAAACGTCCTTCCCAAAATCTCCTGTTTTAGTGCAACTAAAAATTATCGATTGTATTAATTGACTCATTTGCTTCTTTTACCGATGGTAGTGAGTGTTAGTGTCGACCAATAGAAACTGTAAATGTACTGTCTGGACAATGTGGCGTTCCTCGGCCCGTTGACGTTGTACACCCAGCCGTCGGTGCCGAACCCCACGAAGTAGCTGATGGCGAAGTAGAAACATGCGTTCCAGTGGATCAGCACGAGGATGGCCAACACAACCTAAACAAAATAACCAGAGCACTCACTTTTTAGTGCTGGGAGAGGGCATTTTGCTACGGTACATGCGAGTTAATTACATTGACATTTATGCAACATGTGTATAAAATAATATGTTAATTCACGAGAAAGATGATGCATATAATTTATCGATCTCATTTTACACCACATATATCTCGCCATGGCGGTAACATGTCCTTCCAAAACAACGCATATCTTCCAAAACTAAGCATATGCATGCAATTTATATTTTGTAGACAAAATATGTATTTAATATTATAACATTTCAAAGAAAATACATACTATAATTTTGATACTGTAATATGTTTACAAAATTAACGTCTACCAATTCCGATCATAAAAAAGATTAACAAAATTATTATTTTATTCAGATAACTTGTTTTCGAAAATCATTATTTTGTATTATGTACCTTGCAAATTCGGAAGGCGTTCGGGAAAGCCGTCCGTGTTTCGGTTCTGTCAAAGAACTGGTTCATCCTGGGTAGTCTGAGGAGTCGGTTGACCCTCACGAGAACAGGGCAAGGAACGCTGGCGATGCAAGTGTTCCACCAGATGTAGACCAAGTCCGTGGGGAACAGACTCAGCAGCTCTGTCTTCCATCGGGAGGACGTGAAGTAGTATTTGCGTAGGAGCTTCGACTCTTTTACCATTATGCCCTGGTCCAAGTACCCTAGAACAAGGTCGGGGCATTATACCCTGGTCCAAGTACCCTAGAACAAGGTCGGGGCATTATACCCTGGTCTAAGTACCCTAGAACTCTCACAGTGGCAAGGCGGTTACATTCTGCACCTGTTCCAATAAAATTGGATGAGCGAAGCGAAGACTTCAATTTCACGGACCCCCAAAAAAATTTAGCTCGGGTGTTTTTTGTTTGTTTGTTTTGTTTTTTTGTTTTTTTTGTCTGTTTGTTCGCTCTCTACTGGGGAAACGGCATATGCGATCTTGATGAAAATTTGAGGAAACCTTCGAAATCTCTGAACTTAGAGGTGTATTGTTTTTAGGTATTATCGAAGAAATATTTCTCATGAATATCGTACTTTTACGATTTTTTTCGATTTTTAGTGCGATATTTTCGTGACATTTGGGCCGATTCTGATCAAACGGGTGGGGCTACAACGTTCATATTTTACATGTACATTAAGGTAATGTTTATGTATTGCTTTTTTGAAAGAAAAAGTAAAAGTTAGCCAGAATTCATAGAATAAAGGTTTTAATATGAGTTTTTTTAGGTTTATAATAACAATTAAAAAGCAACAGTAGAAACTTAACAACAATCACCTACAATGCATTAAAAAAGCACTTGCAAAGGAAAAGTGGTCCTACGCAAACAAAAAACTTACAAAAAAAAGCTCATCCATCAACGCGGCGGGACTAAAGCGTTTTCCTAGTTATCATACATATTTTTAACAACATTGACAATTTACCTTAAAACGTGCATTAAAATTTAAAATGTTCCTAGAAAAAATTGGACAAGAAAGTAGAAGCATTCGCCTTTTAATTAAAGTGAAAACAAAATGATTTCATTTCAGTATGGATTACCGGAGGCGAATATCGAATTGACGACCTTTCGAGTCTCGAGCTCTCTCTGTTACTGGCAAATCTGCGGTTTAACATATTATTGGTTTTCCATCCACCAATCAATAGGCATGCTCTATTTGCGGTGTTATAATTAACTTTTCCGAATTTCGTCTTCGACGTCCCCGTCTTTTTCATTACAGTCTAGTCCGGGGTTCGAATTATCTCTGTTTAAACTACCCCTTTTTAAGCTGGTGGCAATCATTATTATTTCGCCAAAAGAATTAATTTCTTCCATTGGAATAAAATGTAATAATCATTATTATTTCGCCAGAAGAATTAATTTCTTCCATTGGAATAAAATGTAATTAACAGTTTTCTCATACGACAAGAAAATGGAATAAAACGTCCCACAGACTAGAGATGTTGGAAATGTTTCTTTAACTCCGTAATAAATAAATAATTAAATTGTGCAGATTATACTTAGGTTTCCGTCAACTTTGGTGGAGGTGCCGGGTATTTGTATGTGTTTTTAGTAGTTGTTTATGCTAATTGTTATACAATAAAATATATAAATGTGAATTCGGAATTGGAATTTGAATAATGATAAAGAATTATTTTTTATATCATTATTACCTTAACTTGTCCTTTTGCCAAAGAAAGGTGAACGTAGAAAATAAATTTGTGTAAACATAGTAATAAAACTTTGTGTAGTGGTAGTGCTTTGCTAAATTTATATTTATTTACACATTTATAACATTACCCCTCCTCTGCCGAAACGGACAAATTTAAGTATTTTATAACTTTTATTCTGTAATCTCTCATTTCTAAGTAGATGGTAGAAGAATTTAAAAGTATTTTTGAATAAACTGTAGTTATTTATACTTTTTGACCGTTATAAATTCATATTGAATTTTCTATACGAGTTTTCCCTTTTCTTGCATTTTCTTGGGAGCTCGTTTTCCATATTTACCCCCAAAAACTTACAATTCCGACGATAATTGCATGTAAATAACCAGCGACCCGGCACCTCCACCAAAAGACTAAACAATTTCAGAATTAACAATTCCTACATACCGGGCGACTCTGGACCATTTCTTAAATTTCCTTTTGGAAGAGTACTACCAATGGTACTTCAGTAATGGTAGTACTTGAAAATTCTTAATATTTATCTACTAATGTAGTTGATCGATAATCCCTTGTTAATTATATATTATTATAGTTGAAATAAAACCTGCATTCGTAAGTTATGCATTTATTTTTGTAGGATTCATAATAAACGTCGTGCACAAATGTCCCCCCTCCCCTTGGGGTTGCTACGCGTCTGCTTGCAACCTAGAATATTGCCCACACAGACACACACACACGTCCGCATCAGAAAGCGTATTTGCCAAGGCCTTTAAGCACCTCTCTCGGACGTATCGCATGATTTACTGATGGCGTTTACCTCTTAACGTGTTTACTCTGGCCTAGAGTACACACGTCCCTAGAATCAATATGTGATGGTCTGCAGAGTCTGCAGTCCCAGTCCGGGGGTTTAATAAGAGCTTATAGGAACGAGAGAGTAATACACACTTTCACCCGACTTGCCGAGAAGAAACATCTCTGTAACAGTCTCATAACCAACCATACGCGGATTAATATTAGCACCTTCTGGTATAATAATGTAGTTATACTACCCCGCATTTAAAAATATAAATTTACTTTTATAATACAATATTTTCTCTTTATTCTACAATTTCAATCAGTATCAAGTGATCTTGGCGCAAACTAATAATATAAACTCCTAATTGAACAACAACATTCACAATAACGGATAACCATCACCAAAATGAATAAAAACAAGCAGCAAACAACGCTAGTTACCGATGACCCGGCACCTCCACCAAAACCTCTACGTAAACCCAAAGCTTGTAGTTGAAGGTCATCGCCCGTGTATGACGTCGGTGAAAGAATAAGAAAATTTATAAATGATAATATATATTGTTAATATAGTAATCAATTCAGAAATTTAAAAACTCAGCCGGGTATCGAACCCGGTCTCTCGACTGTGAGTCGGACACTAAAATCCCTAGACTATACTGCGTCTGTTAACTTGTTGTTGAGTGTTGTCCAATTATATATCTGAATAGATTTCCTAATTAAATTGAGATATAAATTAATATATTCTAATGATGATGACGATGATGATGATAGTAATATATAAATGAGTACTTTGTATCTCCCCATGCACTTACCCTCGTGTGCATGGACGATAGTGTCGATAACGAAGACGAAGTCACAGACATAGTCCAGGACCCACCACACGATGGGCACCGCGTTGTTCAGCTCCCAGAAGACACCGCGGCCGATCACGAAGATCAGGTTGTAGAGGACAGCCAAGGTCACCACACCCAACCACTGAAGATAATAATGTACACCAAGAGATTAGGACAGGTATCAAATTTCACATTCACTTTGTAGCTCTATTTGCCCCTCAAGATGCTCTCGAAATTTTTTAGAATTTTAGAATGGTGTTAATATAGGATGGGTATTCGCATAGCCCTACCTGACAACATTTCCAAATTTCAAATAAATTAAATTACTACATATTGTCTCTTTATTGGTTACCAAAACACATCCCAAGCATTATTAAAAAAAATCTCAGAGACATACGCATATTCTTTCGTAAGATCCTCCTAAAATTTAAAATGCAAAGAGTAAAAATTTCAGGTCAAAAAGTCTTGTAGAATAAACCCAGAATGCCCGATTTGAAATGAACTCAAAAACTGTCTTATCTTTTGCCAAGATAGATGAATCTTCTATCTCGATGAAAACATACCCCTCTTCAGCTATATATGGTGTGAAAATATTTCGTACGGAATTATTAAAGTCTATTTTATTTCCTCAGTCGGTCACTGTCAGTCCCAGACTTTGCCCTTTCACCCAGGGAAACCTTGACAGAAGCCTTCAACACGTGTGCAACGTATAGGTGTTGTATTTGAACAACGCAATGTCATATTATTCCGTGTGGTCTCGCCTTCTATGCGTGTCTGTCATGCGTTAACGAGGCATTAAGATAGTGATTATTTTTATTACTGTAACACTTCTACGCGATAATAACGATCAACAAAGCCACATGAATGTTAATTTGTTCAATCTGTTACCGGATCGCGACGTATGATGATCGTATAGTGTTCTTTAATCGAAGGAGTATGGACAATTCTTACAATGCCCAAGCGGATTTACAATTATCCTTGAATTTTAAATTACATCAGTTTACGTTTTGAAATTATTTGTATTGATAACAATTAATAAGTTTCAGTGTGAATGAGTTATTTTTAAATTATCTGAAGATGTCAATTGCTAGGATTTTTGTCTAAGTTTATTTGAAATACTATGATCAGTGATACAGTCTGTGCAAGAATGTGAACGTGACCGACCGGCGTCATATAATTCAAAATTACCAATTTTTATTTTTATTTCAGTTGTTGGTGCAACAAACGTGTATTACAAAACTTAAATATCACTAGCCAGTATAATGTTTACATTGCTGCTAGATGCCGCTAAATAAATAGACGATAAACAAACAAGAATAGGCTGGGTAATTGTAATTTACGATTGATACGCCTCATTATCTCAAACTCCTCACTCCCGCGTCAGCAGCTGACTAGTACTAGTGTACTCTAGAGTAGCTAGAGTACTCTTGTCATAGAACAAGTGGAAGTGTAATTACTTACTCTGTAATGGGAGGGCAGAGTTGGATCGATAGCAAGGTTCCACTTTGAGAGCTTGGGTGCATCTTTCTTGCCCGCGTTCTTAATCTCGGCATCGTGCAGCGTCGGGGCTGGCTTTCTCCATGGAACCTGCACTCGAAGAAGACCAGAATTAAATACTATACTTGAACTTGAATACTACTTTAACTTGAATAATATAATTACTTGAACTTGAATACTATATACTTGAACTTGAATACTATATTCTTGAACATAAAAACTAAATTCGAATAGAATACATGAGTACTATACTTGAACTTGAACTTGACAGGGCCCCACTATACTTGAACTAGAATAATATAATTGAATGATATACTTCAACATGAACATTATATTTGAATTCAATACTTGAATACTATAGTTGAATACAATTCTCGAATACTATACTTCACTAAAGTTGTCTTTCAATACAATCTTCCGAAATTATTATTTACCAGTTTGCCTCTCTGCTAAACGACCCTAAAGTTTCCCTTTACATTCACAAAAGCCATAATTAATGACTTTTTCATATTTCCCTAGTGTGTTATGGATGCATTTCTTCAGGTGTCCGAGTATTTTGGAGTTTGGACAGATTGTGAAGGGAATGTCCGAATGCTGTTTAGAGGACTCAATCCGTGCACTCGCATCAACGACTGAAGAAAACTTGGGAAAATGCTTTCTGTGAGGAGGATAGAGTCTCGCGCTTTACGCTTGAGCCACCTCAGTATTCACCACAAGTCCTGGTAAACCATACTAATTTCTTTTACATTGACTCCATCGACTTTTGGTCCTATGAGTGTAAGGTACATTGTAATTTGATGGATTAAAGTAAAGTTTTCGACATTACAGAACTCCAGCCCTAGCTTCTGACTTGAGCCCGATGAACTCACCCTCAAAGCTGCTGTGACTCGGCGAAACCTCCTCCTGACGCGGTCTGACAGGGTCGTCGCCCTGGCTAGGCGCCGTCCGCCCAGGACACCCTGGAAAGAGAAGTCACCGTTTAGCACCATCGCGAGAGACTAGACTAGCCCTTCGAGGAGCCCCCGTGTACAACAAGACTCACTTCCGGTGCGTGCGTGCGCGTGACGCCACGTGCAACACATTAACACGTGCGTGTGCGCGCCGGCAATCAACACGGCTCTATATGGGAGCGGGAAGAGGCAATTACCATCTTGTCAATGCATTGAACAACCCAGGAAGAACAATAGTATACCCTTTGCAGGTTTAAGGTTTAATGACCATTCTAATAAGAAACACGCAATGATGCAAATTGTGGTGAGTGTGAATAAACATAAATTTAAAAAACCAATACAATATGAGTGAGATGCATGTGTTTAATGATTTCAGTTTTGAGCTTGAGTTTACAAATTTTACACGTCTGGGGATCGAATAAGACCTCATGGGTGCAGATTACTGATGAGAGTGATTGGCTACAAACGACGGGATATTTTATTCAATTATTATAATAATATGACAGCAAGTCAGCAACATCAACAATCACAACAATGTGCAACAATTCAGTTCCAGCTTGCCTTGAGGCCGGGAGGTACCTTCAGAGCTTTAGCCTTTGGATTCGAAGCCGTGTCTGGACACACTTCTATAATAATTATTGATATCTAAATTGTAAGGAAATATTCAATATAAGTGATCTTTACCTTGCAATGAACATCAATTTTTGTGTGTATTTATTGTATGTGAGTTATTCACTAATTTAACGTGTATCTATCTCATTCAGTTGTATAAACAAACAATGTGGCATCTTACATTGATTGGTCAGGTACCCTATTCTATTCACATTGCAACAGAGAGAAAATAAAGAGAAATACAGAGAGGAGGAGACTGAGAAGGAGGTTGGGAGGATGGGAGATAAATTGATTGATTGATTGATTCACTTTTGATTGATTCAGGACTTTTTTTACAGTCGGGATTCAGGCCAGCGAGGTCTTTTCTTTCATCCAACCACAGATAACAGAATCCAACCTTGAAATGTAATACAAGTTTGCTACGTCTATGGCTCACCTCTGTGGAGGCCCCCGAAGGCGACGGCAGGCCTGGAGTCCCGTCTTTGGCTGCGATCATCCTGGTCCTCTAATGCCACAGTAGCAGCAGCAGCCCTCAGCGAGTTGTACATGCCTTTAAAACCAGGGTAAGCACATTTATTAGAAATGTGCGCATGTGTTTTCACTCCCCTTGACAATGAGCGCAAGAGCGCACTGCCCTATATTGTAGCGTCCATTGATATGCACCAGGCAAAACTTCTCTTACCGTATTATTCCGATAATTCAATTTTTCAATTTATAAATCTAGGTCACAACTCTTGTGCTGCCATGAAAATTAATCTAGTTAGATGAAAGCTAATGCTCTTATAATTTCGAGGTTCCAAGATCTACACTGGATGATTGTTGTCGTCTGATCCCAATGCCCCTCGCTCCTCAATATCACCACCTCTTGTATGACAATGTTTACAAGTGGATACGAAAGTATACCCATAACAGGAAAAAATACAGATTGCCGAAGAAAAACTCACACTATAAACTGATCGCGTTATGAAACACTTGGTGGAGGTGCCGGGTACGAAAGATTACCTCTTTATAAATTGCTAGCCCCACGTTTTTTACTCCAAATGTCAACAAAATCATTCTAAATCAATATCATTCTTGTTGAAGGGAAATGTCAAAACTAAAACAAATGTCGTGTTTGGTTTAAAATAAAATTAACTTTTTGTAGGAAGCCTGCCCAGGGTGCAATTCATTCCCCTCTTCGTCTCAGGGTGCAATTCGTTTGTTTCTTCTTGGATATTGTGAAGGGATGCCCGAGGGCTGTTTAAGAGGACTCAATCCCTTGCATTCGCATTAACGACTGAAGAAAACCTCGGAAAAAACCTTCAGTCATGATTGCCGGTCTCGACAGGATTTGAACCCGGGACCTCCCGAATCATAGGCCTAATAAACACAGTGGGGTAGTAATGCTAAACCAACCTGGGGGGTCTATGTAGTTACTAACTCACGTGGCAACTTGTCGATCTTTAGCTCGACAACTTATTAAATAGAACCCCAGGGCTAACTTTTACTTCACTGGCACGCAACAATGTCAATACTGTTGCGCTGAGCATGGCTTATTCTATTTACAAAGTTGTCGCTGTCGATCTACAAGTTGTTTTAGGTTTTAGTTAGGAAATAGGCCCAAAGAAATGATAAAGTTCGTCCCCGATGTGATTTTATCTGTGTCACTTTAGCACGAGGTGTAACGCGTTCTTACAGGATGTCTTTGCTAAAACAGAAGTGCTATCCTAGGACCGATTCCACCTAATTATAAGCTACAGATATTTAGTTATTTGCCAGTTAGGTATATTTAATCTCAACTTTAAATCCAGCTATCTGTGGAATATTTCTGCTTTGAATGTTCAGTTTAAAAAAAGCTGGAAGTTAGCTTATAAACAAAGATTATATTAATTTGGTGAAACCGACGCTAATTCGATTCAAATCAGTAAAATTATCTCATAACGATCAAACACTCACAATGTTAGGCCTCGCACAATATCGGCACACGCAAAGCTCGCAACAGTAGCTGGCTGGCAGGTGAACTAATTACCCTGCTGTCTACTTGTCAACCGTCAGCATATTATCGCCAGGTGGTTTTTCTAGTTCGAATACTGCACGTTTTGTCACGCACATGAGGGCAGAAAATCGCTTTTAGTTTGATTAAGCTCTTAAAAATCAGGCCACTGCCATGCTTCCACTCCACAAATCAATTATCCGTTCACTGAATGGGTTTACCGAGTTTCTAGAATTTGCGCAACGTTCCAGTTAACTGTAGACACACGTTTAGTAATACGACGCGTATTCGGTAAAGGCGAATTTTGTTGTTCTCTCATAAATATTGGCCACAATGTGAAAGATCGTCATTTATTTACTTTGAAAAATAATTGATAATTGATAAATAAATTCGTTTTTAGTAAATCAAATAGGCCCAGGGACAACTCCTCCCTTCCGGGACTTACTGAGCACTGAGTAGGCCTAGATTGCATAAATAGCGTTTTCCAGAGAATTTATGGAATGCTACTTGCGACAGGCGAAACGTTTGCAAATCCCTTATGCTATTTGTTGGTGGCTGGTACCGATCTGGCAACGGACTTAAATTTTTTTCTTTCTTTCTTTCTTTCTTTCTTTCTTTCTTTCTTTTTTCTTTCTTTCTTTCTTTTTCGTGGGACGTGACACACGCACAGACGGACGGCAGACTGAAAAGTGATGAGATTAGTGAAAATCATTAATTTTTCTCGCCTGAAACCTTCCCAGGGTGCAATGCATGCCTTTCTTCAAGTGTTTAACTGCAGTTATTTTTTTTTAAATTCTTGGGAAGCCTGCCCAGTGCCCAGGCATGCGTGCTCCTCTTCGGGTCAACTAGGTATGTTATGGATATGACAATTGTGTGTCCGAGGACTGTTTAAAGAGGACTCAATCTCTTGTATTCGAATTAACGACTGAGGAAAACCTCTGAAAAACCTCAGTCAGGTTTGCCGGTCTCGACGGGATTTGAATTTTGAACCCGAGACTTCCGAATCAGAGTCGCGCGTTGTCCAAGCCCCAAGGGTTGTTCAATTAAGAGGACTCAATCCCTTACATTCGAATTAACGACTGAAGAAAGAAAGCCCCGGAAAATATTTCCTGTAAGGATTACCAGTGGTGGGATTCGAACCCGTGACCTCCCGACATGCCCACACGCTACGCATGAGGTACCACTGTCGGTAATGAGATTGATAATGTCATTGTCTCAACTATATGAGCAGAAACGTGAGTACAATAAGGTTTGTGCCTTGTGTCGTGTTCTCAACGAGGCAGCTTCTACTTCAAAGGAGTTGCTCTCCATCACTAACTAAGACACGCGAGCGTATAATCTTGGTCACAAGACACAAAAAGACAGCCTGGTTAGTCCCTAATCCCTCGTTTTAATCCATTAGCCGAGAGTATCATGATACTCGCTCCCTCTCTCTCATGCACACACGCGCGCATATCGATCTGTAGGCAGCGAGGCCCATCGTGATGATCAACAGGTAGCACGTAGTTTACTCCTGATAAATTAC
Source organism: Sweltsa coloradensis (assembly GCA_024449915.1). Classification (NCBI taxonomy): domain Eukaryota; kingdom Metazoa; phylum Arthropoda; class Insecta; order Plecoptera; family Chloroperlidae; genus Sweltsa; species Sweltsa coloradensis. Next base: position 713,706 of record JAMZAV010000030.1, on the reverse strand, counting down.
CTCCGTACGTCCAGTCCCCACTTGTTTTAATTCCTAACTGAAATATAATTTACTAGGAAACGCTCAGTTGGACGCGTTGATAAGCGAGCACGTGCTATAGCTAGACCCACATTGCACATTTTTTTAAATTTAAAAATTTACGACGTTCGCGTTTCCAGTATTATTTATTATTGCCAAGGTATTTGGGTAAACCCGTGTGTAAATCTTTACTTTAAAATCCACCGCCATCTAGAGGACATTGACTCCTTGGGAAAACAGTTATTTAAACTCTTTGTTGACAAATAATAGACTGCTTCCTCGAAAGTATTTTGATTACTTCTAGGTGGCAGTGCATTAGAAACTTCGCGCGTCTTTTCGTTGCCATGGCAACGTTACTTTTGTTATAATGTAATTTCCATCTACACTACTTATCGGATCAAACTAAAATTAACATATTCGTGACCGGACGGACATTCTAAATGATTTGGCTATCTCAGATTTTGTCGCCGGTTAGTTTGAAAAAAACTTTCGATTAACTTTAATGTAACTTTTTAACTTTTTGAACGATTTTGCCACAAAACTAATGGCATTCAATCGAGAACAAAGCTTGCGGATGGTGAAAATTTCAACTTGATCCGAGCCTCCGTTCGAACGTTATCGCGAGACATACAAAAAAAAAAAAAAACAAACAAACAAAAAAAAAAAAAAAAACAAAACCAGTGACTAATTTTTCCGGCAGAGTCAAATGGAAACGCTCGCTTCGCTCGCTTAATTATTGGCATGTTTGGCCCATGGTAGGCCTATTTGGGAAAACCTTTACTTTGCGGATAAAATCCACCGCCATCTAGAGGACCTTGACATCATTTCTTTGGGAAAACTATTTGAACTATTTGGTAACAAATAATACACTGCTTCCTCATTAGTATTTTGATTACTTCTAAGTGGCAGTGCATAGTGTGAACCTCGTGCGACTTTTCGTTGCCATGGTAACGTTACTTTTGTTATAATGTAATTTCCATCTACACTACTTATCGGATCAAAATAAAATTAACATATTCGTGACCGGACGGACATTCTAAATTATTTGGCCACCTCAGATTTTGTTGCTGTTTAATTTTAAAAAAACTTTCGATTAACTGTAACTTTTTAACTTTTTGAACGATTTTGCCACAAAACTAATGGCATTCAATCGGGAACGAAGCTTGCGATGGTCAAAATTTCAACTCGATCCGAGCCTCCGTTCGAACGTTATGGTGAGCCATACAAACAAAAAAAAAAAAAAAAAAAAAAACAGTGACTATTTTTTCCGGCAGAGTCAAATGGAAACGCTCGCTTCGCTCGCTTAATTAGCAATTAAATTGTTTTAAATTTCTCATGGAAACCTGCCCGAGGATAGAAAGGCCCCTTAGCGTATTTTAGAGTTGAGGTAGTTGTGAATGGAATTTCCAAGAGCTGTTTAATCATTGAATTTAGCATATATATTCTAAACTGAATGGTTTAATTAAGAGAGCTTACTCCCTTGCATATGCCTGAAGCAAACCTTGGTTACACTTTCAGTCAGGATTGCCGATGATGATTATCAAATCACGGCTACAGAATCAGTGTCGCACGCATTGTTATTGTGATTTATTGAAGTCGTAGACAATGAATGAAAAAGTACAAAATTTTATTATCATATAAGAATCAAAAGCAACTATATAGTAATAAGCCCTGAAACAGTGGTAAAGAAACTATCATACGTCATAACGTTATTCGACAGCTGATTAGGAATTGATGTTCAGTGAACAACTTGAACCTATAAAATGGGAATCAATCCAAAAATTACAAAATCCATCTCAACAGGATACATCGAACCCGGATCTACCGATTGCCAGTCGGAGTGTTTCCCGAATAATGAAATCGAGAGGTTGAAACTCTTAAATTTTTTAATGCACTGTGAGGTGAGGGGCAGCGTAGAAATAAATACATAAATAAATCAAATGAATTCGTATTTAGAGGCTGCGGTGGTTCGGACACATAATGAGGATGAAGGAGGACAGGATTCCGAAGATACAGTTTGAACAGGATGCAGGGAATAATAAGAGAAAACGAGGGAGACCCAGACCCAGACTGAGGTAGGAAGAGGTAACAGTGTTGGCTCGAGCGTTAAGCGCGCGACTCGCGATTCGGGAAGTCCCGCTAAAATCCCGTCGTGAGCGGCAATCCTGACTGAAGGTTTTTTCAGAGGTTTTCCTCAGTCGTTAATACGAATGCAAGGGATTGAGTCCTCTTGAACGGCCCTCGGATATCCCTTCACAATTGTCCAAACTCCAACATACCTAGACATCAGGGCCCGGATCCACAAAGAGGAGTTAACCAAAAACAGAGTTACTTGAGGAGTAAGCCCATATCTATACGAAACGGGAGATATCGCATTTTTCGGAGTGATTAACCTCTACTAATAAAGTTTCCTTTTCTATTTATTTTTTATTTACTGTCAGCCAGCGGCTTAGCCGAGTTAGTTTAACCGGTTCCCACTCGAAGACCGAAGCTAAGCAAACTCGTGCGTGGTGAGGGGTGGAGTGGGTGACCTCTCTGCCCTGAAACTCACGTATATTGCTGGTTAGAGGGAGAGTTCGAGAGCTAGTGTAACGGCTTCGTTCTCCTCGACGTCTGCTCGGCAGTCCGGGTTAGTGGAAAAACCTATATGACTGTCAAGGTTACACCGTCCGTTGGTCCCCTCGGTACTTTTCGAAAGGAGTAGGCTACGTTCCGGTACCGGGTTTTCCCCTCGTCTCTTCTATTCATACTTCATCCTCATCTATCACCACTCATCGTCTCGAATAGCCAAAGTGCATTAGTATGAGACGTTGAGCAATATTCAATCCAAAAATACAATCTATTTGTTGTCCTAAAATTAACGCTTTTGTTGAACGAGTGAGCGTAGCGAACGTAGTGATTTCCATTCGACTTAAACGGCCCTTATTGTTTTTCTGCGTGCGTGTGTGTGTGTACGTTGAAAATCAGCCGAATCGCTGAACAGATTGCGCTGAAATTTTAAACAGACATCCGGTACGAGTTTATTGAGAACTGCTAACAAAATCAGCAAGATTCATTGCGATTTAAACCTACAAGAAATAATAAACTGAAAAATAGACTTCCAATGTTTAGAAATTATTTTAACGACAATGTTTTAGATTTTGAAAAGATATTTTTTGTTTGTTATTCGCCTGGCCGTGAAATGCCGTGCCCATGCAAGGTCTGTCGAATGTTGCACGTCAAGGTACCCCCAAATTCCGCTCGTAGATTGAGTAAACCTTGCAATATTTTCACGTATTTCGTACTGGCTATGTTTACCATAGTAGGCCCTATTGCCACAGATGATGGACTACACAGCGTTATATGCATTTCAAAACATGTTTAATTATTTTTGAAATACAATCAAGAAATTACAAAATCTTTCCCGACCAGGGGATTGAACCCACTTCTTTCACATTTCGGCTACAAGGGCGCCTTAGCCAACTAGACTAGGGAAACGCCAAAGTCGTAGTTAGACGAGTGAGCGAGTCATGTGGTGAGTACCCGGGAACATTTGCATTTAAGTTTGATAATTATATTCGTATAAATAATAGTTTTTTAAAGTTTAGTTGGTATACGGGGACGGGCGCGTCAACTGTAAGGTCATAATGCGCCTCTCTAGCCTATGATAGGCTAGGTAGGCCTAAGGTAGGGGGAAGAAAAGAAATATAATCGGGTACTCAACACATGGCTCACTCACTCGTTTAACAAGGACTTTGGCGTTTCCCTAGTTTAACTCCTCTAGACAGTTTTACCAATAAAACAGAAATTAATAAAATCACCTTCCCCAACATTCCCATCATCGTCGTGAACTGTGCCAGTGGGTTCCGTTCCCAGTCCCGTCCGTGGCCTAACTCAACTCTGCAATGCATGTTCCCCCTAGGGCGTCGTCTACTCGTAATGGATATTGTTTGTGCGACTAATACCACTAATTCGCCCACGACAGAACCAATCGATTGTGTAGTTCTTTTATTAACCTCAAGCTAGGCCATCAGGTAAAACACTCGATATGATGGTCGCTCCTCGTACAGAGGAAGCTCAGGTATGTCAACTCGAGAGGTCGAGGATTTGATCCCCGACCTAGACAGCTCCTAAAGGGGCTAAAATATATAATATATTCGGTCCAAGTCCCATGAAGCGCAGTAGGCCTTATAGAAAAACGTAAAAACGTAAGGGTACGTGAGTACCAAACAAGGGAGCGTAGCTCATCGATAGAGATGTGCAAAAATGTTTTTTTAAAGTTTGAAAATTCGCGCCCTAAAAATAAAAATTCGCGATTTTTCTTTATTTACCAAAAAACAATTTAATAATGCACAACTTAAAAAACAAAAAAACGCCTAGTTTTAAATTATCATTATCACAAATACCAGGACCATTATGACTAACCAAGCACAAGAGAGAGAATTAGTTGGAATTTTAAGCTCAATTTCAGCCTTCAGTTTTCAAAGTTTCTGGCAGTTTTACCAGAAATAATTTCGACTACCCGGCACCTCCACCAAAATTACGAAATTATGATTTTTTGTGAAATGTCGATATTTCGATATGAAGTCTTTTGAGCTTACTCGCATACAAACGATTATTAGGATCTCACAATTGCATATTATGACCCGGCACCTCCACCATATGTACCAGCCAGGATTTATTTAATTTCGACTACCGACCCGGCACCTCCACCATAACTTAAAAAAAAAATGTTGGGAATTTCGTGACCTAATTCGCGTTTAAAGACATAATTGCTAATTTTGCCACTAGTTCACGATATCAACTAAAATATCGAGAAAATTCGTGAATTGGAAATTGGTACCATTCAATCACAATTCAGATTATTAATGTGCAAACTGAATTTGAAGGGATTATTGCAACTTAAAAAAAAATCGCGAATTTCGTTATCACCATTTTTGCACATCTCTACATCGAACACGTTAACATGTTTCAGTATAAAATAATCAATTTATGTTCCAAAGTTGAAATATTTTAGCCCCGCCCTCTGACTCCTTACTCCCAGGGTCACCAAAAACACGTATGACCCTTGTTGAAGGTCAATGTCAACCAATAAAACGCATGTCAATCGTGGGTCCCGTTTGCTGGTTTTCATCGTGTGACTTGACACACGCACGCACAGTCGGATGGACGGACGGACAGCCATGGTATCAATACATTTGCCTATAGGGAAACTTCGCTTCATAGTTATGTGTGGTCATTGCTGATCAGCTTCCAGTTCCATTGAATATCGTTAAATGCTAAGTTTATATATTAAAAACTTAACTAAGTTTGAATTAATAACTTAAATATAAACAAATTTAAGTAGGCCTCCTTAAAAAAAAGTCGTAGGCCTATTTGATTATAGATACTTGATGATGCTGGAGGTCCGTACTGAGTTCCTTTGAACACTCACTGGAAGACATGTTTCTTTTTGGAGAGAGCTCTTTTCTGAATTAGTAATTGAATATGAAAACTAATAATCTAGACTTGAAGTGAAGACTTTGCTGGCACCACGACGGAAAGTATATTAATATTCAGACTACATACCCGGCTTTTAGTATTGCTATGCTAATTTTAAAAGGCGATTAAATTTAACCTCGCAACCATCAGTTTGTGAGTCGAGTATTTTACTCACCGGAACTAAAGGAGAGCCTTGGCCTGCGATGTGAGAAACTTCCCCCTTTCCCTCCAATTTCCCCGTAACTGGTTCTGTCCAGCACGGTGGAGTCCTCTATACATCCCATAGACTAGAGTGTGGCATAATGACCCAACGGTTGACGCGCCCTTAAGGGAACACTCCACTGAAAATACTGCCAAAACTACCCTTTGACCTGTTATTTTTTTATTACTTTTATTTACTCTGTAAGTATTATACTTTTTAATTATACTTACAACAATAGGCTAACACGCCTCCTTTTAATTGAAAATGTTTTTTTAAAAGTTATTGCGCGCACGGAAATGCGGTTTTTTGTTTGCCATTTTCTAAACATATATTTTGTTAGTTAGAGGGGGGGGTTAGGGGGGGTTATGGGGGGGGGGGTTATTTGATTACTTATTATAACCTGTGGAATAGATAGTTCTTACATACCTGGGAGAGCAATATTACTATAATCATGGTGGTATATATCTTTAGGTGATTTCACTGCCAGAATTCTGTGGTCGCTTAATGCACGCAGTGCAGGCGGTCGCCGACAGAATGCGCGACGTGTCAGGTGGTAGTCACGTGACATGGAACTTACAAGATGGCGGCCTTGGGGACCAATCAGATGGCTCGAATTCGGAAATTCGAATGTTCCGCCTACGGATCTGAATGCACGGCCTTCAATACAGTGCATACACACCGCCATCTCTCGAGTTATTAGAGTCGATAAAGAAGTTTGGAAAAACTTCTTTATCGACTTTCTCGTCACGTGACACCACCTGACACGTCGCGATCCTGGCGGATTCCGTCTGAACTGCGTGCATTAAGCGACCACAAAAATAGATTGCTGGATACGCAAGTGAAATCACCTAAAGATATATACCACCATGACTATAATTATACAAAATTATGGTAATTTCATGTAAAAAATCTTAAACCCATTTTGGCGGATTATATTTTTATCACACTTTTAGAACTTAAAAAACTATCTCCTCTTTGTACCACTTGTCCGTATGAGCTAGTTTTGGTTTTGTTTTATTACTTGGACATAAATAAACACAATTGTGCATGCGTTTTGATATATTCATAACTTTGGCTAAAATATAATATTAAAACTTCTATCTGAAGTGTAATTAATAAAATTCATTATTCAAAATGCATAAAATTAGCCAAAAATGAAAAAATAAACAAAACCCATGCACAATTGTCTTTGGTTATGTCAAAACAAGGAAAATGCAAAATTTTACAACAATCGGTCCAAAAGGAAAAAGTTTTGTGTTTTCTACCACAAGAGCTTAAAAAACAATGAAAAAAAATCAAGGGGGCAAAATATAAGCCCCCGAAAAAATAAAAAATTATTTGATCAATTTGAAAGGTGTTTCCATTGCCACACCAAAAATTGTGTTTGTAGCGCAAAAACTGTGGATTTTGGCTTTTTCAGTGGAGTGTTCCCAAACCAAATTAACTATAAAACTTACCCGGCTTTGAGCAAAGCTCGGCAAGCGGTTCAGCTTGCGGACTGGTTCAGTTCGTCCATGCTTGTAGATTCCAATGGCCGGTTGCTACGGTGGACGCTCTCGAGTAGCGGGCGTCGTCGACGTCGCGGCGTCCGTCTCGTCTGTGACGTACACCCGACGCTAGTCTCGTTGCTAGGGGGCCATGCATCCCAGGGGACGGACGAACGCGCGTGTCCTTGTGTCTGTTCGCTCAATCTAGACTTCGATTAGGATAACAAAACTTCCGAGAAACTTCATAATAGCTTTGAGAGAACTTATTTGGATTCTTGGATACGATTTTTAGAAATGATTTTTCGTTTTGAGTGTGCATTGTGTATATACTATCTAGCCAATAGAATTCATGTAAAGGTTTGAGTTCAATGGCTTGTCGAGTATTGTCGTTCTTCATAGTATCGATGAGATGTGTAAAATTTTACCGTGTGAATCAGTTATATAACTGAGTGGGCAGACTCTAAATAATTTTTTTAATTTATTTTATTTTAACCTGTTATAGGGGTGCAACGTGCAATGCAATATACCCCTCTTCTGGTGAAATAGGTATGTTGCGGATAGGACAATTGTGATGAATATCCGAGGGCTGTTTAGAGGACTCAATCTCTTGCATTCACGTTAAAAATTGAGGAAAACCTCGGAAAAAACTTGTCAGGATTGCCGGTCTCGACGGTATTCAAACCCAGGACCTCCCGAATCAGAGCCAAGCGCTTAGCGCTCGAGCCAACACTGTCGGTGTCAGCTGGTTGGGTGCCACTGCCAGGTGTAATTCTTATGTTATTCCACTTGCAACGTGAGATCTATCTACCAAACCAATAGATTCACAGAATAAGTAATAAATAGTAGTCATGAGTTTTATATAAGGTACATACGACTTTTTTTAAAATATTAGTTCTGTCGTGCTTTTCTTTTTAATAATTTAATAATTTAGATATAATGATAAACTAGTATCTCAAATTCAGAATCTGTCATACCTAGAAAAACACTTTTCTACAAACAATGATATTTTTAAACCGCTTGTATTTTTGTATCTGAACATGCTGGAGATATACAATAAAAAGGAACAAGTACAATCTATTATTTGTATTTGGGTACGTAAAGGTGAACCAAATGTATCTAGACTGAGTATCTAGATACCGGTACACCCCAACACAAAATGGTTTGGTGTGCTACAACATTTCAGAAAATATTTTAGTTTCTCAGTTCATCGGCTCTTGCTTTTGTACAAGGAGAGATAGTGACATTAAAAACAGCACGATAGCTTATTCTTACAAAGATACTTGGGAAAAGTAATGTATAGTTGGCTGTGACCATAGATACTACATTATTGTTATTGTTATTCGGATTTTCTTCACAAAACGAACTGTGGGAAGACAATACGTACGGTACATTCTAACTTTCTATTTTATGGTGTGCGTATTTGGTATCAGCAATATTGATCTAAAAAGTATAATAGTAGCAGCCTCGGTATGTATATTTGGTTTTACCGAAGAAAAATCGCATTCGCTAAGCTATGTATGACAGTGACAGCGTGTTATTTTCTTCTTTGGATAATGTGGTTTTTAATTGACTTTAGACGATCAAACGTACCGGTACCGGTAATCATTTTCAATCCGGTGACTTTGGAAAAGGTGCCAAGTAGTAGGGGGCCTAGACCTAGTTTGATTGCTCCATTCACAACTGCAGTTAGGCAGAGTAGGCCTACGTTTACAACAACAACAATAGCATCACCCCACCCCCACGACCACGGCAATCTGAGGTAAACAGCACATCAATTCACAAGGCCAAGACATTCAAGCAGTTGCATCAACCTGGATTCGAAGTCGCTCATCCCGAGCTTTGTCCCGAAGATGGTTCTCTCGCCGCAGTGGTGATCATTATCATATGTGATCCACTTCACACCAAGCGCAGACAACAACTACGCAACACTCGAATGTATTTTATATTTGCTCGTCAGCACCACATTCCCATCGCTTTCCTGCTCGGCCAAACACAAGACCCAATCATTGCAAAATCAGTCGGAGAAGAGAGTGCATTGTACAATGATATAATCATTAATAGAAATGTCGAAGGTTATAGAAATCTCCCTTTAAAAGTCATGTCTATGTTAGAATGGTTTCAAACCTACTGCTCCAAGGCACCTTACATTCTTAAAGTCGACGACGATGTGTTAATTGATGTCGAAAAGTTACTTAAATTTGTCGAGAAAAGGATTGACAATCAAAACGTAATTTATGGCCGAATGGGGTTATATAAAAGCGTGCAGAGGCAAATCGGGCACATTAACTACGTTTCCGAGGAGGAATATCCTGGGGAGAAGTGGCCACCTTACTTGTACGGCGCAGTGTACTTGATGACGTCAGACGTGCCCTCGAGGCTCTACAGCGCGGCCTTGACGTACCCCTACATACCGATAGAAGACGCCTTCTTTACCGGCATCGTGGCGGAGAGGGAAGGAATCAGAAGGATACACTTTATGAAAATATTTGAGCATGTACGACACAGGAGGCACAATTCTAAAGTGACAGGGATGTCTCGGAGGAAAAGATTAGTTCAATCTAAAAGAGAAGAAGAAGACTATTCTTATGAGGAGAAGCAGTAGGAAGACACTGAATTACCAGGCATCGATGAGAAATGACGCCATTGAGTTAGCAGAACCAAATGAGTTACCATTAAGCTAAAGTAAGCTATAAACTTTATAACTTGGCCAAGTCCGGCGCATCCATTTTGTTTTCGCAGACGTCAATGATAGGCCTAACAATATTAAAAGACATCTTCAAAGATAGGCCTGGGCCTAATTTCACTTGCAAAGTTAAACCCGATATCGTATGGAATCACCAGTTAAGAGTCTGCACCAGTTATTTTACAGTTACAGCAAAAGAAGGCCAATACCTGAGTGATACCGTATGGCAAGATCAAAGTATGATGTGATAAGATTGTACACGGTTATATGCAAAGTGAGGTCTATATAGTGAGGGGCCTATGACTATTCAAAGTGAGGCAACCCAACCTTTATGTCTTAGGCCTATGTCTTGTCTCTTATGTTGACCACATGACTATTAAATGCGCATTGGCATTAGCTGATTAATTTTATGCCTAATGTAAATCTTGACTTGTTGTGTTGCTGTACTTTAGTAGAATTTTGTTGTGTTGTTTTTCTTTATACATTTTATAATATTTATTAATTTATTAATTAATTTATTAATTTATTTATTAATAAATATATTTCTTAATATTATTTGTCATTCATGGGAGATCGAGAGGAGAGTCAGATGCAGGCGGCAGAGATAAGCACAGTGGGCAAGACGAGAAGGGATAGAATAAGAAACACGGACATTAGAGAAATGCTAGGAGTAGAAAAGTTAAGTGACAGAATAGGAAGAACAAGGTTGAGATGGTATGGACATATGAAACGAATGGGGGAAAATAGGATGCCCAAGAAAATGTTTGAAAGAAGGATTGAAGAAGGAAGAAGAAGACGGGGTAGACCCAGGAAGAGATGGAAGGACATCATAGCAGAAGACTTGGAGGCAAGAGGAGAGAGCTGGGAAGATGAGGAAGAGATACGATTGTGGGAGGATAGAAAGAAGTGGAAAAAATTTGTTGCCAAACCTAAGCTGACCCTGCCAGAAGCAGGAAACGGTGGTGGATACTGATGATGACATTTTATTATTGTTGTTATTTTCTTCATAACTTTAAATAATGGGCTTCATACTTTTTCACGAAGTGTGGAAAACGTCTGTCTAGTTTAGTTTAGATTGGAGAAAAGTTGACGGAAAAATACAGATCATAAAGCACCACCTGAAGGGCTGAGGTCGACAACACTTTTTGCCAAAGATTATGTTTTCACCTCTGCTGCTGATGAATGCAGCTAATTAAAGAGTGAAATGTTTCATTAAATCGCTTAAATTGTAAGTTAATTTTTTTAAAATCAGGTTTCAAATGAGTTTCAATGATGCCTGGGATACAACCGTAAATGGTAAAGTTTTACATACTGTATATATCTAGGGCGACGGTCGTCGCCCGGCAGACAAGCGATGCGATGCTTAGGCGACACGAATTCCTGCCCTATATACAGCTACCAGAGTTGGGGGGTTTTCAGCTATCTGCACACGCCGCCCCGAAAGAGTTACAATCTTGAAACTCGGTATATGACCTGGTATGTGGTCCATGACATACCAAAAAAAAAATCAACCCGATCCGACAACTCGTTCTGTGTTAAAAAAGGCTCTCAACATCGTCAAATTCCTTAAGAGGTTTATAACCACCCGAAGGAACTTATTGTTGGAAATTTACAATCTTGCGGGGTGAAGGACGGGGGAGGGAAAGGCGTGAACATATTTATCCCCACTTCGATTTTTCTGCATAAAAATATGGCACTAGCCGCCAGCCGCGAGAGGGGTAATGCACAGATAGACAGCTCGACATGATTTAATGCCGACTGGCTACAACGTTCTGCCAAGGTCAACCCCATTGCCACAAACCTGCATAGATGCGAAGATGGATATTCTAGCAGTGTTTATCCTCATCCTAAAGTTATTTTCATATTTTTATAGTTGTAAATTGTAATGAATAACATACCAATTTAATATCATTTTTAATTGATATTGAACACGGTAATTGGTAAGTTATCCAAATTTGTGTCTCTCCAGAAACAACGAAATGCATAATATTTTATTTGGGCTGTCTTGAGCTCGTAGGATGAAAAAGACTCCAATGAATGACGTAGGAATATGATAGTAAATTTCCGGTTAAATAACTAAATGAAACTAAAAACGCAATTGTTATTATAATAAAAAAAACGCATTTGGTATTGTGCAATAAGTAGGGCTGCTCAGCCTAATATAATAATATAATTTTTCTGCGAATTACAGCACGGCAGGTCACAAAGCAGTGTAGGCCTACCCACGGGACAAGATTCGATTCACACACTAAAGCTAGATGTCCTAGAAAGGTAGGAGTGTAGTGTAGAAGATTAATAAATCAACCAGTATTGTACTGAATAATACACTTTTATCAACAGGGCGATTCAAGAATAAATTATGAATCGGAGTATTTTTGCTAGAAGTTATTATGCAGGACAGATTGTACATAATTATATTGTCGCAAGTTGCCGCAATAAATTCCGAAACTGACATTGGTAAGTACAGAAGCTTCCCGACGAGCGCCGACGAAGGTACCATTGTACCAACCACATTGACGCGAATGGCAGGTCAAAGCTAGGAGTCAAATGTTTAAAACTTATGTCATTAATATTATGTTAATTTATAACACGTCACGCCGTTAGATGTGGTACATACGATAAGAGCGCTTGTCCAAGACGTTCGGCGTTCGAAATCTCAATGAAATTAGCAAGGCAACTACGATTTGAGCCGAAAATGTGCGTTACCACCATTTTATTAGGCCTAAATCAACCCAGAAATTACACATACGGGAGTGATCCTAATTAAATGAAATTGAGAAATATACTAACTAGTACTACCATCTGTTATTCATTCGAGTAAAATATTATGAACATGCGCTAAGTTTTCCAATTCCGTCGGGGTCACAAACATTGTTGTAACTTTAAACTAGAGGTGCCCCCCCCCCCTAGATTAATGGGCATTGTTCATATAAATCCTCCCTGAGCGCATCCTCATTCCAAGTTAGAGGCCTACACCTCGCGGGTCGTGTAATTTAATTGACAATATTATTGATTTCCAAAATCTTGAGACCAAAAACTTAACGAAAAATTGCAGTCACATTATATATGAGTGCTTTTGTTTGTGACGATGTTATTCCAAAACTTGTAACTAATACAGAAATTATTTACAATCACTTTCACTGATCATTGTCACGAAGCTATTTCCAAAGTCAATCACCAAGTAATTTTATTCACTTGTTTTTTTATAAACAACAATATGCGACGTATGCTGCCTTCTGTAGTCCACAAAACAATCACAGCTCGCTGTGGGTGACATTTTATGATTTAGTAAGGTATTTTAGTATCTATGTGAGCGCAATCAGAAAACAGCCGGCCAATGACAATCTTATTCATAAATAGGTAGTATGATCAGCAATCAAAATAAATAAGATATGTTTCACTCAGTGGTATAAAATAAGATACTTTCAGTAACAAACGCTATGCACAGAGTAATATCTGACCAACGACAGTACTATTTATAACTCCATGATCTGACAATTACATTGTGTGTGACATTGTTCGAAACTATCGGCCATGTGCAGTAAGTGGCGATGAGCGCATGAGATCGCCGGTCAAGGACACGCTGTTGTACTACACACTGAACTATTTTGCTTATATATCTACGTAACTATTGATGTGAATTACGTAAATGTTATTTGCAGGACACAAAGAAATGGGTATAAAAAGACTCGTCTTGATGTCAGGAACAAGAATAAGACGTTTTAACCGCGGATAACGATTTAGGTCGTCAAGAGCGGACCCAAGGGCTCGTGCTCACTTTCACGGCGTCAATGCTTTTGCTAAGATGTGATTCATTGTTTTCATAGGCCTAAGGCCAGAAAAAAAAAAAAAACATAAATGCCAGAAAATACATAACATAATTTATATCGTGTTGACAGTCTACCTTATCAGTAACAACGACAAACTGATTTTCAGTGGGCACCGACGAGTGATTCACTGCCCAACGAAAGATCGGCATTAAAAATTAAGAAACGCGTCCGAACTAGTTGGACACGATTCACCCGAGGAGACGCCAGGAATCAACAAGATTAAATCGGATCAACTTAAAAATGTATATAGTGTGTCATAAAATAAAATATATTTTCAACTAGGCCTACATCAGCGAGAAATCGTAGACCTAATCTCGGACCTAATAGTATAGTCGTACATTACGTCTAATTTATATGGCAATAATTCTCGAGATGTCTGTCCTATAGATATGACCAAATGACTTTGACAGCCGAGCCCTATAAACAAACGATTTTACTTTTCTTGCACATATCATGATGAAAGATCGCTATCACTATATCTTCAAATAGAAATAGTAAGTATAGTAGTTTAGAAATCATCATCATCATCATCATCATCATAGAAATCAACATAATACGATATACATAATAAGTGTAGGCAACCCAAATTTCTGATGCCGTCCGCGGTGGATTATTGTGACGCTGGCGAATTTCTCTATAGGAGGACGCGGATTCGAATCCTGCACAAGGAACTGTTTTTTGTAATTGTCTTTCACACTCATCTTCATTTACTCATCGTCTCGAATAGCAAACTTGCAATAATAAGGACGTTTTACAACAACAATAATCACTATCATTAATTTTGATATCGAATATAATGGAATTATTTCGGCAACGATTGAAAAGCTGTGACCAGTAAGCAAACCTCAAAATAGCAGATTGTTTTTATGTAATCTGATGTCGAGCACATCCGTTATCTAGATCCCGCCAAAAATGGAGCCAAACATGTATTTTGCAAGCGTGTACGTCCTTTCAAACTTGAAACTACGTCTGCATTTTTCTTCCGATTGAAATAATTTGTGTCAATCCAAGTTTATATCATTTTTAGAGGAATATCTTTACATTGCACATACTTTTACCGATATCAGGAACTAATGCAAATTCCCTATTGTTACAATGCAGGATAAAAAAATATCCATATCATAATTGCAAACAACGTGAGTCTTCCCACCCAGTCAAAGATCTCATTTCAGTGAGGGACTTCAATTAAAGCGATCCGAACCGACGATAACATCGATTGGCGAAATAATCGGGACATTTGAAATCGTAGTTCACAGATGGCCATGATTCTCCGCGGATGAGTCAGCATAGACATAACTACTTCGGAACAACCATAAACAACATGTGCTTCATGCAAAGACGGTTTCAAAGCCACACTCTCAGTGGATGTAATGCGATACCCTATACCCATAGATTATGGGTTGATTCAAGTCGGAAATCGAACCAGCGACCTTCTGCTATGGAAGCAGGGACGCTATCCTTTGGACCAACAAGCCACAAACATTACTTGGCAGACTTGCTTGCCCCCAGAGTAATGAAATGAAATATTCTGTAATAAAAATTCAACCATAGGTATATAGACGATGGGTAATTTCTGTCCTATGAATATGACCGGTCGAAAGGCCCGACCCGACTACCGTACTTTAGCAAACGATGTTATTTTCTTTATCGTGCTGAAAGAACGCTACACGATATCTAGAAAATAGAATAAAGGTTCATTTTGGTACTATATACAATATAATAACTTACTAATCGAAAACAAACAATATTTGCTTAGCTCTTACAACGCGGACATTGCGGAGAATCAAAATCTACTAAATAAAGAACGCGATATACATATTTAGACAGTCTCAAATTCTGATATCGTCCGCGGTCGCACTCGCACATATTATAATAGTATTGGGACGCTGGCAAATTACACTAGGAGGACGCGGATTCGAATCCCGCACAAGGCATAGGTTATCTGTAATTGTTCTTCACTCTCGTCCATCACCACTCGTAGTCCGAATAGCATAATGGCAATAATAGTGATGTTGAACAACAATAATCATGGTCAATAATTTCTGATAGCGAATATTATAGAATTCTTACAACGATGTAAAAAGCTGTAAGCAAACCTCAAAATAGCAGATTGTGTTTATGTAATCTGATGACAAGCACATCCGGTGTCCAGATCCTGCCCACTTTACCTCCCCTACTTGCTTCGAAACAGACACGATCGAATAACACTAGAGAGCGCCACCAAATGGAGCCAAAAGTGTGCTTTGCATGGCGTTCGTACTTTTCAAACTACGTCTACATTTTTCGTCCGATTTGAAATATGTTTTTTTTATTTTACTCAGAAATGAACTGTTATTCTACGTACATGGCCTGATTTCCCAAATTTACTTCCCTTTGGTCACACAAGAGCAGTAAACTTTGACCGGAAATGAACATTTCTATGGACTTTGAGGACTCGGGGGGAAATGTTATGACTTAAATGAACAAAAGGGCTATGTACGAGAAATAAGAATTTAGTTATCTATCAGAGGAAAAAAACAGAATGAAAAAATAATGATTACCCTGTCCGTAGTTTGAAAAGTACGAAAGTACTGCACATGGCACGATGGAGTGCTATTTAAATCGCACCCAATCCTCTTAAGGCTGGCTGGTGGTTGGGGGGTGGGTGGGTGGGTGGCTGGCTGGCTAGGAGTTCTCCGCGGAGATTTCTTTAGCCTACAGAGAAAACGGTAAATCTTAGAACTATGAAACTTGGACCACACTTAGGTGTATTTCAGACGCAGTGCCTTTTGTTTTCAAAATCAAAATCGGGTAACAGGGACCGGAGAAAATCAAAATTTGGATGATAATCAAAACGCGTAATTACCAAGGCGTGGTAATTTGTACAAACTTGAATTTTAACATGCTATTAACCATTATAAATATCTTGCGTCCAAAACACAAGGGGCTAAATTTGGGATGACCATGGGCCCAAAAATGACAAAAAACATATCTGAACTTTAAGAAATGAATCATTCAAAGAAAACGCTACAACTGAGATTTTTTCAAACGTAGAATACATTTTGATATCTCTCATTCTTTATCACTTTTGAATATGGAAAGCAAAATTGGTTAACGGGTACCGAAAAAAAAAACAAAATTATCAAAAGTAGGTAATTCCGTACTCTTATGAATAATACGCTATACGAGAAAACGGTTCATCTTAGAACTTTGAAACTTGGGCCACACTCAGATGTACCTCATATAACAAAAACCGGGCAATTGGGACCGGGGAAAATCAAAATCAAAATCAAAAACGCGTAATTACTCAGGCGTAGTAATTTGTACAAGCTTGAAAATTAAACATGCTCTTAACCATTATAAATATCAAGTGCTTATGCTAGTGCGTTGGTCTTGTTGTTAGCGTATCTGCTTCCATTGCAGAAGGGCCAGGGTTCGATTCCCGCTAAAGTCAGAAGTTTTTTAACTTCTGATTTGGACTTAAGTCTATCAGTTCTTGTCTTAGGAGTTTGTAAACGGTGACTTTGGAGCCGTCCTAGCAAAATCAAAACGCGTAATTACTCAGGCGTAGTAATTTGTATACAAGCTTGAAATTAAACATGCTCTTAACCATTATAAATATCTAGTGCTTATGCTAGTGCGTTGGTCTTGTTGTTAGCGTATCTGCTTCCAATGCAGAAGGGCCAGGGTTCGATTCCCGCTAAAGTCAGAAGTTTTTTAACTTCTGATTTGGACTAGTCTATCAGTTCTTGTCTTAGGAGTTTGTAAACGGTGACTTTGGAGCCGTCCTAGCAACGAAGCACATAATAAATTTCAGAGTTGTTCTGAATCGGCCTTGTTGATTCTGGCGTTGATCGCGGGTGTTCGCACTGTCCATACCACTGATTGATATATTCCCTATTAAAAATATCGATCTTTGGTTGGTTATCGCTCACTCGTCGATTGCGTCGGGGCCTGCAGGGTTGGCTTGGCGCTTTGATTTAAAGTCCCCCACTGAAAATCTGTTATATAAACTGAGTGGGTAGTCTGTAAATAAAAATTTATTTATTTATTTATTTATTCAAGGGGTATCTTTGGGGGGACCGAGGGCCCAAAAATGTAAAAAAAACAACTTTGAACTCAACAAATTTAATCATTCACACCTTGTTAGCGAACGAACAACAAAAAGATGTAATATCCAACCAAATACAAAAATTTGTAAAAAAAAACGGCAGCCAAGCTCTCCTTCAAAAGTCTTCGGCTGTGAATGCTGTGAGATATAGAAGTTGAGCCAAGCTTGGACCCGCTCAACGGCAAGAGTGCCGGCTATTATATAATGTCAGTGATTTTAAACGTTCCCATCAAGTTTCATCAATATCGGAGTAACCGTTTGTCAAAAATCAAGAAAATATATCAATAAAAATTGAAAAAAATCGTTAAAAAAATCATAACAAATATTTCATCGATTATACCCAAAAAAGGGGCAGGTCTAAGTTCAGAGATTTCGAAGGTCCCCTCCAATTTTCATCATCGCATAGGCCTATGCCGTTTGCCTGGTAGAGAGCGAACAAACAGACAAAAAATTAAAATTCTAACAAAAAAAAAACACCTGAGCTATTTTTCTTGGGGTAACGTAAGTGAAAATAAAAAGCACAGAGTGAAATTATTGAAGCCTTTGCTTCGCTCATCTAATTAACAATTTAAAACAACATTTTACTTATCATAAACCTCCCGCCACACTTTCAAACTCGTTAGCCATTGACAGATTAGTGGCAGTGGCAGCATTGTTTTATTTGTTAGTTTTTGTTGGCTTCCCTGACTGGGCATATTTTACTGTGACCTTGGACCTCATTGCCGGTCTGACAAGTACTTTCTGAAGTCTGCCAGTTTTCTGCCTTTCATCTGACGTGTGAACCAGATTGTACTTGAGAGTTTTTCAATCTCTCGGTTTTTAATTGTATTTCTTTAAGAATTCGACATTCATATTCTAGGAGCTACAGTCACGTGGATATGAACGGCTTGCTGCAACAAGATTCGGTAGGCACAGGCTAAGCACGTAGGCGAGGCCTTATTTTCGTTTATTCATAATATTATGTGTCGACAATTTAATTGTGGTTGTTTCATGTAGGCTAGGCTCTATGCCTAAGCCTACCTATTCTGTTCCATTTGTCAGAACATGTCACACTTGCTAGGTCAAGGCCCTACCTACCCTATGCCCTATTTGCCAACGACCTTGAAATGGGGGTGTTCCTACGCCCTAGCCTTTGTGTATCCAATGCCTAGCCCCTAGGCCTACTAGATCGAGTGCTTTGGTAATTGGTAAACGTAGTGACTTTAGTGTAGTCCCTATGCAATACCCCTTTTAGGGTCCTTTTGTAGGCTCTAGGGCTAGCCTAGGCCTACCTAAATGTTTGGCCTCTATCTGCTTGGGGTGCATCGTGCATTTCATTCGAATTAGGGTGCCCGCTTGTGGCGAGACAGTAGGCCTAGGCCTACCGATTTGCAGCTGTGTGTCCAGAGTCCCGCCAGACTTCTCGGCGAGACGCACTTTTGTCCACTTAAAGAAAAAAATGCAAAATCTCGGATCCCTTTCTTTAGGCCTAAGGTACCGGACCGCTGTCAGTGAGAGCTCGCTGGCGCTCTCCTTTGTCATTGTAAACACTGACGTGACCACTATCCATGCCATACACGCTACCCATGCCATACACGCTGCCGCCGACAAGAGTGATAGCCCATAGAAGGATAGCTTGCTTGTTTCTCCCTCACACACACGGCATGTGTAGTAGGCGTAATGTAGATACTATAAACCATTTATTAAATTATTAAGTGTTCGTTTCGTCTCGTATCGACAGTGTCGTCACTGACGATGTGTAAAATGCCGCCGCCTAAACATACTTTTGGGTAGGCCTACTTGTTCATTAGCGGGACCCCCTCCAAAAAATGTAAAAATTCACTAAAAACATAACATTAGACAATCAAAACAACTACTACATCTACTCCATCTGAGTTTGAGGAGGTCAGGAAAACACAATTATTTCAAACAAAGCCTCGAAAACATCCTTTCCGGCTACATACTTTGCGCCAGGAGTGACACGGCCTAGGCCAACATATTCCACCTACAAAACCTTTAACGTCACTATTTTAAATATAAAGGACTGTCAATGGAAAAGTACTTTCGTTTAAAATAGCGACGTTAAAGGTTTTGAAGGTTCATTTGGTATCCGTGAACGTCAATGTCAGCTGCACGGCGACGACTGCTCTCATGTAGGCCTACGCGTTCCAATGGACTGTACTCGCCTGAATAACGTTGAACGTGTGAGTCAAGTTCACTGTCTGAGTTATATTCAACTTCTCGCAAGTTGTAATTATTTATTGGAAACAGAAATAAGTAAAAAAATGACGATGGGGGGGAGCAATTAACAAAAAATTGAGGGGGGTCCCGTTAATGAACAAGTACCTACTTTTGTACACATGACGGTTTAGTTGGTCAATCAAATTGAAATGTTGCGCCCAAAATTAGCTACCCTACCGGTTAGTGTTAATCGTTCATAAAGAAAACGGTGATCCCCTGAGTTGACATTTTTCAGTTCAAACATGATGAAATAACTCCTACCTAGTAGGTAGGCCTATATGGTGAACATATTTTCCGTTTTGCCCCAGACCCCAGCTATCCACCACTGATTGTCCCTCTTTTTTGGTTTGTAATAGGGCCTATGGGCACCATAGTTCAAATAGGCCTACTATAAACTAACCAATGAGCTATCCCAGTACCGGTACATATCATATATGTTGATCTTGGAGACTTTTATTAGGTTAGTCAATGGTAAATTATGGTAAAAACTGTCAATCGCTTTGCGCACTACACTCCACGCCTCACGCGATTCTCTAACCTAACTGTGGATCCAGCTCTACACATCATGTAGGTCGGAGTGATTCTTCATGACTGTAATTTACTGAATTTTTGCAAGAAGCATGGGGTGTTTAAATGTGCAGAGCACCATTGGTTTATCTGGTCAACATCCGATGTAGGTAGGCCTATACAGTATGGGGTTAATTTTTTTGTGCTTATTGCTTCCTTCCTAGACATGTTTAGGCCAACTTATGATGTCAGCAGTAAGTGTTTCAAGAATAGTAGGCCTACCTTCGTGGAAATGAGCAAGTAAGGATGCTTAGCGTTTGGACTGATTCTGTCGGTGTACAATAGCTCGACAACGATACAAGGCTAATGTTGTAATGTTGAAAATAATATTCAATTTCTTGCAAAGTTGTGGCTCGATGCATTACAACATTCCCGTTGCAGGACTGGAGATTTTACAATTCCTAATAACTGGTGAGCCTATCTGTAGCAACAGTGCTCTCCATGATTGATCTCCCCTTTACCAAAGATTACCGGAACCCATCAGAATGAAAATGTTTACTGACTGTTTGATTTTTGATAGGCTATATTCTTGTACATGACCTAGTAGGCCTAGACACTAGAGGTGGTCGCTAAGCGTGACTCTCCATTTTTCTCGTGATCATGTGTGAACAACTGAATATGCATGCTATGAAGTATGAATAAGTACTAAACTGTGATTTTGCGTGATGAAATAACAGTCGAGCGTGAATTCTGTCACGTGAAAGTAAAGCGGGCTCGCGTGAACCGTGGAGCCTTGGGCAATAAATAAACTAACAACTGCTTAAATTTAATGTCTGCAATCACTTGTATTCATCTATTGTCAATTATTTGTACTTCACGCATTATAATGCACATGAGTCAATGGCGGCTGGCACGGCGAGGCAAGTGAGGCGAGGCCTCACCAAAGAATCTGGCTTTATATGGCAAAATAAGTTCCATTTTAACACTTTTTAGCCAATGTAGGCTAATACACATTTGAAAATGTTTATACCTACTGTGATAAATTTGGTTTTGGGTTGAGTATTAGTGAGCGTGAGCGCTGCGCTGCGAAACCCCCATGAACAGTGAAAGCTCCACTGCATGAGCGGTAAAATGCCTCCCGACCCGAAGAGGCAATCACTTTGATCGCAACAGTCCCGGAGGGTATATACAATCTAGTTGCGCATGCATTCTCGATGATGTCTCGATACGCGATGATGTCTTGTGGCCGTTGAGGCTGCTCGCTAGAACAGGTGGACTGAGGCGACCAACTCTGGCCGTCCAGCCATCACATCTTCGTCTAGGTCAGAGGCTTATCAGCAATGTTGTAGGCCTAATTGACAATTTCATTTGCCTTTTTATTTCTCAAATAATTAAATCACAACTAGCTGATTAACTTCTTTTTTTATTAGCTTTATTTATACAGTAATTATTTTATCAAGGCTATTCATCAAGGCTCAATCATTTACTCAATCTAGCCTATATTGCCACACAATATAACAAGTCCATTTCTTCAACAAATTGTCTCAGACTTGATTATCATAATAAATTCTTGATTTTAGTACAATAAAACATCTTTTGCTATGTAATTTAAAAACAACAATTCAATAGTTATTAGTTTTAAAGTTAGAAGAGTTCATTATCTAGGCCTATGATATTTAAAACACTTTAGTGGAAAATAACTCTAGGCCTATATTTTAATAACAACGTTTCGGAAATTAATGGAAACTATTTCCGTCATCAGGTTTTTATGAGTAACAAAAATCATTTTATCAAAATTATATAAAAACAAACAAAAGACAATAAATAATTATTATAATTACAATTCATTTCAATAGTTATAAAACATTAGTTATTGTGAAAGCATTTCTTAAATACATAACTATTGACCGATACTATTTTCTTTTTAATTGCGCTTTCTCGCCCCCCCCCCCCCCTTGCGCTTCTCGAAAATTTTCAACTTTGAATTTTGCCTCAGCAGTAAAATTACCCCAGAGCCGCCACAGACGTGTGTGACAATGCGAGCAAGCATAGCTACGTGGCAAATATAACGTGATCGTGCGCTACGGTAGTTAAATAATGAACAGAAAATGAGTTTACTTGAAGTGAGTGAATAATTGATCACATGACCACCTCTAGTAGGCCTACACACTAGAGGCTACCACATACCCGGTAGCACATCAATGTTGCAGCAAGAACATTGATTGATAATTTACTTGGGCCTACTGGTAATTTTTTAGGTGCATAATGACATAATTGTTGGCATTCCCTTAAATAAAATACCGGTACTAAATATTCAATTTTGACAGTGTTTAATTTTGTGGAACTTCATTTGTTTCTGCCTCAAACATTATACATTTACCAAATTTACAGTGAAGAAAATGTTCACCAGTTCTTAAAACCAGTATTTTAAAATCATTGTATTGTTCACTTCACAGCAACCTTCTCGACGAGTTCCCGTTACGTTTAGAGTTTTTGCTGTTGGGCTGTTGTAAATCGAACTTTAAGGTCTTTATAGGCCTTATTCCTTTAATGGGAATGCTTTTATTCATTGTCCATCCTCATAACGGTACAGTGCTAAAAAACAATGTTTATCGTCACCATTATTGTTGCTGGGCTATTGCATGCAACAGCTTCTGGTTTGTTCTGAATTGAGGTAGGACTAGTGCTAAGCCCAGACCTTAACATTAACATGACAACATTTATGTAATGGCCAAATAATTGACTCTCTGACTGTTTAACTGATCCATAGAAAGATCTTTCAAATAGGCCTAAACTTTGTAAAGTTTAAAACTAAAAAGTATGTTCCCCAAAAAACCTTCAAAGTTAAAGTTGATTCAAGAGCAAGAGCATTGAGCAAGAGACAAGTTCATTTAAAGTTTCCCTAACATGGCTGTGTTCTTGTTGAAGTGTTATTTAAAAGTTCAAAAGTATGTTTCCCAAAAAACCTTAGTTTGGCAAGTTCATTCACTTAAAAGAGACTAAAGTTCATTTATAGTTTCACTAAAATGGCATGTGTTCTTGTTATTTTTAAAGTGTTTAAAGTTCTTTCCCTAACACTGAAAATGGGTATTGACCATTTTGTTTAGATGTTGACTTTTCATTGAATTCTAATGGGTAGCCTAGTCCTAAAATATCAAAGCCATTTGTGGGTTAGTGGATAGAATAGGGATGGCAATCTAGCATGCTAATTCACATTGTTTGCCTCTATGCAGCGCCTGAGTTGACTGCCGTTGCCGACAGACAGGTGCTTTAATTGGTAGCCTGGGGGCCTTTCGAAGTCTTACTCAGGTTTTGTTGATAGAATGCCAATCGGCTGGAGTATTAATGTGCTAGCAACAATACCTAACACTCAATAATGGTGTTTTCCATTGGCTGCAGCACCGAATTGCCACTTGTCTTTTCATTTGTTCAGTGTTGTGTTGTAATGTTATTCAAGTGGAGGTGGACAACAATGACGTCTGTGCACACGCCGACTCCCGAGTGCATGCCAGTGGAAAACACCATTAGTCTTGTATTCGGTATGAATACCTATGCCTAACTACATGGTTGCAAACATTGCAGGCTTGAGCAGCATGGGAAGCCTTAATATAAAAACCACCCAAAATTATTTTTTAAGTGAGAAAGAACTACTGCAGTCGAAACACTCAGCGTCGTGTTTGATACGCGACCAAGCCTCTTGAATAATATTTCAATATTTTTAATAAGTTATAATGAACGTTATAGACACTGTGGCTGGACACTGAGTTTTCTTTCCAGTGTTAAGTGCTCATGAGTTAAGAATTACAAAAACAAGTTGAATTTTTGTGGTTTTAGTTTTATGGCTTTACCCGTGTGTCTTATGTTTAGATTGGCTTCACATGCAGGCTGCATCTCATTCAATTTGACCCTACAGTGCGTGTTGTATTTGGCAAAATTGTTACAATTTTATTATAAGAACAATGTTTTTATGTATTTCAGTTAGACAACAAAATATCAACCGAAGTTATATTATTGTGTTTTCTCTTTGCTAGAATTGGTAAAGCTTGCTGGTATCTGATATAGGCTCTAATCTATATCGCCCCTGAGTTATCTGCTATGGGTCTGTCAACAAAAGAATTGGTAATAATGATAAATATCACATTTAAAATTAATTACGTACCTATTCACTAACAATTTATTTAACAGTAAAGCGGGCAAAGCCCATTGTAGTGTTTGAAAAGTAGGCTTACTCCCCTTCCTACCCATGTACATAATATTATGCTTAAAAAGTACCTAGCCCATTTATTCCAAATTTAGCCTACGTGCTTACCACAATGAAGGCCTACCTATGAATCTCGATGTTGGTGGCTTGTCCACTGAAGTGTGTTTAATCAGCAATAGCATTGAGTGATTTGATATCCTCAACTACATTATTTGATTAGGTACCAGGGGGCATATCCTTAAAAAGTGCCCCCCTCCCCCCTCATGTCATGGCTAGGTCTGCCCCTGAACAGATATGTGGGTTTTGTAATTTAGTGGCATATGTTGAAGAATTTTAATATTGGGTAGGAGACGGAATGTGACTGATTTAAAGTTTGGAGGCGCATTCCTATTTCAATTTCCATAAACCGTTAGTGACTAGTCTCTCATTACATGTGAATACAACTGCCAATTTGTAGTACTATATCTGTAGTTGTAGATGTGGGGCTACTAGATTTATTCAAATGCATGTGGTTATCTGCTTTTATTAGTTAGGCCTACCTTTGATGCTAAATAATACAGCATGTATCTGAGCTCTACCTTTACACGACCTAAAGATAATTTAAAATGGAGTGCAAGCTTATTTCCTTGCAGCATTCAAGAGATCTAACTTCTCCATCTTCTCATTGCTTTGATTGTTTTGTTTTGTTTGTTTATTTGTTTGAATTTTTTTTTTAATTTTGTAATTTTTATCTGTTCTCACAATTTGTTTATTTTTGCAGTGTATTAGTTAAGTGACATATTAAGTGACATAAGTGATATAATATAAGTTAAGTGACTATGTAAATACAAATTTATTTATTTTATTGGATGAGCGAAGCGAAGACGTTACCCCAAGAAAAATAGCTTGGGTGTTTTGTTTTTGTTAGTTTTTTGTCTGTTTCTTCGCTCTCTACCGGGCAAACGGCATATGCGATCTTGATGAAAATTGGAGGGGACCTTCAAAATCACTGAACTTAGATCTGTATTGTTTTTGGGTACAATCGAAGAAATATTTCTCATAAATATCGTACTTTTACGATTTTTTTTTTCGATTTTTAGTGCAATATTTTATTTTTGTGATATTTGGCAAACGGCTACTCCAATATTGATGAAACTTTATAGCAACGTTTAAAACCACTGAAATCATATATGTTATGATTTTAGAGACACTTGAAAAAATATTTCTTATAGAAATCTTACTTTTACGATTTTTTCCCCGGTTTTTAATACAATATTTTCGTGATATTTGGGCCGATTCTGACCAAACGGGTGGGGCTACAACGTTCATATTTTACATTGACATAAAGATTATGGTGATGTAGTGCCTCTTGAAAGAAAAAGTTGAAAAAGTTGGTCAAAATTTATAGAAATAAAGGTTTTAATATAAGCCTTTTACAGGTGTATAATGAACAAGTAATATCAAGTAACTATAGAAAAAGTAATGAGATTCCACATAAAAACGGAATCATTGGACAGAAATATTCCAAAAAAAGCTCATCCATCAGTTGCGACTGGAAAAAGCGTTCGCGAAGCGGCCTAGTTTATTTATTTATTAAGTTAGTGACGGACGTAGTTTTGCTTGTAGGCCTACTACAGTCTCGATGAAAATTGTTTTAAATTAAATTACGCGATTGTTTCAGCTTTTAGGTAATAAGTTAATGCAATGAAATCATTGTTAGTTTGTATCTGCATTTCTTCTGATCGAGTGCTTTGGAATACATATGTTGAACCTCATCCTTCTTTGCGAGTCCATTCCTGTCATTCCTGTTGCAAGCAAAGTGAAAAATAAATAAATAATAAATTTATAAATTGTATTTAGAGTCTATTCACTCAGTTATGTAACTGATTTTCAGTGGGGGACAGTAAATCAAAGTGACTAACCCTATTTCTGCTACATTATTTATGAAGATGAGCGAGGTGCATGTATCCCATTCCCCATTCTAACAGGAGAAAAGGCTTCTGCATTCCAAACTTGTTGCTTTGGCATGGATGGCATGTTATGTTTTGTGATTCACCTATGTATCACCCACTTGATCATGATTATAATTATTGCAACCATTTGTCATGTAATAGTAATTTTGTATGTCTTCTTCTCCCAACCAATTGTTCACTTGTTTGACTCAAATGTTAGGCCTAATTATGCTTTAATAGTAATATGGTCTTGCACCTTGTGTGATCTTGATCTCGTTGCCAATAAAGAAGTACTTATAATACGAGTGATTCAACGAACCCAATTTGACAAACTTAGTTCATTCTTCACATGTCTTCTTTACAACTCAATGCTAAAACTGAAGTACTAAAAAAATTATTTTTCTTTAGTGAGCCCTAGGCCTACTTCTACCCTGCACCAGGCCTAAGTATTGCGTAATTTAAAATATATAGAATAATACATAATACTACTATGTATATTGAATTCTGAAGGTACCAGTAGTGAAATCCAAGTTTAACATCTCCATATTATTTTTATTTTTTGTAACAAGTTTGCAACCCATAGCCTATCCTTTGCTACAACTTTGATTAGTGGAATGAAACAATCTCTCTCCTGTTTTTAATTAATTATCAGTGCCTTGATACTCAACATAAAAATCACAGTTTACAAAAAAATAAGTCCTATTCTTAATTAATAATTACCAATAAAACCATCCTCATTACTACAATATTTTAAAGTTGTTAGTGATTTGCTTTTTAATCTATAATTGTAACAGAATCCCATCAGGCTTGTGAATCACTATTTCCGAGTTGTATAGCATTCTTGAAATATGAAATAAGAAACCGTTATTTTTTTTGTTTTTAATATTTGAACTTTGCACTTGTTATGCCGTGCATAATACACTTCAAATTAGCGTTGTTTGTTACTAACAACTCTTGGTAACTTGTTTTTCAGACGCTGCCAATACTCGTGGGAGTGGGTATTGTTGTGACTACTGCAATAATAGCAAAAATATATTATGCAAATAACAAGAAGAAGAAGAGCGGTTTGATAACCCTGCTCGATCCGACTGTCAAGTACCCACTACCATTGATTGAGAAGGAGAACGTTAGTCATGATACTCGACGTTTTAGGTTCGGATTGCCATCTGAGAAACACATCCTAGGTAAAAATCTAATAATCCCGTGGTCATTTTCTCCTGCATCAAATTATTCCACTTCTTTCCTCTTGCCATCACTCAGGAATTCATTAATTTCTCCAGCTATCAAATTATTCCACTTCTTTCCGTCTTGCCATCACTCAGGAATTTCATTTTATCTAGTGATCGGCTTTGTTCTTCAACCCTTTCCCTCCTTCTACCGCTTTAAATTCTTGGCTTGGGATCCTCTCGTTCCATTTTCTTTTCTTCAGTGTAGTTTACCTTTGTATTGTATTAAAAAACTGTTTAAAAAAAGAGTTGTTTGGCCTATGTAGTTGTTTCTGGTTTCTTATCATTATTTTTCTGTCTTCTAACTAGGTAGGTATTACCTTGATACTTTTTAAATGAAATTTCTGCTGTTTGCGGCTACTCTCTGTTTTTCTGATTGTCCATGTAAATACTTATGATACCGTAGTATTGAATCATATTGATCATTCATTACCATGAACAAAGATAAGTAGGTCTACATTTGTTGTCGAAGTTGAGTGCATTTTATAATGGGCCATTCTAGGAACTTTTTAACTTGTAGCCCTCTCGGTGATTTTACACGATTTTTAAAATATTTTTGATCCTGAAATTGGCGAAAATTGGCATTTCTTGGAATTTCTTCAGCTTTACCTGTTTATATTTTGTTCCACATGTGTTCTAGAGCATTGTACCAATCTAAAATGGCCCTTTACAATATTGTGTCTTGAAACTGTGCACAATTATACAACATGCATGCAACATGCAAAAAAATGCCTTCCAAAATCACACCCTTCTTGGTTATCAGCATATTTTGACCACTTGCCCCAATACAAAACAAAATATAGTGGATTAACAGAAAAGGCTCCCAACTCCCAAGTACGTCAATAATGGCCAATGTTTTTTGGGATCAAAATCCTCCAAGGTCACGGAGCATAAAGATCTTCCACATGTTATTTCATATGGGAGATTTTTGCTGATGGCACCTAGCTCGAAAATTGCCAAGTTTGACATTTTTTTTTCGAGTCATGGTGGACCTAGGCCTAATAATTTTTTTTGTTACTTTTTAAATTCATAACTAGTTTGCCTGAATGAAATATTTTTTTGAGTTTAGCGGGTGAATACCCCTTGCGTTAATGCCTAGTGCCGCCTTGCGCCTAATCTCTTATCTTTCATTGAACAAACATCTTTGTTTTAGGTCTTCCTGTCGGTCAACATATTCATTTGTCAGCAAATATTGACGGTAACATTGTTATTCGATCCTACACTCCAGTAACCAGTGACGAGCACAGGGGCTACTTTGACCTCGTTATAAAGGTAAGACTTTTACTGCAACAAGCTACTACAAGTAGATTGCTGCAATTCTTATGGAAGTATTCTGGTCCAATGCACTGAACACTGTTGGTGATAGTCACAATAAAGCCAATGTTTTGGAGGGGACAAACTGAATGAAGTTGTTTCATAAATATCATACAATTTATTTTTTTCATCTACTATTTTTAATTGTATGAATTGGTAGTCTTTGCTAAAGTGAACATATGAATACTAATTAATTACACTCAGCCTCTTTATTAAATATTATTTTTTCAAATGTGTTGCGGAGGGGACATGCAGAAATTGTATAGTATTTTAGATTTGAATTTTTATTAAAAATTTCAGCTCAATTACCCTGCATACACACTTGTTGATTTTTCCCCCATGGGTCATTCCATGTCAAATCAACACAGTCATTTCCCTTATCTCTACCAATTTTGACCAAAGTTGGAAAATCTCCTCAAAAATATTTTTTGTTTGAATGAATTTTGAAGCTTAGGCCTAGTATTTACAGCTGCAATTAGTGAGTGATCATGTCCCTAAAGGTAAAACAAGTTCACTTACATATACTTTAGGGGGGTTACTTTAACTTAATCTAGAGGCAGAATGTGATGTCCCCTCCCTGCAACAACATTTTTTGCTTTAATATTTTTAAATGCCTGCAAAAAATTCTATGGGATTAGTTTTTTACATAAATCCACTTATTTATTCTGATTTGGACTTTTAGTAAGTAAATGAAGCTATTGGAATAATATTTTTATTTACCGTATGTCAACTTTAAACTTCTGTGTAGAGGTTGACGCTGATTTTGACCATCACCTGTTCTCACGCTTTACTTTTGGTAGCCTACTCAGTATTCACCACATATGAAAACCTTATTTCCTGCTAGACTTGGGATATATTTCAAACTTTGAGCCCTAGTTCAAATCAAAGGTTTTATTAACTTTTCAAAGATAGGTACTGCACTCTACTCTCATGCTGAATTTAATACAATTCAGAAGTTAACAACATGCTTATTGTTCCAGGTGTATTTCAAGAATGTCCATCCCAAGTTTACTGAAGGTGGAAAGATGAGTCAACACTTGGAGAGTTTAAAGATCGGAGACACCATCGATGTTCGTGGTCCCTCGGGGCGGCTCGTTTACTTGGGGCAGGGCTCCTTCTCCATCAAGGTTCTCAGGAAGGATCCTGCCCACACTGTCAAGGTCAACAAACTAGCAATGATTGCCGGTACGTGATTCCCAGGGAAGAATCCACTATGACAACCCTTGAAAATTATGTAACAAATCAACTCGCACCCGTCTTTTAGTACTCGCTCCTAGCGGGAAGGTACTTTCGGCGGGAAGGCAATGGGGGTTTGGGGGGCAGAGCCCCCCAACAATAGCGCCGCAGGCGAAAAATTTTGAGGTCAAGTTTTATTAAAGAGCGTTTGGTGCGTTTTAGGATAACATAGCGGGCTTAATTCAGTACTGAAAAACTTCAGTATTTATACCGTGAAAACTCGTAAACCACTTGCAGATAAGATAAGATAAGAACACTGATGGTACAAATCATATGTGCCGCATCAACAAAATGCCCAATGACTTATGTTTGCGATCGCGTCTTACAATAATGTGTCTGGCTGTTTACTAGGGATGACGAAACCCGACTTTTTTACGACCCGGGTACCCGTCCACATTACCCGCGGGTTACCTGGGTAGTAAAACAAAAAAATCGTGTGGGGTGTCTAATGAACTGTGAAGAAACGCGCACATCAATTATCGTAATATCTCAGACGTAATGCTGTTCTATAAACAATGACGTGCCGATGAAGTAGTATTTCATAATCACGAAAGAGGAACAGCAGCGGTCCGTTAAGATAACACTCACTGTTCGGTTGCATCTGCTTTATAAGTTGTCACAGTCAAGTCAAGGTCACGACTCACGATGCGTTGGCTCGGGGCGCGGGAGCCTGGAGCCCGAACGAGAGTAAACAAGATAAGGAAAGATTTATCACCATGGGTGATAGCTTTTAAGTTTTGACTTCTAGCAGATTGAAAACATAAGTGATGTTGTGGTAATTATTTACGCTGTATAATCTCTGGAAGATCGCACAAGTGGTTAGGCAGGAGGGGGTGGGGGGGCATACTCAGCACACTGCCACAAGTCGGCGGCATGAATCGGCGCTCGATTCAAATTCTCGCAAAAACGATATTTTGAAGCACGTTCATAAAAGTTACTCGCAAGAGCCAAATTGTCACTCGCAAAATGCGAGCGTGCGAGTGTGATTTTCAAGGGTTGCACTATGAAAGAATGTCGTATGTCCTATTAAAAGTTTAAGGCTATTCGACCGCGTTTTTCTTTTTTCCAAAAAACATAGTTAATGGCTTTGAAACCTGGCTATTTTAGAAAATCAAAAATATTTTTTTCAAATTTTTCTGATCCGGTACACGGCCAATATAGTCATCTCAAAATAATTTCAAACTTCAATTCGCCAAGGCACATCATTCAACGTAGGGTGTTGTGTTTTTGTGACATTAATTTTCAACTGGTTTCCTATAAGCTGACTGAGAGAAAAAAGATTTTTTTTAACAATTGTCTTTCCTGCAAATTTTTTTGTTTGGCGCTACAAATCGTTAAAAAATACCGCCAAACGAAAAAATTCGCTGGAAAGACAATTGTTTAAAAATATATTTTTTCTCTCAGTTGAAAATTAATGTCACAAAAATACAACGCCCTACGTTAAATGGTGTGCCTTGGCGAATTGAAGTTGGAAATTATTTCGAGGTGGCTGTATTGACTGTGTACCGTACCGGATCAGATTTTTTTTTTTTGATTTTCTAAAAGAGCCAGGTTTCAAAGCCATTCGATATATTTTGACTTGGTAGCATATATATATATCAAACACCCTTTTCCAACATTTGTCGAGTCGGGGGGTGACGAGTCACCAGTTTCTCGGGCTATCTTCTAGTGCTTGCTAGCCAGGCTCAGCACCCCTCATCTTCTTCCTCGTTTTCTTCCATAACCATATTTTGGAAAATAGAAAAACACGGTCGAATAGCCTTAAAACATGTTCAAGTAACCAGCCAATAAAAAACTTCAAATCATTCTAAACAAGTGCCTGAGGATGGTAGGAAACATTCCAAAATACACACTCATTTCAGTTATCCACGATTTACTCTATTTGTCAACTATCTTCGACTTTGTTTTTAATCTAACCTTGGCCAACACAGTTACCAAGTACTCTATCATAAATATATAAACATAAGCTCCCCAAAGACATTTTATTATTATTAAAAAAAGTGTAAAGTTCTTTACGAAATATTCTTTCATCTCAATGCTATTTGTTTTTTAAGTTTTTCACAGCGTCTTTGCTGTGTTGTGAGTGCAAGTATGTGGGTTTTTTGTTTTGATTTTTTCCCCCAATGTACCACACTGCCCTACTCAACCAACATGATTTTTTTCTACTGTGTTTTTTTTAAAGTTAAGAGAATCTGATTTAATTACCGTACTCAGGAATTTCTGTATCTATTTACGTTTTTGCTGTCTATACCAATATTTTACCAATTCAATAAACTATAAAGTATTATTTTAATCAACAATTCTCTAGTGACTTGTGTAATAATAACACTATTTCTGTTCTTTTCACACTAATTTGCAGTTGCACGCAATTAGGCCTAAGTTTTTTACACAATTTTGTTTCTGAGAGTTCAACAAAGTGTGAGAAAATATAATGCTGAATGCTTAGACCTACAAGTACGTTATGTTATTGCGTTAGTTACTTATTGGCTATGGGGCAGATGTTCTTTCTGTCATGCTCGCATTTATTTTATATGTAACATGTTCAAATGTTAGTCATGCAAATATTAATAAATAATAAAATAAAAATGATAACGATAACAATATTCATTTCTGTTTTAGCTTTCAATGAAACTACTGTAGGCCTAATTGATATTTTGATGAAACGATTTTCCTGTACCCCAGTACGAGTCTTTCTCACACATTCCATGCATAATGTACTATTATAGAGTTCTGGTATATACGTACCTCGGAGGGATGACATCGATTCCAAGATCATTGTGACCTAAGAATCGATTTCCCAAGAAAAACTTTTTACTTGTATGCACAGTTATTTTGGTGGTCATTTTCCGTGGAACTCGTGATACGCAGGGATATTTCCGCGATCGTTTGCCGCGGAGCCTGTGAAGGCTTGTCTCGCCCGCCGTACGTCACTGAACGATGTATTTCACAACGTTGCGTCGTCATCTATTGATTGTACTGCCTGCCTTTGTGTACGATCGGCGTCTGGCTAGAGAGGAAGGGACAGTAGACACGTGGTTCACCGCTCTACCACGACCCAAAACACGACGTGCGAACATTTAAACTGTCTAATGACTAATGAGGAATTGATTTCTCCAATTTGAAATTGATGCAGACAGGAATCGATCTGGAATCGATTCTGCCATGTCATTTCTAGTACAAAGTAGACTTATGTACGTATTGGCATTTTATTGAATTTATAATAAAAATGAATTTAAAAATTTATGGCAATTTTCAGCTTATTATATTCCAAACCTCTATAGAAATTAGAAACACCATCACTTTTTGGAATTGCATATTAATTTAATTTAAATAAATAAACTTAGTTCAAATTGAATGCAGTGTAATAAAAATGTACCTTATTCCTTTATTTTCTAGGTGGGACTGGTATCACCCCAATGTTGCAATTGGTTCGCCAGATAACGCATGATCCCAGCGATGACACAGTGATGACCCTGTTGTTTGCTAATCAATCCGAAGAAGACATCCTTCTGAGGAAGGAGCTAGACGAATATGCCGAAAATTATCCCGAAAAGTTGAAAATTTGGTACACCGTCGATAGACCATCAGAAAGTAAGTGATGGCTTTACTTTTAGCTAGTGGTGTCATGATATACGCGAGTATATGGCGTATACCCAAAAGTAAAGATATACACCTCAGTGTGCCTAAAACATGTAAAAATAGAAAATACTCAATGACACACTTAATCAAACAAAATTCTGGGGCTGTGTGGCCCAGGCCGCATTTGCTGGAGCCCTCCCCCAGACCTCTCATTGTACAAAATCATGTACTTTACCCAGGAAAGAGCGTACGTATACCTAGGGATGGCAAGCAAGTCAATTGACCAAGTAATATTTGACCAGTCAAAGTAATATTTGAACTTATTTATTTGGCATCCGTATCACTCATTATTCACAAGAAAATCATTTTTGTTACATTCCCCTACAAATTTGAAATTAGAACAACTCATTGTTGTTGCCCTTAATACCTACTTTTCGACAGTGAGCACACAAAGTGCTAGTAAATTCACTCACTGTCATCCGTAATTATAATCACCATTGAATGTTCATGTATTGATTAGTAGGGCTGCCCAACGATAAAAAACATCATATCGATATCGTAAGGGGATATATCGATATCGTGATTCGATATCGAACTTTTCAAATCGAGTATCGATATCGTTTTTTTTTTTTTTTTTTTAAATTTGGATTTTTTTTTTTTTTTTTACGTGTTATTACGTTCTTTGGGCGTAGCCAAGGCCCCGCCGGCAATGCAGACATGCCACTGTCCGTCCCATGAAGAACAATCACAACAATACTTGCGGCGGCCCTGCGAAGAGATAGAAGCTAACTGACTTCTCTGGCTCTACCTCTCTCTCCCTGACTCTGTCTGAACACTATTGAGCTGCCTCTTATGCTTTGCTGATATGAATGAGATTACACATGTGGACTTGTTATCTTATCTCATAAGATAAACAAAACAAAGCAGCAAGAGTCTTGGCCCGAAGCCAAACTGACTTATCAATATGTAGTTGGTGGCGTGGGAGGAGGGGGGGGGGAAACTGCCACACCAACCATTACTTGATTTCAAAAATTTTTTTTATTTTATTTTTTATTTTTTTTTATCAAAGATATACATTTCCATATCGATATCGAATTTTTTTCTTCATATCGATATCGTATCGAATTATCGATATTGTTGGGCAGCCCTATTGATTAGCCTAACTTGGTGGCAGACAATGTCTCATAAGTATCCTGCCACAATAGGCCTATACGAGCAAAATATACCTTTTTGTAGATTGGACTGACTTTTGTTTTTATTTATTTTATTGTTTATCCTTGTTGTTATTACATTTTTTAACAACAAGAAAAGACATCTACGCTAGCAAATATTTTGCTAAAACACTTGATAGCTTTGTTGAAATCTCGTGCCGCTAAGAGCCTTGCTTAAGCACGTGAAACTAACACGGCACTTGTAGTTGGTTCTCCCATAAGTACTCCTTACACATGGAAGGGAAATGACTCACTGGGCAGTCTTTGAGGGCGGGCGGCAGGTCATTCCATGGGTTAACAACCCGGAAAGAAAAAGCACGTCGGCCGAGCACTCTTTTCGCCGGAGGGGGTTGGAGGCGGGGGTGCCTACTATTGTCGCCTCTCAACACGCGGCCCTGTATGATGCGCACGCACACGTCAAAATCAGTGGCGCCACTGAGGCATCTTTTAAAAAACATCAGGTCGGTGTATTGCAGGTGCATGGTGATTGGCATAACCTGCTTCTGGTCACAGGGTGGGGGGAGGTTACGGCCATGTATGAAATGCAATTTGGTCAATTGTTTTGTCCGGTCAAAGTGCCATCTCTATGTAAACCCTTAAATAAGTTTTGGATGACGCCACTGCTTTTAGCGTATAATGAATGTAGGCCTATGGGATGACTGTAACCACTCAAATACTCATCCCTTGGCCAAAATGAACCAAGTTCCAAATCAACTTGAATGCAGGTTATAGCATCTAGCTCTAAATTTGTCTACCTCTCTCTATATGAGTGAACAGTTGCAAAAGGGGGAGACACGGTGTGGCAAGCTCATACCGATTCTTCCGCTGTAAGCGTATGTGGGAAATGTGTACCAAAAAGAACTGAGCCACTCCCAGTAGGCTTTTAAGTGGGTAGACTATAAAATGTAATACGTACAATTTTAAAAAGTAGCACCTCTATGTTTTCAGATTGGAAGTATAGCGTTGGGTTTATTTCTTCCGAGATGATCAAGGAGCACCTCTTCCCTCCAGCGGCCGACACTCTTGTGCTCATGTGTGGACCTCCGCCCATGGTTAACTTCGCCTGCACCCCCAACCTAGACAAGCTGGGCTACGATCCCAAGCTCAGGTTTGCGTACTAGATCAACAAGGGTTAGTAAGGTTTAGACTGTTGAACTATAATAGAGCTTCTGCTTATGTTGCTAAATAAACCTGCCTGATGTACATCGACGTTGAAACCCTAAGAATAACTTAGGCGCTCTTAAAACAAATATTGTATCGATTACCTTGGAATGAAGCCGCCTTAAATTGGCTGATTGATCACGGGGATGATCACGACGAATAATTGAATGCACTGCCTGTAAAAGCATTTTCATGTCCCTACCTACATCGGTGTCTTGCCATAACTATCATAAGTGTGTAGATCTAGATGGTAGATGGTTGTGAAAACACATTAGCCTAGATTAACACAGAATCAATGGACGTACATAATTATTTTGCAAAACAACTTAATTTGAAGCATTGGGTACTACATTTTATTTAGGAACTGATCTAAAATTGTGTTTTCCTCTTCAAAATTGTAGTAATTCTAGACACCTAAATTAAAGTTTTGCTTAAAAGACATATATTTAGATTTTTGTGATAGTTTTGCTGTGTTCTATTTTTTTACTTGAGTGACAATGTATTGGTGTATCCTAGATATATTATACTTTTTTTTGCCAGGTTAATAATACTAGTAGTATGTATATGAAAATAAGACAGTGTTGTATAAAGTACTGATGATGAGGTGCATTTGTTTTATTTCTTACAACACAGTCCGTAATGATGCAGCTTCAAGTTGTAGGCCTAGTGGAAGAATCCACCAACAACTGATGCCAAGTGGAACATGACAAATGTTAACTTCATTAATTCAGCTTCAATGTCTGCCATTTAAATTGATTTTTTATTTCTTAAAACATTCTTGGAATGCTTGAAAGCATTTTGACATGAAAATATCCTATGACTACGTTATGGAATTTCTAATAAACAGTAAACACTTTGTATTTTGGGGAAGGAGGAAGGAGAACAACGCTTACCTGAAATGTGGTAGGTAACTGCGTGAGTCGGTTGACAAATTGTAACTTAAAACAAATGTCGAAATATTCTCAAACATTTTGGCCTACTCGGGTTTGATCACTTGACCGTTTGAGAAGTTCCTGCCACTTTCAGGACGGACTCCATTCTCCGTTATGGACACAAACACCAATTCATCGATACCATGAATAAACCGTCATTTAAGAAACCAAAGTTCAATCAATCTATAAATCTCGTTAGAAACATACTGTAAATCTGTAAATAGATGTTTGAAAGTAATTGGGTCCCTCCGTACGGGAGGTATGAGATAATTTACTTTAAGAAATCATAGTAAAAATAAATAAGAGAAATAAAAATATGTTTGTATTAAGAGTAACCACTCGGGTCACAGAACTTATTTTCATTGGGGTATTTTAACTCGCGGAATCCGGACGTGAGTGGGATGCATAACACAATCATTCAAAACCTTATCACAACAGCTAGTTTATTTCTAATGTGCACCATAATATGTCTAGAGAATGTATTGTCTGAGACGGTAGTATTAATATTATATAAATTCATAAATAAAAGAAAAATAATATGCCTAATGAGTAATGACTATTTTTGTTTTTGATTGATGCAGTTAGTAAGCGAAATATCAACAATAAATAATAATCAATACAAAATAAAATGATATAAAAATCAATTGAAGATGTAGGCCAATAATTGATTAATTGTTATTGTTATTTGTTTATTCCATACTGCACATTAATTACATAACAAACATACGGATTAATGCAAATATTTACTGAATATCGTAAATCAACTTCCCATGTTACACACACCAGCTACAAAATCTGTTTCCTCTCACTAGCACATTTTTGTGTGATATAAATTAAAAGTGTATGTATAGTTATGCACAGTTATAACTTTAAAGACAGATTTTTTAACATGCCACTTTAAACTTAATAATGTCAAATGAAAACATATGCAGTTGATTGATTGTCCTTTGAAGAAATTCACCAAAACACCAATATTCATTGAGCTGAAGAATAAATTTTGTCGATAATATCCATTTAAGAAAACTGAAGTCTGGTTTGTTACTGTACTGTTTAACAAAAATTACCGTATTTATGCAAATAGCCTACCTACATAGTATATAGGTTCGAAAATATTTAATCCAGAAATGCAGCAATTATGCACATGTATTTGTCAACGCACATTGCATTTTATCTCCGACAGTCAAAATAGGGGTTTGACCATTACTCTATTGTACTGTAGCCTATAATCTCGTAAGTACGGTATATTTTCAATCAATCTGCAACCGTAATTATTATATATATGGAATTCCATCCCTGAGAGAGTTTATCAACAAATAAAATCTTGAAAGGTAATTAATAATTAATTATGTATTGTTATATGGGATGTGGTCGCCCTTGAGGTAAAACTAACTAATGAGATTTGACCTACAGATAATATGTGTTGTATGGTTCTTCAATTTGTTTTTAAATTTAAATGAAAATCACCATCACAATTTTTACTTTTATAGAAAATCTGAAACGCACAAGCCCTACAAATTTTTGCTTAGTACTTCTTCGCTTCTTTTTCATGTTGAATAGGCCTACGCTTGGCATACAAATAATAGACGAATGCTTGAATATTGTAATGAGATTATATTAGTTTGTCCAAGTGCTTTCCAATATAAGCTCAATTCAGTTGTACCAGAATGTTTTCATTCTCAACTGAACCAATTTGAATGTTAATTTAATAGTTTCTGTCTCTCTTCACTCACTGAGAAAGGTCATGTTTACTAAAAAGTAAAAAGTAAAAACATTATTGCTATGTACTGTGTTAGTTTTTGTGTTTCTCTATCGCGGCCTACCTACTAGAAGGTAAGCTGTTCATACCCTATCTTGCAACTTTTGACTGTATGGTGTGTACTGTGTATAGATTGAAGGTATATGGAAAATACGTACTACATTTGGTAACTGGATTTAGGTTGTTACCTCAATCTACCATGTGGGGTATTCAGTGACACCCCTATACACATTGTTTTCCTGAATTTAATGTTAATTCAATGGTGTCCCAAAAGGCACAATTATAAATGTTAAATTCTCTACTATAAACAGTCTTCCCTAAGTGAATAATTGTTCTTTTTTCTACCAATTGCCAGTACCATAGGCTATATAAGGAACCAATAACTGTGTATATGGGTTCACTGTATACTTATTGGAGATGTGTTAAATGTTAAAATAAGAATATCGTAACTAGAGCAAAAGTTTGGTGATGGTTTGCTATAGGTAAATGGGGTGATGTGAAATCGAATTCCAGTATTCGGCAGCTGATATCCTGTTGTCGGCAAGAATGTTGTTGTGCTTAGTACTTTTAAGCTAAATTTATGCTTAATGCTTATTAATAGTTACACTGTTAGTGTTATTTATTACATATATAGGTAGTACACCCTAGTTGGGTTTGTTTTTGCCCAACTTCTTTCGATTGCTACAATTGAACCCTGAAATGGTAGCCTTACTTCAGGCAAGACACTCAACTGAGCTTTTGTATGACGTACTTACTGTACAAGGTGAGTCAGCTGCTGAATGCATACTGGAACTGGAATCTCCTAGTGATTTTAGTTACTGTATATTGGTAAAAGGAATTTGGTAGAAGTTTATAAACAGTAAATCTAATCATTATGTTCATCCATCTTTGACATCTTTTGTGCGGTCTGACATACTCATACTTTCAGTGCATGTAATGAAGTTGTGTGCATTAGTTTAAAGCTAACATTGAGTAGTATTTTATTTATTGGTCATTCTAGGTATGCAAAGTCAAATGTAGGTTGTGCTTTTTGCATGCATGCTTCTTCTATGCAGTAGTTTTGTGTAACAATTTGGTTACTAAAATATATCTTTGATAGTTAAACATAATTTTAGTTATTGTTTGCTCCTCCTGCTAGTGTTTGACTGTTCGTTAATGTCATAAAGATATCAGTACCGGTAGATCAATTCAATTGACTTGTATCGGCACCTAGACAATAAAGATGATAAAACCTAGGATGATACTCAAATGGGTTCAATATTATATCTAACTTCTTAAGTCTATGTTAGTAATTGCAATCACCAGTATCTAGTAATGTTTTTTCCCATTAATTCTAGATCTAGTACCTAGTCCTATGCAACAATAGGTGAAGGTCATGCAGAAGAATGTATGGCTAAGGCTAAACTTCTCGCACTGCTATTATAAGTAATACTGTAATATAGTCACCGGTGTGCCATGTGCTAGGAAACAATAAGTGTAGGTAACGTAAGATCACGCATTGCTTTAATACGAAAGTCAGTGGTGTGCCATGTGCTAGGCTATAATAAGTGAAGGTAACATAAGACCAGACCACGCATTGCTTTAATACGATAGTCACCGGTGTGCCATGTGCTAGGCTACAATAAGTGTAGGTAATGTAAGATCTCGCACTCTTTTTAATTAGTCACCATCACCAGTGTGCTATGTTCTAGGCAACAATACGTGTAGGTAATGAGAGATCTCGCACTGCTTTAATACAATACAATAGGTAGTCAGCGGTGTGCCATGTATTTTGTATGTACTACGAACAATAGAGTAGTAGCGTAACATCTCGCATTGCTATATAATACTGTGTTAATATGATGTTTGAATAATAAAATGAAATAGACAACTCACCGGTGTGCCATGTACTAAGATATAATAGGTGTAGGTAACGTAACATCCACACTGCCATAGTAAAGTCATCAAGAATATGGTGTAGGTAAAGTAAGGTTTCGCAATGCTATAGAGGGGTATTACCTACAATAGTCACCGGTCTGCTAAGGAACAATAAGTGTACGTAGGTATGTATTCCCAAGCACCCTCTGCCCGTCACCAGCAAGAGACATTTAAGCTAGATAATATTGTTCTGTATTGGATGTCCATGCAAGATATTCCTCTGCATGGTAGTTCAATGGTTGTGATTATTTAAGTAGGGCTAATAAATTATACCTATAGCCATCTCGAGACTGAGTTTTGAATTTGAGATACATAACTTATAAACAATACTATTTATTTTCAATTGGCAAATGACTGATTTTGAATTGCATATTTCAGGTAATAATGACAGTATGTTCCTCTGCATACTATGCATATTATATTTAGTATACATTGGGTGATGTGTATTGTGTCAGTGGTACTGGTTGAACGGCGTTTTAACAGTTTAAGGGTTCCGTGGAACAGGAATTGGAACGTACGGTTCGCACTTTTCTAGGCTGAAAATCTAGTTTTTGCCATATTAACATTCTAACTGTTTATTTTCTTCTTGTCTGCCATGTAAACCTTCTATGCTTATTATTGGTTTACAGAAATCGTTATATTATGCGAATTAACTATTTTATTTTACGCTTGTTGTTGAGTTTGGATTGCGTATACACTCTTAAACATGTTCTGAAAGTGGTTGGGCCTACCGTAGTTGGAAGAGCAATATGTAAATCAGTTTTTATAACTGAGACATTAAATAAATAAAATGTCAAGGATGTAAAAATTGCAGACATACAAAACTACTTCATAAGTTGATTTTAATGTATATTATGTGCAGCTGAATGAAATTTTCCATTTGTCACCAAACATTATTTTATTCGTGCTACAGATGGTGTAGGCCTATGCATGAAACAGCGCTAAAAACAGTAGATATCTCGAGAAGACGCTTCTGTCTGTTTGGACAATATCATTCAGTCATTGTACACCTGCAATTTTCCAGGTCAGTTTAATATTTTGTTGTGCTTATTGAATGTAAGCTTCTTGCTTTGCTTCCTTTGCCATGTAAGGGGGATTTTATCCTGACACTTCTTTTGCACAGAACTATCATTGTTCCTCATTAAATGTATATTTTCCTCATCCCTCCCTTTCCTACGACTCTACTTTCTCACATTATTGACCACAATTCCAACAGACAGTTGTTATTATTAATTTTATCCACTTGTAAATTAGTCTTATGGTAAGGTATTGTTAGTTATTTTTAGTCTACATAGCACTTCATTCAGCAGTTATTTAATTTTATGTTACAATAAGTCATACCAATAGTCGTTTGCGAATATTTAGCAACCGTTTTGCTTTATTAGGTACCCATATTATGCCAGCCTGCTCGGTAAGCAAGTATGTGCCGGTACTCGGCAGAGAACGACTATGCTTACCTAGCAATCAAGCAGGGCTATAAACTGGAATGCATTAACAAGCTCAAGAGGGGAAGTGGAGGAAGTGATGGCAACTCGCAATTGCTGAATATTGGCTCACGTCTATGCTATTCCGCATTTAAACAGTTGTTCCTTAAACAAACCTTTTTAGTTTTTTGTATCTATTATTATTTCAATTTCCAATGTAGCTACCTCCACTTTTTAAGGCCAAGTTTGTCGCTCTTTAATCCAACAGACTACGTAATTTGAATATGTTATTGTTCCATGTGCACAACATAGGAACTCTTTATTTTCCCCCTTCCTGTAGGGTCCGCATGAAATCTCCCTTAATATACTGTAGTTGCCCCTTAGAACGTACTTAATTCAAAAGTTCCCGATAGAAAGTTAATTAATGGTTGTTTCACTCTAGTAGCATAATACTGTTCCTTTTAAAGTTTAAAGTTGTTTTATTTTTTTACGTTCAATTGTGATTTTACTCCATATTTTTGGGATTTCCAGCACAAAAATGACATGAGATTGTTATTAATGGAATGTGACCAAATGTCTAGATGTTTTCTCTAGCAAGTAGGTACCTAATTAAAAGCCTTTTTTGTAAATGTGCAATTTAGTTTTTCCAAAGTGATATTGAATTTTTTGACTAAATATTGCACATATATTATGTTGACTGCCCTTTAAATAATTATTGCTCAATCTTCGTGCATCGAATAACAAGTACATACCCTAAATGCTTTCAAATAATTTATTTTGCTTGATAATTCAATAAAATGTTGCAAAAAGTTTTCCCGCTTGTCGAACGCAGCATAGAAAATTATGTTTTTAATACATGTTTGTAGTATGTTATGTGAGTTGTAGCACAGTTTGTGCTGGTGATGGTTTTGTTGAGGGGATTACAACTGAAACATTATGCCTTGGTCCCTTACCACAAACAATGGGGGTTTACAACCTTCATACCTGTTACGTAGTGCACTGTATCAAAATATTTATGTGAATTGTTACTATGCTATGTAGTACTATGTACAGAAACCCAGCAATTGTATTGTAAATAAATTATTAACAATTACTAGACTACGTATTTTAATAATTCTTTCTATATACTTTCTAGTATTTTGACATCACTATCTACATTCACAAATGTCTGGATTATTTTCTTCATTTTTCTCCATAGAAACATTAATAAGCATGAGAAATGCTTAAACTAGGCCTTTTTCGATCCCCCCCCACACACATTTTAAAATCGTGTCCTAAATTATTATAGTATATAAAGCATTATAAAATTTGCCAAATAGATTCTCATGGAGGTAAATTATCACCTGAAGCACTGAACATAGTTGCTGTGTTTGACTTGTGGTATCCTAGAGTCCTAGACTATCTATTTGTAGGCTACCAACTAAAAATTCCTTTCAATCTTACTTGCATAAAAATTAAAAACATACTACGTAGCTTGTGTCGTGTGAGCTTTGGAACGTCTTAGTCGCCGGAAACCGGTTTTTTCACCTTTGAATGCATAGGTCCAAACACATCTTCACATAGGCTACGGTATAGTAGATACTATGACAATAAACCATTTATTATTATTAATAATATTATTATTATTATTATTATTATTATTATTATTTTCTTGCTTGATGCTTTCACAGCCCGAAATATTAGAGAAATCAAATATTTTACGAGTCATTTCGCTGTGTTCGTTTTTTATTAAATTACCTGACGTTTCGATACGTCTGTGCGTATCATCATCTGAGGCAACACTGAAAAACTTTACATTTGAGATTGTTTTTGTTGAATTCTTTTGCTTCTTCTTTGGCTCTGATTTTCATTGTCCAAAGAACTAGAAACATCTTGACTTCCTTGATGCTGTTGCTGCTGCTGCTGCTGCTGTTGTTGTTGTGGCAGTGGTGGTGGTGGTGGTTGTTGTTGTTGTTGTTGTTGTTGTCGTCTTGAGAGTAGTTTCCCTATCATCGGACTCCATGTTTTGCTTAATTTAAAACCACCAATATCCCCATTAAAATTATTGGGGTGCTTGGCAATTTCAATCGATTCTCTTATGAGTCGAGGAAAAAGGTTTTCTTCTGTGCATAAAATTTTGGTATCTTCAAAAAGGATCTTGTGCGTGGGATCATTAGCATTTTCCACCACGTGTTTTGCTACTGCCGAAAGGTCCTCTCTGTAGTGGTTGCAGTGCGCTCTATGTT
Source organism: Sweltsa coloradensis (assembly GCA_024449915.1). Lineage (NCBI taxonomy): Eukaryota > Metazoa > Arthropoda > Insecta > Plecoptera > Chloroperlidae > Sweltsa > Sweltsa coloradensis. Next base: position 669,096 of record JAMZAV010000030.1, on the reverse strand, counting down.
CTTTAATTCTAGTCCCAATTGTGCGACAGGTTTGTCCAATGTAGACCGAACCAATTTACAAGGGATTTCATAAACACCACTAGATTGAAAAGGAATTTTATCTTTAACTGGCAACATACAATTTTGAATTTTCTTCCACGGTTTGAATATTGTTTGAATTTGTTGTTTCTGGAGGAGTCTACCAATTCTATCAGTTGTGAACTTTACGTAAGGTAATATGGCTTTCTTCTTTTTCTCTGTTCTATCTTCAAACTGTAGGCCTACATCCTGTAGTTTTGGTTTTCTATTAAATGCTCGCATAATCATTGTGTTATTATAGCCATTGTTTAGTAACGCTTGTTTCAGAACGCATTTTTCCGATTCCAGACTGGTACTGTCTGATAAACGTTTGGCTCTGGTAACTAGAGTATTTAATACTGAGTGCTTCTGTGGAGGATGATGATGCGACGTCTCATGAATGTACAAATTTGTATGAGTTGGTTTACGGTAAACTGAGTGACCCACAGGATCACCACGAGTCACAAGAACGTCCAAAAATGCCAATCGACCTTCCTTTTCAATTTCAATAGTAAACTGTATACTTGGATGTAAGCCATTTAGATCAATTAAAAAATCCTCGACTCATAAGAGAATCGATTGAAATTGCCAAGCACCCCAATAATTTTAATGGGGATATTGGTGGTTTTAAATTAAGCAAAACATGGAGTCCGATGATAGGGAAACTACTCTCAAGACGACAACAACAACAACAACAACAACAACCACCACCACCACCACTGCCACAACAACAACAGCAGCAGCAGCAGCAACAGCATCAAGGAAGTCAAGATGTTTCTAGTTCTTTGGACAATGAAAATCAGAGCCAAAGAAGAAGCAAAAGAATTCAACAAAAACAATCTCAAATGTAAAGTTTTTCAGTGTTGCCTCAGATGATGATACGCACAGACGTATCGAAACGTCAGGTAATTTAATAAAAAACGAACACAGCGAAATGACTCGTAAAATATTTGATTTCTCTATTATTATTATTATTATTATTATTATTATTATTATTATTATTATTATTGTTATTATTATAGTATATATAACAAAAACCTTTTAGTCTCACATCAGCATTGTCACATGTACAGATACAGGGCCGTAGCTAGGGTATAAAAATTACCCGGGTATGATTCCCCTAGCCAATGCGGGTCCGGGGCGCACAGCCCCGGAATTTTTTTCGATTCTTAGAGTGGGATTGGAGTGTTTTAACGAGTTTTAGGCATGTTTTTTTATAACATTTCGTTGCTGGTGACTAGTGAGATTGTTGTGAATTGTAATTGCAAACTTTTTAATTTCTATTATAATATTCTATGATTTTACATTGGATTTCTTCATTTGTACAAAGAAATTTTAAACTTTCATTATTAATGAGTAATGACTAGAAAATAGTCCAATGATGGCATATTAACGTATCGTCAAATTATTTTATATATTACACAATCATTCAATCAAATTATGTAGAGGATTCATTCTTCTAGAGTATACTCTATTCTATATAAATAATTGTTCACTTACAGTTACGCGCATTTTATTTTATTTATTTATTTATTTAACGTCTATCCTATTCAGTTATAAAAACTGATTTACAAAGGAGGACAACTAAATAAATCTTATTACATAGATGCAGAAACAACAATAAACTACATTTTCGTAAATATTTGAAATAGTAGCATTACAACAACAATGCATTTAAACAACAATTTTGGTAACAAATAAAAAAAAATTTATATGCATTTAATGAATGAATCAAATATAAAAAAGGGTGTAGAATGAAAAGAAAAGAAAAGAAAGGGGGAAAAAAATGTCAATCAGCTTTCTGAAATGCTAGGGCTATCCGCCTGTGTCCTGTCCTGTTGAGTTGAGTCCCAACGTTTCAGAACGTTCAAGAAGTCAGAAGTAAAATGTTGTAAAACTAAGTCGTCATTCTATCACAAAACTCGAAAACAACGCCAACCACAACACACATTAGTAAACCAATCACTCGATCACTCACTGCACTGCTCTCACTCTTCTACGTTCAGAAGTCAGAACCACACTGAACTTGCATGAACGGAAAGACAGGGTTATGGGTTGTATTGTACTCGTAGAACACAAACAAAAAAAAATTGATGACTATTTCTTGGAATTTGAGATGAAATCGTGTTTGGTGGCTACAAATCGTTTAGGCATGGATAATTGCATTGGTCAAACAGAGGGGGGTCTATTATATCTATAAATAAATAAATAAATTTTAAATTTATAAATTGTATTTAGAGAATAGAGAATAGAGAATAGATGGGCCACTCGTGCACTTAACACTCCCAACTTAGAGGGTTTTGGGGGAATTTTGGAGGGTTGGTGACTTAGTATACATACTACTTAGGTTGCGTTCCGTTAACTGCTGGACGTACTAAACCAGCAGCCAGCTTTACTGACGAATACTGGGCGAAAAACCTCCAGGACTGCGATTCTATAACTCTGACGGAGTTGGACCCGGGCGTTTTCTACCGTAATCGACTCGGTTGTAAGTGATCGACCCAGTTGAGGTCGATATCGTTGCGATATAATCCGTGACAACCGAGTCCGACTCGGTTATATTTGTATAAAATGGTGGATGATAAGCCTACGCCTACACGTAAACACAACCAGATTATTAACTTTCTCAAACGAATAACAATAGTATGCTCAAAGAAAACCTACCTCTAGTAAGGGCCTACCCCTAAAAGTCCCGTGCGTTCCCTTTTCTCATGAAATTATACCATTTAAATCCAATTTCTCCCCGATTGGAAATAATACACACATCTATGTCATTTAGAATATTTGACAACTGACTGCGAATCATTTGTTCACATTTGACCGTCCACTGCCATGTAAATCATACATTTCGACCTCAACAACAACAGAGTCGGTCCCGTGACAGAGTTGAACCCGTGAAGTTACTAAATAGGGGCCCAGCACTTCCAGTAAACTGAAGGCGCTGGGCCAGTAATTTACGGGACGCTCAGCACACTGCTGACAGCAGTTAACCGAACGAGCTGGCTTACTGGTTCAGTACTTCCAGCAGTTAATGGAACGCAACCTTAGTATCACTGAAATAGTATCCCACTGGGTTTGTAGAAAGAAAATCACTAGGATGTCTCAATTAAATCATTAAAATACATAACTTTATTTCAGTACAATTATGCTACATGTCATGTGACGTCACATAATAAAAACGATCGTGTTACTGTTATGTATGAACATATTAAATTCATTTTTGTAAAAGTTAATATAAAACATTATTCACTGTGGACGGAATGAAAGAGTTACATACATATCTTATAATCTATAACTTTATATAAAAGATAGGTAATAATACCTTGCACTTATACAAGCTCTGATCTCTGTAAATTCAAAAGGCAGAAGCCATCATAATTGTACAACAATATATCTACGTGTAACAAGGCCTACTAAAATTTTAGCAAGCGGAATCACTTCACCAACAATATAAAAATAAATAAGCTATCAATATCATACATACAGGATCTTATAGTATGTAGCTTAATGTGTCTCAGAGTTACAATAACATCAATAAGTTGGTTTCTTTTTACCTGACATTTAAGATAATGAAATACAATATTTAATACTAGGAAAACGCTTAAGTCCCGCCGCGTTGTTGGATGAGCGTAATTGGTGCATTTAGCTGCCATGTGTTACGCGGATTTTCTGTTGTTCTGTGAAAAAATCATTACTTAGTCGAAGATTTTTTTTAAATTAAATTAAATTAAATAAAAAAAAAAAAACTTAATTTTTTTAATTAATCGTAATTTTTAACAAAGAAAAAAATCGTAAAATTGCAATTTTCATAAGAAATAAATATTCGATTGCGCTCAAATTTAACACGAATATATTAATTCATGAAATTAAGGTTCTGTGAAAAAATCATTACAATCGGTTAAAGCATGTAGGTGTTATAAGTCGAAGAAAGTTTTTAAAAATAAAAAAACCCGTAAAATTGCGTTTTTTATGAGAAAAAATTTCCCGATTGCGCTCAAAAACGTGGCAGTTCTAAGTTCAGAGATTTCGAAGGCCTCCATGAAATTTAATCGGAATCGGAGTATCGGTTTTGCCGGAATCGTGCTAAAAACAGACAAAAATACAGAAAGAAAGAAAGAAAAAAAAAACATTCCGGATTTTTTTCTCCAGTGTAGTGAAATGGAATCTTCTCTTCACTCGCTACGCTCATCCAACTACAAAATACTGAATACAGTATTGGACTAAGCAGGAATTTCCAATAGTAATTATTTTAGATTGGAGAAGGGTTGACAGGTTGGGAAAGCATAGAGAACATAAAGACCAGCCTGAAGGGCTGGGGGCGACAAAACTTTTCACCTGCTGATGACAACTGCAGCTAATTTAAAGTTGTTTGTTACCTTAATTCACGACGCGTTTCGTCCTTCTGGGACTCCAAACTTTTGTAACAATAGTAATTATTGTAATGGTCCATGAATCTAACATTTGTGCATTATTACTAGAGACTCATGATATATATTTATCATCGTAGTATAAAATTAAGTATTGAGAGAACAGAGTTAAATGAATTGAAAATAAAATAAAAATATAATAGCCAAAGCCCACTAATTAGGCTCCTGTGACAAAATACATTACCAATTACAATTAACCGAGATAGATGTAGGCCTACACAAGGTGCATTTTAAAACCAACAAGCTTATCGGAAATGAGCATCGAAAGACACAGATTCGATTTATGTGGTGTTTGTTGTAACCATCACTTTAAGGATACGTATCCTTTACGTGGCTCTTTTCGGTTCATTCATTCTACACACATTAGAAGTTCTAAACAAAGATCAAAACTAGAGATGCCATCGGGTACCCGAAAACCGGTTCCAAACTAGTTCTTTAGCGACCCGGTTCCGACTTTTCAAACCGGCTCCATTTTTTCAAATTAACTTCACGGAAACGTTTTCCTGCAAAAATGGTAATTCTACACAGCGTTTCTTGTGCGGTCTATTTCCACGGAGCCCATGCTGACTGTCGACAGTCGTACGTAACAAAGCGCGGGCGCCGAAGCCAGCTCACTCCCGGCCATACAGTCGCTTCCAAAAAACACGCACGTAAGGCTGATAGTGATACATTGAACAAAAATCAACCTTTAAAAACCGGTTCCGGCATGGAGGAACCGGATTGAACTTTTTGGACACGATTTAAATTGCATATGTTGTACGAGATTCTTCTTCACTTTGAGATAATAATATGTAGTCAAAGCAAAATATAAAATAAAACTTTAGAATATAAAAAGTTAAAACACTTGGCAGGAGTTTTAAATACAAGTGCCAGTGGAATGCTACAGTAGGACGGATCAATATAGCTACCAATAAAATCATGTTGACTCGCTATCTATCCCAGTTATTTGAATAACAAGAGCAAAAATTCATTTTGCAGACTGGGACAATAACTGTGTAAAATTGAATGTTATGAGTTTGAATAATAATTAATTACACCCACTTGATTTCTCTGAAAGTACTGTTACAATTAAATTTAGGCTACGTAGGGCCTATATATTAAAATAATATTAGGCAGCAAATGTCTTATTTACACCTAGTATCTGTTAGGTACTCATGGGTATGGCCTATGGCTCATGTTTAAACAACTTGTTGGTTCCTAGGCATAAGGCCTGCAGCCTACATTTGGAACAAATTAGAATAAACCAAATTTAGTCAATTTAGCTTAACTGTCTTCTGATAACCAACTGATGTAAAAGGCCGGGCATTAATTAAAGAACTTTAAATAAATGAAATTACATGAAGTATAACAATAACCTAGGGCTACAGTTGGCAAGGCAGTACCAACTGGTCTTGCACCAATTATTGGTATAAAAAAAAATACAGTATTGTTGTACTCGGTATTTTTCTACATACCGCTATCACTGTGTATGTAAAAGCATCCTGGTTGCCGGTTGATCTCACGCAGAGGATACAAGTGTTCCTATAACCCAAGGATGAGAGGGCATGGCCACAACCAAGGCATTGATTATTTAAATGTTGTGATTTGTATTAGAATAAGAAGGGTAGGCCTTTGCCGTAAATGAACTAATGAAAAGTTAAGTAATGATTTTAGCTGCCAACAATTTGGTGATATGTATGAATATTTTCTACCACAAAACTGTGTTTGTAAGATAGACAATTTTTAGCCTTGTTAAAATGTATCCAACCAGGATGCTTTTTCAAACATACTATCAGTAGGCCTACATAAAAATTATACCAAAGCAATTTAGTATTAGGCAGAGAAATAAAAATAACTTCAAAGTAGTAATCTGATAGCATAGAATGTAATTGCAGCAAAGAGTGAGTAAGACACTACGCTTGAGCTTGCTCCGTTACACCTGTTGTCAAAGTAGCAGAAACACCAGGTTGTTTCATCATAATGATCCCTGAAAAGGGGAAATAATATTGCATTAGTACATGTTTATAGGGCTACTGTATGATTACATTGTGGATTTTGGAATTATGTTAACAAGACAGTAGGGATTGAATGTATAAATATTAGAGGTGGGATTCCGCAGCTTACCTTCTAATATCCAACTCCTTGATGGTGTTGTTAACGTAGTGACCTAGCCGATGGTCCTTGGCAGCCGGTCGGCAACCCTCGTAGTGATCTGCTGGAATGTCGGTGCGCACAGCTCTGAGCGAGCTTAGGCACTCTCGAGTTATGACCGTTTCCGCTAAAACAATCGAGACAATTAATCAATCATTAACTCGTAATATACCTGCTCCTGTAGTGATTGTGATGAGCCGGAATGTCGCGCACAGCTCTGAGCGAGCTTAGGCACTCCCGGGTTACGTTTCTGCAACAACTCGAAGACTAGTCCTAATCATACCAAGTAAGATGTAGTGTGTGTACCCTACTATAAAGATATCACTACTCGTCAAGTGCCCCAATACAAGCTACGGTACATTTTAACAATTTTCATTTAATTTACTTTATTTTTCAACTACGTATTCTTGGCATGGTATCGTCCGGAGCAAGTTAATGTGTTGTGGGCAGTAGCATACATACCTAGAGCAGTCTTGTGCCCAGATACACCTGAAATGCCTGTTTCTCTAGGCCAACAATGATAACCCTGGAGGGTTTAGCACTGGAGTCGAGTAATATAAACTGTGACTCCAATGTTTAAGGCCAGCAGCAGCTTACCTACCTTAAAAATATGAGGTATCATAGGTCGTACATGAACACAAATTGATGATAATTAAGTTGCTAAATAATACGTTTTGACCAACTAGGCATCTTTATCACTTGGTGGGAGTATAATAAGCAGGCCTACTAACTGTGGTACCATTCGGCCTTCTATTAATATATCCCCACACAGGTTTGACAATTCTTAGACATTGTATCGGAGCAAGTTAATGTGTTGTGGGCAGTAGCATACATACCTAGAGCAGTCTTGTGCCCAGATACACCTGAAATGCCAATTTCTCTAGGCCAACAATGATAACCCTGGAGGGTTTAGCACTGGAGTCGAGTAATATAAACTGCGACTCCAATGTTTAAGGCCAGCAGCAGCTTACCTACCTTAAAAATGAGGTACCGTAAGTCGCACATAAACACAAATTGATGATAATCAAGTTGCTAAATAATACGTTTCGACCAACTAGGCATCTTTATCACTTGGTGGAAGTATAATAAGCAGGCCTACTAACTGTGGTACCATTCGGCCTTCTATTAATATATCCCCACACAGGTTTGACAATTCTTAGACATTGTATCGGAGCAAGTTAATGTGTTGTGGGCAGTAGCATACATACCTAGAGCAGTCTTGTGCCCAGATACACCTGAAATGCCTATTTCTCTAGGCCAACAATGATAACCCTGGAGGGTTTAGCACTGGAGTCGAGTAATATAAACTGTGACTCCAATGTTTAAGGCCAGCAGCAGCTCTTAGGCCTACCTAATCTACAAAACTAGGCCGCTTAGCGAACGCTTTTTTGTAACGTTTTAGTTTGCGCAGGACCACTTTACCTTTGCAAGTGCTTTTTGAATGCATTGTAGGTGATTGTTGTCAAGTTTCTATTGTTAATTGTTATAATAAACCTAAAAAAAACTCATATTAAAACCTTTATTCTATGGATTCTGGCTAACTTTTTAACTTTTTCTTTCAAAAAGCAATACATCACCATTACCTTAATGTCCATGTAAAATATGAACGTTGTAGCCCCACCCGTTTGGTCAGAATCGGCCCAAATGTCACGAAAATATCGCACTAAAAATTAAAAAAAATCGTAAAAGTACAATATTCATGAGAAATATTTCTTCGATTGTACCCAAAAACGTGGCAGGTCTAAGTTCAGAGATTTCGAAGGTCCCCTCCAATTTTCATCAAGATCGCATATGCCGTTTGCCCGGTAGCGTGCGAACAAACAGACAAAAAAACATTGGAGCTAAATTTTTTAGGGGTCAGTGAAATTGAAGTCTTTGCTTCGCTCATCTAATAAAGTAGTTAATAAAGGTAGAACAGAACGTAAACAATTTCCTGACAATGGCTTCAGGCAAGCTAAGGTTTGGTGTGTTGTGGGCAGTTTGACTACATACCTAGAGCAATCTCTAGCTCAGATACACCTGAAATGCCCATTTCTCTAGGCCAACAATAAAACCCCTGAAGGTTTAGCATTGGCGTCAAGTCATATAAACTGTGATGCCAATGTTTTAGGCCAAAAAATATATGGTTTATAGTTAGGCCTATTACTAGTTAGATGTGTGTGTTGTGGGCAGTTTGACTACATACTAGGGATGGGCAAAAGCGTGTATCTTACTACACGTGTACACGCTGGCTGTCTGTTCGTGTACACGTGTACACGCGTGTACTAGGGCCTATGTATATTTTAAGATATCTGAAAAAAGTTGTACATTTTTATTTATTACTGTAGGCCTATATTTTTATTGCATTCTGAACAGTATAAACACGGTGACGGCGTTCAGTTCAGTTTATCAGTCAGAGAGAGATAAGGCTTGCCGATTTACCATAGTTTCCGTGATACTTGAATTGTTCAGCAATTCCTTCGCGCACTGTCGGCATTTAACCTTCTTTCCCGCGTCTATCTTATCAAAGAACTTCCACTCAAGGGATATTCTAAACAATAAACAGTCATGCGTCACTGACTCTAATCTCAACACGCGTAAACAACTAAGCGGGCCATCTGGAACCATCTGGAACGTGTTGGCCGGTCAGGGGGTGGGGGGGAGGGGGAAGGCAAGGCCGCCGTGGCAAGGGATCGCAACCAACTTACCGTTTTGCGGGAAGGCGGCGGCGGCTGACTGAAAGAGCTCGTATTTCAAAATAGAATTATTGAAATCTGAAATCTCGACGACTGAACAATGTCGATTGAAAGTCTACGTGTAGTTTTAAAAAATTATGTACACGTGTGCACGTAGACGGACGTGTACACGTCTCATCCCTACTAGGGGCCTACGAAGTTACTCCGATTGCTGCTAGGTAGCTGTAGCTTCGCTCGAGCTGTCGGGCACGCTGCCTAGCATGTTGGCAATGTACTACATGAGCGGAGGCAAATTTTTCCGTAGACACTCAGCATAGGCCGTTACGACTCTAGCTATATATTAGTCACTCAACGCTAGTAGGCAGTAGTCTAGGCCACTTTTACACTTATGAGCAGCGATTCAGAACAATAGCCTATAGTTGACTTAAGACACTGAAGAAGAAGTCAACTCTGATGGTCTTGAAGAAATAGAGTCTGATTTGATAGGCCTAAGTGAGTGAATTGAAAGTCAATGATTTTGTTCTTGTTCGCTACATTGGGAAACGGTCCTCTGTTCACTACGTTGGCCGTGTTGAAGAGATTGCCCCGGATATTGATGAGTTTCAAGTTCGTTTCTTGAAGAGAAAGGGTGATACATGGCATTTTGTTTTCCGGAGAGGGAAGATTTCTGTCCAGTTGGTGGAGAGGACTTTATACTAAAATTGCCTCAATTAAGAATCAGTGGTGGCACGGAAAAGCCATTGCCGTGATGACATTTCCTGTTGACATGTCACAGTTTGTTGTTAAGTAGGGCCTACCGGTAACTGTAAAATGACAAACTAGTTGCAAAAGTAAAAAAAATTGTTGATTACAGTTATTGTGGACCATAAATTGAGATTATAAGCTTTGTTCAAATGTGCCCCCCCGGGGGGGCGGTTTTGAACAATTTCGGAGTGTTGCAGATTAATTAATATTTTTATGTTGCTGTAACTACACAAAACTTTTGATACCATATTAATGTTGGCAAATGAATGCTGTAATCAGGTAAAAAAAATTGTAGCCCTACTTTATAAACATAACTGGTAATCTACAAAAATGTAAAAAGTGTTCAAAGGTCTCCCCCTCTCCCCTACAGTCTACGGTTAAATTGTATAAAGTAATTTTTCCGTAGCTACGGTTAAATAGCCACAGCGATAGAAAAATATATGGTAAATATAGTAGCCCTAATTAGATAGGTACTACCTAATCTATAAAATAAAGTCGCTTTTGGCCCTATAGTTAATAAAGGTAGAACGTAAACAATTTCCTGACAATGGCTTCAGGCAAGCTACGGTTTTGTGTGGTGTGGGCAGTGTGACTACATAGGCCTAGGGCCTACCTAGAGCAATCTCGAACTCAGATAGGCCTAGCCTACACCTGACCAAATCAGAGCAGACTCTGCAATAATGTGTAAGGCAACGGTCTAGACCTTGGGCCCTATCCAGACCCATTTGCTTACCTCCTTTACGTTCCAGGATCTGAACACATTTATCATCTTCTTCTGGACAAGGTTCGGCCCAATGCCAATACCAGTTGAATGGAGTTCCACATCCTGGTTGAGTAGATACACACTGGTAACAATATAGACTTAAAGGAGACCAACTGAAAGCTGAAAAATGTTTTACAGGTTAGGGCCAAGGCTGCTAGGGATAGGCCTATCCTAGGTAGGGCCTAGGAGGGATTGGATAGGCCCCTACACCAAGGCCTAGGCCCCTAGGCCACACCCAAAGCAATTCCAGGTGCAGTCAATTATAAATTGAGTGAAATACATAATAGTAGCCTATAATTCTTGCTAATTTATGCTTACATTGATTCACTAATATTGTGATAACGGATACAAATAGGTACAACTTTTCACGTTTCAGTAACATTTTGAAAATAAAAATAGTAAAAAACCCCAAACGAAAACTGAGGAAAACACGAAAACACAAACAACGTTTATTTATCCAGAAAAACGCAGTTCGGCATGCAGCCAGGTGGCAGGTACGCGTCTCTACAAAGGCTGTGGATTAAAGCGCGGGTTAAATTTGAATGTCATACGTTTCATTTCATTTCAGTTTATTCGTGCATTTTACAATGTCATTGTGAAGCACATGTCATAATTTAAAACAGTATTACAATGCAAATCAGGGGTACAACAAAATAGTACAATATTACATAATATACAAGGTAAAAAGCACACTAAAACATATAAGTTACCATATTAATCCATATCCAGCATCTCCTCAACAGAGTAAAATTCCTTCTCTAACACGTATATTTTCAATTTTTCCTTAAATAGTTTTAAATTATCTAGTCTCTTAATCTCTATAGGGAGTGCATTGGTAAAAGTTGCTCCTGCAAAAGTTGGTCCCTTTTTATAGGATTCCAAGTTATGGGTGACCACATGTACATCCATCCTCCTTCTTGTATTATGGCCATGCAAGTCAGCATTTCTCAAAATTTCTGGCTTGTGTAACCTTACATACAAGATGGTTTTCATTATGTATAAACTTACGAGGGTCAGCAACCCTAGAGCTCTAAATAAGCAGGAACTAGTTCCTTTTTAAGGAACTAAGGGAGGAACTAGTTCCTTTTTCCAGACAAGAACTAAGGTAGGAACTAGTTCCAATTTTCCAGGAACTGTAACTTATTTTCATAAGTTCCTTTTTTATAAAATTGACTGTACAAATTTAAGGAATGAAAGAGTCAAATCATAGTTTACTTACAAGATGAAGGGATTGTAAAATACTCCATTTCTAGAAAATCTAAAATTCTCCTCTATTGTTCTAAATTCTTGTCATACCCCTATCCCTATTCCTACACTCAGTGGTCAACCCCCATTCCCCATAGGTTTCTCACCATTATTAGTCGCATTGCCAGCTAAACTTCACCCTTGAGTTTTGAATGATCTTTTGGGTTGTTGCGTTGTGTCGTGTTCACCACCCTTGTTGGTTGCGAAACGTGGAGCAGTGCATCATCAACCCAAAGATCATTCAAAATTGATTCACAGGTCGTGAAAGCCTACATACTCATCCATATATTTAATTCCTCCAAATCTCAAACAGAGTTTATGCATTCTTTGCAAATACTTGGTTTTAAGTAGAAATTTGGATACCTACATTGACCCTCTCGAGAAGATCTAAAGAAAAATGGTTATTGAAAAAAAGGAACTTTTTAGGAACTTAGTTCCATTTGGAAAGGAACTTAGGAACGCCCTAGTTCCTTTTATTTTAGAGGAACTTGGAACTGGAAAGAGTTCCTTTTTCTTATGAGGAACTTGTAACTGGAACTAGTTCCATTTTTAAGGAACTTACCCAACTCTGTAAATAAGCCTCTACATGATTCACGATTTCCAATGTTACACATGATCCTTATTGCTCTTTTTTTGTTTAGAAAATATTCTTCTAACATTGTCTTTACTTGACCCTCCCCAAGCTAAAATTCCATAACTTATATTGGATACAATTAACGCATGATATGCCGAAAGCAACAATTCCCTATTATTATACACTTTGAGCTTTCTTAATACAAACAAACTCCCACTTAGTCTTTTAGCCAGTAAATCACACTGCAGACTCCAATTTAAGTGTTCGTCAATCGTTACCCTTAAAAGTTCAATATTTTCAACTTGCTCAATTGTTGTATTTTGTGCATCATTTGCCTCCAGATGTATACATACAGTGTGCCATGTACCTGTCTAGTTGGTTAATAAAATCTGAATCAAAATCAGTCGATTCACTGCACTTTTTTTCCTGCTTACGAGCATTATTTTGGTTTTATTTAGATTGAGTACCAGGTAACTTTCATATTAACCATTGTGCGGCTTCCGCTAAGGTAATGTATCTGATCACTATCAGTTTATCCAGGTTCTCATGAGATAAAATTGCTCTGGAATCATCTGCATACATCAAGAAGTCACCCAGAGTGATAAGAGTCTGGGAGATCATTAACATGGAAGTTAAAAAAAGAAGGACCTAATATTGAGCCTTGAGGCACACCCATTTTTAAAGTAGTGCTACCTGATCTAAATTCCTGGTTTGTTCTCCTGTCTGTATAATGCTAACATATTGTGTCCTGTCATGCAAATACAAATGTATCCATTGTAGTGGATAACCTTTGACACCGTATGATTACATTTTATTAACCAATAGCATCAACCAATTTAACATCTGATGGCATTTTTCATTGGTAGCTTGGCAAAACACTCTCCACACTATCTTAAACAAAACTTTATGTTTAGTAGGCCTATCTATACTAAAATGCAAACATGGGAAGACAAAGTACATTTTTAGCAATATATTCCTGTTCATGTATTCTTTCCAAATATATCCTATTAATATTCCTACTCAAAAGTATTCCGTAACATATTATTATCAATCAACTCCCTCACAAGTTTGCATTTCTGGTAAGGTCATGAAGTACATAACAGAACAGCTTACATAATATTCAATTTCACATAGTTGAATAGCATAGGCGTATATTATCATAACATGCAAATTCATAAAAAATTTAAATGTAATGGTATAGTAATATAAGCATTAAGGAAAAAGGGGAATCTCATTCTATCAGGATGTCATTTCATGATTTTTGTTACTGCCACAGTAATTCACACCAAATCACACGCGAAAACAACACACTGCGCCCAGATTATTAGTACTACTATGTACTAGGCACTGGTGCTTCAAGGGGATGCATATTATGCTGCATGCAAAACCCCCACCAAGATGACTCTGCTGGGCATAACACACATTTTTGTGGTCCCTTGATTTTCAAGAATGGCATGTTAGAAAAATATCATCATCTACATAGAATGAGAAAGAAACTATAATCTTTATTTATATTGAATGTTTGCATTTATTCATGATTTGAGATCTTTTGTTTGGTTACAGACAGCTAACATTAACAACTCTTAACATCTACCAACAATATTGGCATTTCTTTCAAACACATATTATAATAATAATAATAATAATAATAATAATAATAATAATAATAATAATAATGATGATGATGATGATGATGATGATGATGATGATGATGATTACATGGCTTTTAAATGAGCTTGCCTTAGGGACAAAATTATAAATTTATGAAACTTCCGGGACAAACTAAAACATTAAAGTTGTTTTTATGCAGCTGCATATCAAGGATACTGTAACACACTTCATTTGGCTGTGTATTTTCAAACTGATGAAATATGTAACTAGGTAGGCCTATCAATAAAAAATATGTGTAGGCGAGGCCTACATTTGATTGATACCATGTGTGCATTTAAGTTTTTAAAACAAGAGTCAATAAAAAAGTCATAGTATTTACTTGTGTAATAAAATCTTTAATTTACTGTAAACTAGGGATGCACTCGATAATCGATATTATCGAGCAATAATCAATAATGGATATTATTTCGATAATTAATAACCAAAATTCATTATCGATTATCGAAATATCGAATAATTCATCAATAGTGGCACGAACTTAACTCTAAAGACGGGAGATTATCTCACGTTGTGCCATGACACTCGAGATTTATGTTAGGAATTGACCTATCAGTCGATAACGGAAGCCAAACATCGAAGACAGCCAGGCAGTAAACGGAGCGTGATAGTTTTGTTTTGACTTACACTTGCCACACTTGAGGTTCCACTTATAGATCGGAACAGGCTTTATTGGTAATATCGATATTATCAATAATATCGATTCGATAATGACATTACCATTTTGATAATCGATAATGAAAAAAGTATTGATGTGCATCCCTACTGTAAAAACATTTATACAATACACAGGGTCTGAAAAGACACTTGGTAAAAAATTGAGAAAATGTTTTAAAATTAAAAACCAATTGCATTTCTTCTTATAAAATTACAATTAAACATAATAGGCCTATTAGGCCTACATTCAATTAATAATTCAAATAGGCCTTACGTTACAAAATATAACAACTAACAATTTAGGAATGATTGGTTGAGTAGTATGTGGTTTTTGGAGGTCTGCATTTCACCAGGTTCTTCTTGCAATTAATTATGGTTTGATTTATTAGGTACGGGTAGGCCTACTTACGTCTTACAGTTTTGAATTTGAATTTGTAATGTTTGGCCTATCATGGTATGAAGGTAGGTCTTTTTGGATGAGCAAAGCAAAGACTTCAATTTCACTGAATTAATTAATTTCGCGCTCTACCGGGCAAACAGCATATTATACGATCTTAAGAACAGTTGGAGGGGACCTTCAAAATCTGGTACTTCTTCGGTTGGTATGCCTCAACCTTTTTAACACTGCGATGTTAGGGGAAAAGTAGGTTGGGGAGGGGGGGGGGGGCGCAAAGCGTGTATGTTTTACAATTATTATTATTATTATTTTAAAAAATGTACGCACTTTGTGCCCCCCCCTAACCTACTTTTCCAGGTTGGGGCATACCAACGGAAGAAGTACCCAAAATCTCTGAACTTAGATCTGCCGAGTTTTTGGGTACAATCGAAGAAATATTTCTCATGAATTCTCTTTTACAATCTTTTTTGATTTTTAATGCAATATTTTTGTGATATTTAGCTCGCGACTGGACAAACGGCTACTCCGATCTTGATGAAACTTTATGGGAACGTTTGAAATCACTGGATTTAGATGTTTTATGAGTTTGGGGACAATCAAAGAAATATTTTTCATAGATATCGTGCTGTTATGATTTTTCCCTGATTTTTAATGCAATATTTTCGTGATTTTTTGGCCAATTCTGACCAAACGGGTGGGGCTACAACGTTCATATTTTACATGGACATTAAGGTAATGGTGAGTAGTGCCTTTTGAAACCAAAAAATTGAAAAAGTTAGCATGCAAGTAATGCAGGGTTAGGGCTAAATGAATTTTATAAAATTGTAGCCCTCCCTAGCTCAACTAAAAACAAAAGAATACACCGTAGGTAGGCCTACAGTGGTAATTTGAACCATAGGTCCTATGGTGACATGGTCCATAGATCATTATTTTAAATTAATATAGGCTATTATGTTGTATGCCTACTAATACTAATTATTATGTTTCACTACCTAGCGCTCCAAAGCATTGACAAGTCAGGTGCTCGACCTTTGTGACACAGTATGACAAATCTCATAACATTTTGCTTGAATTAGTGGGCCCTACTAATTAGGCATAACTTATTTATGCACTAAAAAAGTAGTGCATGTTTTATAATACATCTTAAATCCAATGCAACTCTTATTCATATCAAGACACTTTCTGGATAGTGGGTGAACAGAGCATCTATCCCCCGTTTCAGTGCTAAGCGCTCGTCAGCGTTTAGGCCCTAGGTATTGAAACAAGCAGAAGGCCTGTAGGCCTACGTGATTCTTAATTTAATTTACATGCTGTAACACTCCTTGTCTTATGAGAGCTTCGCACTGAGATCGCGGCACAAAGTGTTGTGTGTTGCGGTTCAGCAATATTACGTCTCCATCATCTAGCTCGAAACTACCATAATCAACCAAACACCGAACTTCAATGTACAACGATTTTGGAGGTTTAACTTCCTGTGTTAGATTTAAACCATGTCCTCCACCAATAGATCTCATGTATGTAGCTAGCAACTTGCTATAGCTAACAAACCATTGTATCTCCGGTTCACACAAACTATATTTAATATCAGCTGGTATAACACTGCCAAATTCCCACCTCATCTGTCGTATTTTCAGAAGACGATTATATAAATACGCCAATATGCATCTCTGGTTTCGTTCCAATGCTGTATGCCGCAGGTGAACTCCAGACATAAATGTATCATCTCCTAAAACGGTTAAGTTTACATCACTTTGATTTTGTTCAAACAAAGCTCGCATTTCTTCTAAAGCTAGACGCACTTTTTCGTCATTGAAGCCTGGAAGAGTATCTGGTGACCTTTCTAGCTCTCGAACTAATTCAAATGCTTTCTCACCAAACATGTTTACTAAACAATGCTGTCCCAATCCAGTTCAAAGCAGATTTTTTGAGGTTATGTTTCTTCTACCTGTTGTGTTTGTTTTATCCTGGCCATCTTGAATTTGACTCGTGGCGGCAGTGGTTTACACAGATTTACAAGGCAGAGCAAAGGCCTATTCGTGTGTCATCAATCAATTTTCAAGATGGTCGCCTCCTGTTCTTCGAAGTGAAGAAAATTGCTTGTTAAAATCATTTAAAAATTAACTAAGCCTAGGCCTAGGTTATTTTTAACATCTGCATTATGGCAAATAATACAACACTCGAAGTAATAGGGTAAGTGATTCATTGCAAAACTAAAAAATAACGTTTTGTGAACGTAGGTGCCTTAGGCCTTCCCTTGATGAACGAGCAAAACACTCCCATCTCCTAGTTAGGCCTAGGCCTAGGCCTAGCCTAGTCTAGGGGCCCCTATATGTCCCCTAGTTTAAGTTCAATATATTATATATACAAAGGTTCAGTCACGCTCATAAGGTTTTATTCGTATACTTGTGCAATGTTTCTAGCCAACTAAGCATAGGCCTAGGCCTAGCTAGGCTAGACTATTAGCTACCTAGGCCTAGGCTAGGCCTGAGGAGTTCAGGGCCTATTGGGATTCTGGACTATATCCTCCTAGGCCTAGGGCCTAGTACCTATGCCTAGCCCTAGCTAGGCCTTCGTATTGAGTTGTAGGCCTACTAGGCCTAGGTCCTAGTACCTAGGCTAGGCCTATGCCTAGGGCTAGCCCTAGCTAGGCCTAGGCCTAGGCCTTCGTATTTAGTTGTAGGCCTAGGCCACAAACCACAGACACATCGAGGCTTAGGCCTATTTTCGTTATGGCCAGTGCTTATTCTAGCCTAAGAGACTTGTCTCGGGGTCCATTGCAACTGTTCACTGGGACTAGGCCTACCACATGTCTGGTTACCGGTAATAGAAATCTAAAATAAAAGTTATAATAATGTCTTGCTTGACCCATGAACATAAATTAAACTGGTAAAACACCAAGTCCTGAAAATGTAATGATGCCGACACTATCCTTAGAGCTATAGAACGTACACCAGGGATGACATCGGGTAGGCTAGGGCCTACTCTGCCCGTCAAGCATAACTCGCTTGGGCACCTTGTACAGCAACACCACCTCCCCCATGATACTGAGCAGTGAGCAATAACACAGACTAGCTTCTAGTTTTAAAGTAATCCTTCCTAGGCCTATATAAATAAGTAGGCCTAGCTAGCCTTGGCGGTACTTCTTTGGTTGGGGTTAGTCAAGTGGGAAAAGCATAGGTTAGGGGGAGGGGCGCGAAGCGCGTACATGTTTTACAATATTATTATCATCATTATTATTGATTCATAGCAGTTGTCGTAAAAGTTTGCCACGATTGTGGTTCGAACCCAGAACCTCTGGCTTAACGTGCCATAGCTCTACCAATAGGGCAATGGTCAAACTAATCACCCACCAGAGCGCAAAACAATCAGGGAGTGACTTCTGTTGTCTTTACGTTGATAAAATAGGAATTTAACATCTTGGCAGGGTGTCCACAGGCCACTATTTTCCACTGTTTTTCCACTATTTTCAGCCAAGCCACTAAATGCCCACTATTTTTGATAAAATGGTGAAAAAGCCACTATAAGGCCACTATTTTTACAATTTGTTGTATAATTGGATGAGCAAAGCAAAGACTTCAATTTCACTTTCATTTTTTTTTTTCACTGTTACCCCAAGAAAAATAGCTTGGGTGTTTTGTTTTTGTTATTTTTTTGTCTGTTTGTTTGCTCTCTACCGGACAAATGGCTTATGCGATCTTGATGACAATTGGAGGGACCTTCGAAATGTCTGAACTTAGACCTGCCACGTTTTTGGGTATAATAATCGATCATAGCCTATATTTCTTATGATTATATCGTAGGCTACTTTTACGATTTTTTAAATTTTTCATGAGATATTTTCGTGATATTTGGCAAACGGCTACTCCGATATTGATGAAACTTTTGGGAACGTTTAAAATAACTGAAATTATATATTTTACAATTTTA
Source organism: Sweltsa coloradensis (assembly GCA_024449915.1). NCBI lineage: Eukaryota > Metazoa > Arthropoda > Insecta > Plecoptera > Chloroperlidae > Sweltsa > Sweltsa coloradensis. The sequence continues at coordinate 649,832 of JAMZAV010000030.1, read as the reverse complement.
GAGACATTTGAAAAAATATTTCTTATAGAAATCGTACTTTTACGATTTGCCCCCCGGTTTTTAATGCAATATTTTCGTGATATTTGGGCCGATTCTGACCGAACGGGTGGGGCAACAACGTTCATATTTTACATTGACATAAAGATTAGGGGCCTATGGTGATGTAGTGCCTCTTGAAAGAAAAAGTTGGTCAAAATTCATAGAAATAGGTAATGGTTTTAATAAGCCTTTTACAGGTGTTTAATTAACAAGTAATATCAAGTTACTATAGAAAAAGTAATGAGATTCCACTTAAAAAACGTAATCATTGGACATAAATATTTTAAAAAAAGCTCATCCATCGACGCGACTAGAAAAAGCGTGCGCGAAGCGGCCTAATTATATTGAATATCATGAAATTTTCACTATAATTTGTTGAACATGTCAGCTCAAGGTGGCTTACCATAGTGCAGCAAAGCGCAAGTTAACACAATGGCCAGCTCTCGCGAAATATTTTCTGACATTCATTCCGACAAAAAAGCACAGTTTGACAAAATCAGCTAAATACAAACGAATTGTTGATCGTCTAAAATATTAAATATATTGACATACTACCAGTAGGCCCTACCTACTTCTTTCAATTAATACCCAAATATCACAACTTTCCGTTAAATTGTGCCATCTACTTTGCTTAAATTTTAATGCATTTGCCACTATTTGATCACTATTTTTCAGCAAATAGGCCACTATTTTAGCCACTATTTTACCCATTTGAGGCCACTATTACCACTATTTTTACATCATCAGTGCTGTGGACACCCTGTCTTGGCGGCGGTGGTCACTCCCAGATCATGCAATCCTGGCAGAGAATCAGGGCGAACTTGGTCACCGCCATGTGTAAGTTCCACAGGAACCAAAATGTGAAGAGTCCTGTGGTCACTCCCCGATCATGCGATCCTGGCGGAGAATCGAGGCGAACCAGCTTGGCATTGCCTTATTGAGCCACCGTGACAACAGAATAAACCTTGAATAAACTGCTAGTTATTGTGAATGTTGACTTCCATGCAGGGTTGGGTAGGTATAATACTCAACGTCGAAAACAGGTATTATACCTAGTTTTATACACGTCGAATATACACGTCGTAAATTACACTTTATGACATTAATGACACGTCGAAAATTATTGGGAGGTAGAGCTTAGGTAGGTCTATGGTGTATTGTTACTTTGAGCTAAATCATTGTGATTTTTATTTTTCATTGTGCTTATCTAGTTAGGCTATCTTAGCCTACATACATTGGCAATATGTATGTAAATTATAACTAGAAATGTTACTACTACTAGGAAAACGCTAAAGTCCCATCACGTTGTTGAGCGAGCACCGGTATGTGCAACACGACCTGAGTACGACATTCCCATAATGTTACATACCAATAAGTCTTTGAGGTCTTGACCGATTTAGCTGAAAATTTGTAAAATAGGAGAGAATGTTGTACTTATTGACCCTGCAAAATTTCAGAACGATCGGAACATTTTTATTTTTTTATTTTATTTTTTATTTATTATAACCAACGATCGGATTTTGTTCAAAAACTATACAGCAACCCGCATAGGACAGCAACGCAAAATTTCAGGTCGATCAGAGAAACGGTGCGACCTGTACCAAAGCAGTAACAGAAAAAAACAAAAAAACAAAAACAGACATTCGAACCATAAGAGTCAAGTGGAGAGTGGAGACGCTCGCTCGCTCAATTAAAGAAATTTAGAATAAGGGATGACTTTGGTTAATGAAACGCGAGGAAGAATTATCTGGGGAGGCTTTTGGCTTTGTCCATATATGTATATTTATGATCGGGAAAGCAGGTGACCTTGGTATCTTGTGAAGATGCCGGTTCTCTTTGCTTCAAGTTCTTTATGATGGTGAATTATTGATTTATCAGCTCGCCTTGTAATAAGTACAACTACAAACATTTGCTTACAAGTTCAAAATATAATGTTGAGTTCATTTGTTTTTAGGGTTGATGAAAATATGTCTGGAATTTGAATTATATACAATAATATTCCTTATTTAATTTTCGACGCGAATTTTCTACATATTATACATATTTGACATATTTTACGCATATTTGCGACGCGACGCGTCGAATATTATTTGCGACGCGTCGTTACCCAACCCTGCTTCCATGACATAAATCCAACAGAAGACTGCAATGTAGCTGTCAAATTTGAAAGATCACATGGATAAATCCAATCACATCTCATCTCCCATGAGTTGGGTAGTATGAATACTATAAGGTTTTTAAAGGAATTGTCTTGGTTTGCATAACAAGCTCCTCAGAAGGTGCCTTGATTCAATTCAAGAACAATACAACAAAATCCAGGTCGCTGAGACTTATGGAACTCAAATAATCACGCTTTTACTAAAGCCCTGCACAGCGCGTAGGCCGCCTATGGTGACGTCACTGCAGGGCTACCTGCTAGGCTGGCTCCAGCCGAGGAAGGCCTCGCTCAAGCTCGCTGCCGTGCCGTAAGCGGCCGCTTATGGCGAATTTCCTAGGGGTGGCATTGCCGCCCTGACACTTCTAATAACCGATTTTACATGTTGAAAGAACAAGATAAATATCACTGTTTCTGAATACTAACTAAATTAAAGTTTTTATAGTATAACAAAAATGTAACATTCAACACTTTACCAAACATTGAAGTTTTACATGAATCTGTACTCCCGTATTGTCAACTCTCGACCGCGAAAGGTGGCCAAAAGACTCATTCAGATTATGGAAGTTCAGATTTCACATTTTCGAAGGTTTATTGTTTGATTTTCTCAATTTCATTAATCGGTAAACACTGCCGTAGGTGTAATTGATTTCCCCCCGCAGAGATGGTTTTTTTTAATTTCTGGATTGATTTCCATAATATTGTTAAACTTAAGTTAATCATTACGAGAGTAATACTATTCTTTCCGAAACTAGTGCCGAGTGGGGAGTATAGCTACCACTCTCCGCCCTCGTGTCGTTTTATCTGTCCTGCAGTGGCGTAGGAACCGGGGGTGGGGGTTGGGGGGTAACATATTTAACTTGACGTGCATTTTAAAAGTTTTTAGATCCGAGTGCAGGAAGTTTAGTTTTAGTTTTTGAGGTATAAATTTAAGTTATTTCAAAAATGTCTATTATTGTGCAAAACTTACTTTTATACACATGATGGTTTAGTTAGGCAATCAATAATTGAAATTTTTTATGTCCAAAATCAACTTAGTGTATGTCCTTTATAAACAAAACTGAAATTCCTTGACTTGCCATTTTTTCAGTTAAAACATGACGAAATAACTGTAGTATGGTGTAATTTATTTTTTCAAATATCGTTTACCTTTAAATAATTTTTGGATGACACTACTGGGCACTGGGGGTGGCCAAATGTAATCTCGCTTACGTTGGCCCTGAGCACAGATATGTAACTATTCACACGCGAGTCCCAGTTTGAGTTATAAAACACGAAATAGTAGTTTTGAATGTAAATATGTTATTATTACAAGTTACAACTTGCAACTACTCAGGCTTACACAAAGTTAAACATTGCCACTAAAAACTCGCTCAAAATGTCGAATTAAAACACTAGTGCTAATAACTAAAATCACGTAACAGAAACGATGATCAGCGCTAGTCTTAATATAAAGCACGTATGATATGAAACTACAATTCTCATTTACAAAACTAAACGGCAAACTAAAGAGTTCGGACGTCCGACCTACACGCTGAATAGCTCGCTCCGTAGCAGGTAGCAAGAGCGAGGACCGTGCCCAGCACTGACGTCAAAACTATTTCGCGCGGGTTGAAAAGAAAGCCCCATACGACCCACACCACCCTCAATAGTCATTTTTTGCAAATACATTCTTTTCTTATATAATGTTGAGAGTTATTGAAAAGACACTTGTTGGAAACCCGGACAATGCCTTTAAGCATAAGCCCGCTTTAAGGACATAGTTATTGATTCATAGCAGTTGTCGTAAAAGTTTGCCCTAACTGGGGTTCGAACCCAGAACCTCCGGCTTAACTTGCCATAGCTCTACCAATTGAGCCACCGGGACAACAGAACAAACCTTTACTAAACTGCTTGTTGTTGTGAATGTTGACTGCCATGACATAAATCCAACAGAAGACTGCAATGTAGCTGTCAAATCTGAAAGATCACATGGATAAATCCAAGATCACATCTCATCTCCCATGAGTTGGGTCCAGGGTGCGAATTAACGACTTTGCAGAGGGGGGGATGGCTTAGAATAGTATTTTCGTTGGCAAACCGGGGTCTGGGGCGAAGCCCCAGCCGCCGGAGGCGAATTTTTTTTGAGGTATTATTGCCCTTGAGATGGCCTTAGAAGCGATCTGATGAAAATTTCTGGGTCATTATTGCCCTCGAGATGGCCTTAGAAGTGATCCGAGGAAAAATTTGGGGGTATTATTGCCCCCAAGATGGTATTAGAAGCGATCTTAGGTATTATTTTGAAAGGAATATGTGTAAATTGACGCATTATTTATTAACATTACGAGATAAAGTCACTTGATATGTTATGAGACGAGATGGGTATTCAGAGGTGGGGATTTAGCCATCCCCGGCAGGGATACCTTTCAGTAAAACAGAGCCAGGGATGAAATTACCAGAGGGGGGAAATCCCCCCATCCCCCCGTCAATTCGCACCCTGGTTGGGTCACCCCAACCACCCGACATGGCAACCCAACCCACCCCACCCACTCATGTTGGTATCACCCCCTCTTTCTTTTGAGATAGACCTAGATGTGACCTTGAAAATTATCAAATTTTGGGTTACCATCCATTTTTTATTTGTTTTGGGGGATTAAGGGGACTCACTCGGGATCAAAACAAAGTATTTTTTCTGATGTGTACCTAGAGTATTCTTCCCAAAAGGAACTGTTTGATATCTGCTCTCCATTTTGATTGATTGGCCTTCAAAAAGTGAGAAAAAAACTCAAATTTAACAAGTTAAGTTGATGCCCTTGTTTATGCTTTAGGCCTAATGATTTTTTTTCTCTTGCATATTTCTATAGAACAATGTATTTAAAAAGTAATAATATTGGCTAAGTATGTTTTTATGTAAATCAATCCAGAAATTAAAAAATCCATCCCAGCCTACGGGAGTGTTTCCCGATTAATGAAATCGAATAATATAAGTTAAATATGGATGCTGTAACTTAAAAATCATGCGAATGGTAGCAATAATTGCTATAATGTCCGTATATCGGATACGGTTTGCTCTAATGATGTGAAGTGAACTGATTTGTAGGCCTAATCTACATATGCCCAAGCATGTATCTAGATGTGCAAAATTTAAAAATAACTAGGAAGCTTCGCAAACGCTTTTTTTAGTCGCGTTGATGGATGAGCTTTTTAAAGTTTTTTTTGCATGAGATATCTTTACTTTTGCAAACTGTGCTTTGTTTTGCTGCCTACACATTGTAGGTGATTGTTGTCAAGTTTCTATTGTTTCTTGCTATCATTTACTGTAAAACACTTATATTAAAAGCTTTATTTCTATGGATTCTGGCTAACTTTTTTCAACTTTTTCTTTCAAAATGTACTACATCACCATAACCTTAATGTCCATGTATAATATGAACGTTGTAGCCCTACCCGTATGGTCAGAATTGACCCAATAGGCACGAAAATATCGCACAAAAAATCAAAAAACTTATATTAAAAGCTTTATTTCTATGGATTCTGGCTAACTTTTTTAACTTTTTCTTTCAAAAGGTACTACATTACCATAACCTTAATGTCTATGTATAATATGAACGTTGTAGCCCAACCCGTTTGGTCAGAATCGGCCCAAATGTCACGAAAATATCGCACTAAAAATTGAAAAAAATCGTAAAAGTACGATATTCATGAGAAATATTTCTTCGATTGTACCCAAAAACAATACACCTCTAAGTTTAGAGATTTCGAAGGTCCCCTTCAATTTTCATCAAGATCGGATATGCCGTTTGCCTGGTAGAGAGTTAACAAACAGACAGAAAAACAAAAAAAACACCCGAGCTAAATTTTTTGGGGGTCAGTGAAATTGAAGTCTTTGCTTTGCTCATCCAATTATAAATGGGTCAGCAACCACTTTTATTAAAATTGTTTGATTTGATTTCTGGTGGAATTACCCATTTAGGCACATTTTTCTGATCAAACTCGTAGCGTAAAGTAATAGGAACGGATCTGTGTCGGTATGGTTTCTTGGAAAGGAAAAAAATGTTAGGGAGTGTTATGTCGACCTGTTTAAAACTTGACAATCAATAGGCCTACATTTTTAATCAAAATCAACTTTTTGCAGTCTTACTTAAATGAAAAAGTACGGTCTGATCCATTAGAAGCAATTTCACAGCTGTCACATCAACACAAAACTATTTAATTTGAGAAACAAGTGGCGCACTCCGCGCACACTTAAGGTGGTCGAGAATTGCATTGCTGACCCTACTTACACCTACTTGTGTTGTGTAACATAAGTATTGCTGTGAAATCAAAACTGAAAGTCATAAGCCGTTCTACAGCATGTTCCGAGTTTCACGATCTGATTTTAATCACTCACAAGGCAAAGAAGCTCTCTAAGGAAATTCCAGCCATAAGGAAAACAATTTACTGCCCCAAAGGAAACAAATTAATAATATTTCCCTAGATGCACAATGATTGTGTGCCCGGAATAGGGAGGCCTAAGTTTTTTGTTGTTCAAAGTTTATATACAAAAACAAAAAGTCGTTTTTACAACACAACAACAAGTTGCAAGTTCCTGATGAAACATTTTGCAATAAAAGTTTCCCCAAAAAATAATGTACTTTCTGGTTGTAGGTCAACTGATTCTGACTCGACAGATGTGGTAGTGGCAGAGCCACTAAGTGTGAAAGATGATCAAGAAAAGAATAACCTAATCAAAGAAAGTAGCAATAATGCCAAGAAGAAAAAGAAGAAACATAAGCACAAACATAAAAAGCACATGTCTGGTAAAGACAAGCACGAAAGGTTTGTTACGATATTCCTTAGCCTACTAGGCGTATTGGAGTATTATTAGAATTTCTACCTTATTGAATGTTGTTGTGTACCCAATTTATGTTATTCCAGTAGTGCATAGGGATGGGAAAATTTTCCCTCCACTTTGCCCTTTGCTGCGACCCTTGCTCTGTTACCTTCTTTCTCCCTCATGCACAGTGGCGGCTTGAACCCCTGAAAACCCCGGGGCCAACTTTATATAGTATAACACCCACCCACCCAAGCATGGGCACCCGCCGTAATTTTGTCAGGGGGGGGGCAAAAATCACAATTATTTGAACTTTCGTTGGGCAAGCACGGGGGTTTGGGGGGCAGAGCCCCCCAACAATAGCGCCGCAGGCGAAAATTTTGCAAATCAGGTTTTTAGACTGTGTTTGGTGGGTTTTAGAAAAAAGAAGTGGGCTGAATACAATACCAAAATTATGTAATTTGTGTGCTGTCGATACTCCAAACTAGAAAACCACCAAAAGGAATCTTAAAGGAAACCTTCCAAATATTTTACTCCACATTTTTTTGCCCTTTAATCAAAAGCTTCAGATTCCCAACAATGAGGCGGTTATTAGTTTTTGTCCACTGAGATAATATGACTTTACCCCACTTTACATCTTCGCTTTCGCAAGCCTTTTATTGTGACGGTCAAAACTCGCATTATTCCAAAAATTCAGACGAACTATTGCAGGTAAAATACACAATAAGCTACTTATCTCGCCGAAAATTGCCAACCATTAAATTTAACAAACGTTCATCAGTAAAGAAATCGATTGTACTAGAATCTTGTCCGGACGGGCAAAAATCCCAACTTGTACCTTCACGGAAATACTAGGGGGGTTTGGGGGCTGCCCCCCAACAACTGCGCCGCAGGCGAAATTTTTTAAATCAGGTTTTTAGAGTGCATTTGGTGCGTTTTAGAAAAAAAATAGTGGGCTAAATGCAACATCAAAATATTGTAGTTTTTGTGCAGTCGAACTGACATTACCAGGATAAATTTTTGGCGACGTGTGTATTATATGTATTGTATTTATGTTTTAATATAATATATAAAAATGCAATGTATATTCTAATTCACAACTAAACTATTCTAAAATAATATATGCTTATAAATAATAGAGTGGAGTTGATTTACCTGTACATTTTCTTTTATGTCATCGAAGATAGCAATAGCATGAATAGACTGAAAAGTATTGTCGGACACTTCTTGTTAAGATAGCTTTAAAGAAAACGGACCAGACCGGCCAGTGGCGTAAAACTTATTTCATAGTTTTGGTTTTGTCCTTGATATTGTTATTATAATTAGTTTGCACCTTACAATTGTTATTTATATTTTTAGGGTGTTGTAATTTTCTATTTTTAATGTATGTCATTATTTTAGTTAATTTTCTTACCACAGCGCTAACACAAATCAGTGTACTACACTTTTTCCTGTGTCTACTTCAGTCTACGCCAGATAGGTTCATACATAAACATTAGTAGGCCTATGGTTTTTCTTGTATAAATTCCCATTACAGTGACACCCTCTTTCGAATTGCCGCGTGTTTTCTTTTATCCTTTCTCCTATTTTTTCTCAATAATTTCTTTCTTTGCCCCCCCCCCCCCCCCCCCCCCCCTCCACCAAGGCTACTGAGCGGCCGCTACCTTGCTCCCGTGGGGTGGGTGCTACTGTCCTGGGAGGTCTTGTCCTTGTGCTCGATTGGGGTTTTTAACAAAAATGTTGGCTCAAGAAACCGACAAAAATAGGACTATCAAATGCTAAAAGCTTGGCCAGGGATCTTTGACGCAAAACCCAGAGGGGGCACATGGCCCCTGCCCCCCACCCCCTGCGTACACCCATACCCACCGGGCACCACTGGTAGTAGTGGTTACAGAAAAAATATTAGATGCTTGATGGTACCGCGCGTTTGGGTGACCTTGTTCTTTTTCAGTTTATTTGGCACGATCTTTTGAGCGCGCATTTTAAAACCATCACAATTACATTCCCACGGACACGGGTATTGGCTTGTTCAGGAAGTTTTCATCATATAGGCATGCTATTTCTTTTATAGCTAATATTTATGCAGCAAACACTCAATGATTAATAGGCCTACTTACTTACGTCCACACAACGACCCCCCACCCCCCACCCCCATCCACCCTGACCTGACCACCCACCCACCTATTTCTCGCGGGGCCATGGCCCCGAATTTGTATGGTCAGGCCGCCACTGCTCATGCACAAATATTACCGGCGCAAAGTTGCGTCTCGCTAAAAATAGCGGACTTGGGAAAATCCATATGTTACATCATAGGGCTTCAAAAACCGTATGCACAAAGATAGTTGCGTTAGCAGACTTACGTCCTCATGTCGCTAGATGTTTCGATAAAGATGCGGCAACTCTGGATGTGACGCAAATGTCGAACCTCACTTTTTTGTATTAGAAACTGAATATTTCAACTAAAGATTTTGTACCATTATAGGCAATAGGCATACAGTAAATCGGTCAAGAAACATGAAATATTGAGTAAAAAATTGCAAAAAAGTTTATAAATATTGAGTGAAATTTGAACCCGCGACCCTTCGCATAGAAATGCCTCTCGTTAACCACTACTCCAAAGTGGAACGGTAAATATTGTGACTTTTGACCACTTCATACGTTGCATGTTGCCCAAAACACAAAATTTAATACATGATTGCTGTTTTTTTTATCTAGAAATGCTCTTATAGTATTAGAAGTTTATTATAGTTTATTCAAGTCATTTGGGACTGACTGGTTTTTGCTTGCATTTCGTTTCCATTGATCTCCAAACATTATCGCCAGAGACAATTCCGCCATCTTTGCCAATAGTTGCGTCCGCAACTTTAAACACTTTTATGCCACCTGCAAAAATAAACTGCAACTGTAGTTTTTAGATTTTTATAAAAATTGTTTTCGGTAAAAGTGAAGGGTTCTACTCGGTACTCAGCGATGTTTTTATCAATTTTTGTTGTTGAAAAACTAATAAAACCTTAACGAGTAATTGTAAATGATTTTTAAACAGGCGCACACAAGTGTTCACCAAATAAAACACAAAATAACTGACACTAACCACATCAACAAACAACCACCATCCGTGCAACCAAGTACCCATATTCCCAAATGAAATTCATGGCACAAATAAATGGGGAGCATTATCTCTCAATCCCCACCGGGGCTCTGCCCCTGGACCCCAACTAACAAAACGCACCAAAAACACAACTAAAGCATTCCGCTATCGCTGAGTGATTCTTCACATTACCGTTTTCATTTGTAACCCTTCAGACATAAGTTTTTGGAAATTTTGTCTTTTGAATTAAAGCTTTGTTTTAAGTAAAAATTCAAAATTTGAAATACATTTCTAACACTAGACTTTTTCTTTTTTTGTATCTCAAATAATAGCAATACTAGAGATTTTCTAAATTTCCGGGACAAACCGAATTTTTTCCATTTTTAGCCTTTTTTGTAGATTTTTATTTTTAATATTTTCCAAAAAATCACTTTTTGTCCTATTGGCATGGGGATTTTTTTTTGTTTTAATTCCAGAAAAAAAATGGGGTAAAATTGAAAATCTTTATTATTTAAAACTAGAAAAATACAAAAACCCTACCTACACGTTTGTGTAGCAGTGAGTCTGAAAGGGATAAGCCGCCGTTGTAAAAAATGCATACGGTCTATAGGCATATTCTGTTTTCTTTAGAGCCTATCCAAACAAGAGACATACAATTTGTCAGGGGCTAGAATAATTTTAATAGCTTGTCACAAAGTATTTTCTAGATTCCCCTCTAGACAAACAGAACCATGAAAAACACTTTAACCCTACTGTAACAATGGTTTTATAAGAAGCTATTGTTTAATAGACCATTTTCAGAATTAACTGCGCATGCGCGCTCCGTTGCAAAGCATTATGGGAGAAAGGTGCATTTACATGCTAAATGCCATATGATTGGGATTGTTGCTGACTGCACTGCCATTGTTGGAAACGCAGTTCTCCACACACCCGAGCATATGGCATTTAGCGTGTAAGTGCCCTTTCTCCCATAATGCTTTGCGCGCGTGATATAGAGGGCGCTGGTGATTTTGAAAATCGTCTATTGTGCATGTCTTAGTTGGAAATTTTGAGGTTTGCTGCAAATTCTAGTATTTAGTCCGATAGGGAGTTAAAGCAAAAAATTAATAGGCGGGCAGGCCTACTATCTTTAGTTAGGCCCTATCGCCTCTCTCCAATAAAAAAAAGAGTTGTGCCGCTATAGGCCCTATAGTATTAGGTGTAATATGCTTTTCTAAAGTATCGGCATGGTCAATCCCATTTATTAAAAGTTTAAAAACATCCTGCCTCGTAGTCGTACTAGAGAGCAAGCGCATGTTCTGGGGAAAATGGACAAGGAAGAAAGAAGTGTAATTATGGTAAATTTTCGGAAGGAAACGGGCCACGAGTACCTATACAGGCCAGGCCCATCTTCATAGAATAGGAATGATTGATACACCCACATGTCCACTCTGCAGAGAACATATCCAGGATGCAGATCACCTAGAAACATGTGTGTCCCTCAAAGCAGAAGGGACCAATTGCAGGAAAAAAAATTGGAAAAGAGGAAATATGCGGCAGATCTTTACTAGGCGGCTAGACAGAGAATGGTTTAAATCCAACTCTGGGTGTTAGAAAGAAGACACTTTTCATGGGATGCCTTTCACCTCTTTCTTTCCCCTGCTCAAGGCTGTATTGCAGTGACTGTTGTGAATATGCTCTTTTTTTTAGTACTAGGTATTTATTTTAACAATGTTTCAGAAAGCACCACAAGAAGCATAGGTCACGAAAAGAAAGCGAGAATGGCAATGATGCCACTGTTGTTGAAGATAATAAGAAGCACAGTAAACAGGATAATATTTCTGTGAAAATCGTAGTTGGCAGCTCAAAACGTGAAGTTACAGAAGAAGTTTCATCTAGTGACAGACCTAGTTCCTCCAAAAAGAACCCCTCTGGTATTCCGTTGCTGAATGGAAATAGAAAGGATGATGTTAAGAGGGCTACAACTCCTCCACTTCCTATTCAGACAATTCTGGACTCGCTCTCCGATTCAGACTCCGAGCCCAAAGCGAAGGAAGAAGACTCGGATATCGAAGTAACGGTTATCGAAGATGACATCGACCTTGAGGATCTTATGAGACAAAAGGTATGTATGGACATGCTATGGAATTGAACCTACCAAGGCCCCAATACTGTACTTTACTGATGTTTCTTGCAAAGTTAGCTAGTTGTGAAGTTGCTGGAGTTACCTTATGAATGAAATATTAATTACTATATTAATTTGTCTGCCCTATAAGTAGAGGTAGTGAAAAATGGTGATAACGAAATTCGCGAATTTTTTTAAATGTCCTTTTTATTGCCTAAAATGTAATATTGTCGACGAATTACATCATTTAGTGATGGAAAAAACACATTTTGAAAACGCGAATTTCGCGAAATTTCGTGTATAGCGCGAAATAACGAACGAAATTACATCAAACTGGTCAAAACGCGAATTAAATCGCGAAATTGGACCTTTTAGTGTGCAAAATGTAAAGTGATGTGGAGGTGCCGGTCCAGTTTTGGTGGAGGTGCCGGTCCAGACCGAATATTACGCGCGCGGTAGGCGGGGTACCGTGACGTCACGGGCTTCACGGAAATATACCTCCAAAATAACGGCGCGTATCACGGCTTCCGCGAAAATAGTATACCAAAATAACAGTGCGTACAATTTTTTTTTAGTGATTTTTTATTTTTTAGTAACGTTTTTGACAATTTTTTTGAAATCGCGAAAAACGCGAAATTTGGGTTTTTTAAAACGAAATTTGGGTTTGTATATCACCATTTCTCATTACCTCTACCTATAAGCTAGGGATAGCAAGCCAGTCAATTCACTATGTTATATTTGACTAAAATAATATGATAAAGTGGGATTTTTAAATATTGAATTGCTATTTAAAACTGTGACAGTTTGGTTCTTCATTCTTTATAAATAATACAGTCAAAACTCGTTACAACGAACACCAATATCCCTACAAAATTATGATTAGGTCTATGTCTACCCTGCTAAAAAACTTGACAAGAACTTGTGTTAAGTAAGATCTTTCCAAGATCTTGCATTGAAATAAGATCTTGTTTATTTCTTGCCAAGATCTTGCCAAGAACTTGGTTAGAAACAAGGTAAGCTACAAACAAGATCTTGTCAGTACGTCGTACCAAGATATTGGATTCAAAACAAGATGTCAAAATCTTGTAAGATTTCAAACTTAACTGCCAACTGGTGTTAGCATCTTGAACCTCGTCCTCATCAAACTGTTATGGCAGCAAACAAGCCGAGCCTACATAATTTTGTGTTGTCTCATTGTTTTAGTTTTTTTTAAAACTAGAGTAGGCCTAGACAGTTGATCAATAGACCTAGTCACAGTACACAGTAGCGGTGGGATAGTGTACACGTGATAAACGTGTGTGTGTCCCTACTTACTTACTACATGTTACTTACATGTACTGTTTCTACAAAAATAATAAACGTGTGTGTGTCCCTATGCTGTGTGCGGCCAGCCGCCGGCCGGCCAAAATCTCGTCGTGCCGTGCAATCGGTGCAGGTCACGGCAGCTGGCAAATTGATTGTAGCATTGTTATTAGTTGGGCCTTCTGCCTACCCCTTGCGAGATCTTCTGGTATCGTTATCCAACCTCCTCCCGCCCGCCGCCCCGGGCGGCATTTTATCGTTTGTCTCTCGCCGTTTCATCATGACGTGTGTGAAATACCAATCGAAGTTCGAAGTTCGATTACACAGTGTACGTGTACACGCGCTGACAGCCAAAAGTGTGCACGTTTAGGAAAGTACACGCATTTGCCCATCCTTAGTACACAGTAGTAGGCACAGACGGAGGCCTCATACACAGAAATAGCTACAGATAGCTGCCATTGTCTTATACAGGCCTCCGGCTATTTGAGTATTTACTAGGTTAACCACTAATTGGCCTAGGTGACGGTTAACTAAAAGTCTTATGCGTTGCACTATATAGGGCTAGGCCTGTGTTTGCCCTAGCCTGCAGGCATGCCTACTTGCTTTATGTTCACAGGGCCTAGATTAACAAGTCACTGATAAACATATAATAATGCGGCATAGTGTGTACTATCGAAATTGCATCAAGTAGGGGTAGGGCCTACTACATAAATAAATAGACCAACCACAATCTTGCCAAGAGCTTGACAAGATGTTGGCAAGATCTTGTCAAGATAGTCAAGTTCTTGATAAGATCTTGACAAGATTTTTCAGCAGGGTAGGCCTACCAAAAAATGTTTGTGGTTCCGTCCCGCCCGTATTTATATTCGTAATGTTAAACAAGCCAAGAGTCATTCTCATTACAACAAAAATTCATTTTAACAAACTAATATTTTGGCCTATGAGTATGACTAGAATCAAACGCATCAACAACATTAATAAAAAAGTTACGTTCAAATGTAGGTTGCTAGCGGCCCGTTGAACCCCAATATTATGCCTTTCAATTTTTAATTCTATGAGCAACCTACAGTCGAGAGCATGTTGTAAATATGAAACTTGTAGGCCTACATAATTAATAATTATAAACATGCAAATAAAATTATGATGAACTGAACTTAAAATGCCAGTCTAGGGCCTATCCCACAACCCATTCCTTTGGCCTATTTTTCATCAAATTTGTCAAATTGATTACCATTACTGATTAACATATTGGTAACTGATAAGTGCTGTGGTTTGATAAAAATGGGTCTTGCATTACCGATAAATATAATATAAAGTGCTAGTCGCCAATTAATTTCACCGCGTATGCCCATTACTTAGTCAATGAAATATTTGCTCATCCCTACTAAATGTAGTCCCAAATAATATAATGTAGTGATGACATCGGGTACTCGGGTACTCGACTCCTACCAGACTCCTTCTAAGTGGGTTGCTGTGTCAGATTTTGACAGTTTGTTTGAAGTTGGACTTGGACTAGGGTTGCCAGATTAGTGAAACTCAAATACGGGACAGTACTTTGCGTAGTGATACTGGGGTCTGGGGCGAAGCCCCAGCCGCTGGAGGCGAATTTTTTTTGGGGTTGTGTTTTTTGGGGAAGGGCCTAAAACACATTTGAGAGTAATTCAGTGAAAATTTTAAAGCAATATAGTGATTGAAATAGGGAGATAATCAGATAAGGAATGTACAGAAAAGTAAGTAGCTATATAGAACCAAAATTATTATCACTTTATTGATAGGCACATTTCATTGATGATCAGATCATTGATAAACTCTTTGCAAGTTTGGTCATAATTTATAGCTACTTTAAGTTCAGCAGAAATAAGTTCTTGGGAACAACGGTTTCTTGTATCTGTCCATTTATTGTTCATAAGAGAAAACACTCTCTCAGTGTGCGCATTTGAACCCGGAATACTCATGAAGGAACAGACATTACAATTTTCGAGAAGAAAGTTCGAATGCGTTTGTCACACGCACGCCGCGCCTGAGGTTAAGAATATCACGTTACGGCTAGAGACACTCGCTACAATGACTCACCGCGCTAATGATGCACTCGAATAACACCCACCACCAGCGGCAGCAGCGGCAGACTGATCAGGCACCAAGGCCGGCCGAGGGGAAGGGATAGTAACTATACGCCGCGCGTATTGTTGAAAAAGCGCACACGGACTACTTTATTCTAAATACGTGATATACTGATCAATGGGTTAGAGCATACGGGACGCGGGAAACACCCATCAAATACGGGATTTCCCGGGTAATACGGGACACCTGGCAACCCTAACTTGGACACCACTCATAGTGTTGGATTTCTGACTTCTGTTGAGTTGCACGCAGCTGGTGCTTTAGGCCTTCTCCTTCCCCATCCCACTCGCCAACGCGCTAGCTCGCGCTCCTTCTTCCTCGCTCTGTCTCTCTCTCTCTCTCCCTCCCTAACTGTCGTCTCGACCTTGGTTTGGACATTGCAGTGTAACTCAAGCTGCCAACTGATTTGCTGATAAAATGAATGAGATTGCACTATCTTGTCTCATATTGTAAACAAATCAAAGCAGCGGGAGTGAGTGTCTTGGCCGGAAGCCAAGACTGACTAGCGAGCTAGCGGTACATATCTAGTTGGTGGCATGGGAGGAGGGGGGGGGGGGACAGCGTTGTGCAAGTAGAGTAGTGGTCTGAAAATAACTTTTGCATAAAAATTTAAAAAACCATGTCAACCTTACAAACAGTCAATAAACAGAGTATTGTTACTTACTCCCACTGTCAAAACATTTTTTTGCTCTTTCCTGGAACAAATTAGGCCTGTAGGAGGTTGTTCAACATTGGTGAAGGTCAACTGCTTTTACCTTTTATTTATCGCCGATCGAGGAGTCGACTCCTACTCGATTCCCAAGGCTCCGGAGTCGACTCCAATATTTACTACCCGATGTCATCACTAGTATAGGCTAATGAATATTAATTTGCATTAAATACTTTCTGTAGGCCTTGCTCCAAGCACGCCTGGGTGCATATTACTCTGAGGAAGAAGCTCAGCCGGAAGTTATCAACCTTATTGACGAGGATTCTGATCCAACATCTGACAGGAAACGTAGAAGAAAACGTAAGATTGGCAACAATAATGAAGAGTCGAAGGAAGTTCTGCGCGACCACAGACATTTGGACAGAGCTCGCGAGAGGGATAGGGAAAGCAGGCCCGAGCGCCGGGACGATAGGGGGATGGACCGGCCTCGAGAAAAAGTCAATAGAGAAGTTGACCGTCCAAAAGATGACAGGTAGGTGGGCCTGCTATGGATGTGCATAGCATGATGTATCTGCGTCAGAGACGAAAAACATACCGGCTTTGAGACACCGACCGCACATTTGATACAAAGATGTTGTTCCGTCTAACATATTGATTTAAAGCCATATCACATCTGTGGTCCAGTCTTACAATGATTTGAAAGTTAGTCAATGAAATAGTATTCAAAGAGAGGCTTTGTTTTTATTTCATTAATAATTGTTAAATTGTAATGTTGAATGACATTGATTTGTTAATATTCTTTAAAAACTTAACTGAGTTAGTCCATATAAATTTTGTACTTAAGTAGCCTAGTCCCTAGTTGGGTTGGTGGAAAAAAGATGCTTAGGCCTTAACGGTAATCATGGAATTGGCTTTCACTAAGCTAGTGAAGTTGAATTTTGGAAAATTGCCTAGATTAGATGTAGGCCTATGCCCACCCCTAGTACTTTTAGTTTGTTTTGATAGATTTGTCTTTGAAAGTGGATTTGCTTGTCACGGTAGCCCTATCTTATATTTTATTTTATTTAATTTTTATTTAGATGGTTTAGGGATGCTATTAATATTTTATTTTCCTTTCATCGTGTAGGTCTCGTCTTCGGGAAGAAAAGGGACATCGCGATGGAGATTTGAAAGGAAGAGGTAGGGAAGTCGACGGTAAAAGACGGGAAGGTGACGTAAGAAATCGAGAGATGGAAATTAGGATGCGGGAAATGGAAAGTAAAAGACGAGAAGGTGACGGAAGAAATCGAGAGGTGGAAAGTAAAAGAAGGGAAGCCGACGCAAGAAGTAGACCGCCGGAGGGCAGAGGTCGGATGGGGACCGGAGTAGAGAGGTGAATAGCAGAGGTCGAGATAATGTTGTAAGGAGTAAGGATATCGAGCCCAGAGGGGGAGAAATTCTTCCAAGGAGCAGAGACATGGAGCCTAGGGGGGGAGACAATGTGGCAAGAATTAGAGATGTCGAGCCTAGGGGGGGAGATGGTGGTGCTAAGGGCAGAGATCTGGACCCCAAGGGTCCGGACAGGAAGAGAGAAGCCGATCGAAGGAGAGAGGAGTTGGGCCGACAACGGAATCGGGACAACGCCCGGCGCAGAACTCGAAGCCGATCTCCCATGGACCGACACGGACGGAGACGTTCCGCGTCGCCGCGCGGCAACCGTTACCACGGCTCGCGGTCTCAGCACAGGGGCTCCAAGAACGATAAGTTTAAAGACAGCTTATCTGAGGGCCTGAAAGACGACAAGATGTCCAGGTCATCTTCGGAAGAAGAGTAAGTATCTTGTAGGATAAACAGTTACGTATGGGGATAAACTCACAGTTTTCACTTTCTGAGCAAATTTGGGAGGGTTTGCATCTATTGCAAATTACTTTTGAAAGTTCTATGATTCAGGTTGTCCCTTTATTTAGTTTGATACTAAAATAAAATGTGTTAGGGCCTTTTTGAAATTTTACTAAACTTGTGTTTAAAAACCCTTTTCACACACCGACTTCTTATGTATCAATCAATATCATTTACAAATGCTTAATTTCTCCCTCTGACTGATGATAGACCCTCTATAATAGAGTAATTTCAACTTGATCATGCATATTGATTGATTGCTGTTGGGGAATAGAATTGCTTAATTGGTTACATTATCTTATTTATGTGGTTGTTAAGCCAGTAATGTTAGTTGTATTGTTTGTATTGCAGACTCTCCAACATCAACATCGAAGAAGATGAAGACGAAGAACAAATTATCCAAAAGAGAAGAAAGCAAAGAGAAGAACTATTGAGGGTAAGACACTTATTTATTGTGTATGATCATTTGGTTGGTAAATTTCTTTGGTGTCTTGTGTATTTTACAATTTACAGCATTCTTTTGTGGCTTCAGCAGTTTTCACAGTAATCCAGCACTATGCAACATTAGACATCACATCAGTCATGACTTTGATGTTGCTTAAAGGAAATCACTAGGCATAGGTATTTAAAGATTTTATATGGGATTCTCTCCTTGAAGAAATATTTGTTTATTGTTTCAATTAGGCTTGTCCAACAATGTATAAAAACAAACATGTTTGTCTAGCTGACTCTAGCCCTGTACATGAAAGCTTGAGTTGCATAGATAGAACCTTCCCACGTTATAGTTTTCTTTTTAAGACAACTGTCTCGTGGAATATTACTAGAATCGTTAGCAAGCAGTGATTTGTTTGTTGTAAGTTAAGTGGTAAATCAATGGATTCCCGAGATGCCATCCCTAGTAGCTGTGTTGGTGATTGATTACATGTTATGTGCTATTCTTTCAGAGGCTGGGTGGTGGGAGTGAGGACTCAAGTACACTGCAGTCTCTGCCTTCCACCCCACTGCCTGCACCTCCTCTTGCCGACGAGAAGCCGGAAGAGGAAATGATGGAGGTGGAGGAGGAGAAAGAGGAAGAAGAAAAAGAGAAGAAACCCAAAGAGAGAGAGAGAAAATCTCGGTTTGCCCCACTTGAAACGACTAGCGTGGACCTTTCAAACAACAAATTGGACAAACGAAAGAAAAACGAATGGGATATGTTTGCTGAAGCAGACCATCTAGAAACCTACACTGTAAGTGGTCATATATCGTCCCCAAAGATAGAACCACCTCTTAAGTACACGGTGCACACCTCCACACAACTGTCTTTTAAATCTCACATTACTTTCCAATACGCTTTCCCTTTCTTTTTCTTGCCTATGTTTGTTGTCATTTTTACCAAAACAATCCTTAAAAATCTCTACTTTTTCAAAGTTCTAAATTCTAATACTATAATGTTATATGCAGGGCATATAGCCTAATCAAGTCCTGAAGCATCGCTGATGAAAATGTATGTCAATGTACTACTATTTACAGTGAAACCTCTATGCATCGTTTTTCAGGGGAGTACTTGAAAAAAACTATGGATCCGGAAAAACTATGGACCAAATAGAAAATAACAATAAAGCTTATTATGGGAGTGTATAAAAAACACTATAGATGCAGGAAAATAGTAGTTTGAGAAACTATGGATAGAGGTTTCACTGTACTTTACTACTATTACTACAGACCACAGAGCTTACATATGCTGCTTTCAATCATACCTATTCTATGTAGGTGCTTTGCTATAGTTGGTTTCAGGTAAGAATTCTACCACCGAGGGATTGCAGCACTGTCGTCTTCTGGCTATCTTCGCACTGTGGCCACTGGTTAGGAAATAACATCACATAACAGCTCTCCAAAACTATCGATATTCAGCATTTTTAACTGCTTCCGAAAGCGGAAATTACTTATTTTAAGTAAATACTTAGATGAACTGGATGAGCCTTGTAAGAATTATGACACATTACGGAAATATATGATCCATCACCAAACACTAGCGTCGCCGTTGGCAGCAATTGTGCTGGAAAAACTAAATTGTTAATACCAACAATAGAACAAAAATCAACTTTTCAAACTGAATTATTACTATAGCCATTCCTTTTGATTTATTTTTATTCCCTAACTGTAGAAAATTATTAACATGTAGGCCTATTGTCATAGAACACTAGTTTTTGATTATGAAATATAATACCATGTAGCCAGATTAGTTATTTTGGGGTTCAAGTTACTTTTCAACTTTGGCATGAATGCAATGTATTTCCGCTTCCAGTGGCATTCTAAACTGGGAACGAGTCTAGCAAGTCAACTCATGACCAGTATCTAGTGTGATATTAACCATACTCCCATGCTGCTGACTGATTTCAGATGTGCCCTAGCTGATCTGTAAGAAATGTTGTTTATGTATTGCTTGGTTTTATTTCCCCTTTTAGCAAGGAAATCGGCTTTCTTGTTTCCGTTTATGCCGCAGTGCGCTGGTATCTATTCACTGTTATGTTACAGTGTTTGTTACCAGCGTTCATCAACCTCAGGATTTTGATCTTACAGTTCTTAAAGCACTATAGCCTGGATAGATGATTTGAGTCTGTTAGTTTCACCACCTTCCATTTTCTATAGTGTTCAATCTCCTCCCAACACTTTTCTTATTGCTCTCATCTCCCCATCATACTTACTCCCGTTTGATCCTGCTGGGAATGATTCCTCAAACTCTCACAGTGTACTGTATATTCCTGCACCTGTATTCCCAAAGAGAGAGAGAAAATACAGGGGAGGCCAGGATGTGGCGGTCAGACTCCAGACTCCTCATATTATGTAATTATGTTCCTCTTGATAGTTATTTTTTTTTACCTGTATTCCTTCAATAGTTAGTTTGTGGATTATTTCTAAGGATGACATATGAATATGATATGAATATTTGGCTTTCATATTTCTTGTCTGTTTTTAGTTATCACTTCCCCCATTATTTTCCCACTACATTTCTAGTTTTGCTCATATGTTTTTTTGTGTTTTAAAACCTTTAGCATCTCTGTCCTAACTCCCAGTACTATACGTCCATTCGAACCATTTTTTCGGACAGGCTTCCAGCTGCTACTTTCTCCTTGCTTCCAGTGGTGGAACTTCTGCTACTGCTTCCATTGCGGAGATAGGTGTGATTTTCACTCTTCCTGTTATGATCCTCGAGGCTTTATTTTGGATAATGTTCAGCTTATCCAAGTGTATTTTTGAAGTGTATATCAACAGGGCAGAGAATGTAGGCTTGTGTCTTGGGTTTTCTTATCTCGAGTTTTGCTTGCAGAGTCCGGGCACCATGGCCAAGACGGGAGGCACTGGCGGGCCTGACAATCCTAGCCTCACTGATAACTGGGACGATGCCGAGGGCTACTACCGTGTGAGGATCGGGGAGGTAATGGACACTCGCTACGTTGTTTATGGTTACACCGGCCAGGGAGTGTTCAGCAACGTTATCCGAGCTCGGGATAACGCCAGGGGAGGCCAGGATGTGGCGGTCAAAATCATCCGTAACAACGAAATCATGTGAGTACTGTTTGCGATGATTGTATGTTTACGGTGAATTTCGAGGATCTACGTAAATTTTTACACAATTTTATTTGATTACAAGGCACAAGACTGGTCTAAAAGAATTGGAAATCCTTCGCCGGCTGAACGATGCTGACGCAGACGATCGTTTCCATTGCCTACGGCTGTTCCGACACTTCTTTCATAAGAACCACTTGTGTATGGTCTTTGAACCCCTTGCGATGAACCTGCGTGAGGTGAGGGCTACTTTTTTAAATTATTTAACAAATCTTGTAATATAGCAGAACTACACCGTAGTAATGCAACACAAACAACACAGTTGAACTTGAAACACATTACTTACATACTACTACTTAGCTTTTTATTTATTTATACTACATTGCTTTTAAAACAATAGTTATACAGAAAACCACTTGGACTCTAGCACAAATTCAACAACAGATACAAAATGTAGCGCTGTGCTTGGAGTGCTCTTGATAACGGTGGTTGTATGTCTCATGTCCGCAGGTTCTGAAGAAGTACGGTAAAGACGTGGGCCTTCACGTGAAGGCAGTCAGATCGTACAGTCAACAACTCTTCCTTGCCTTAAAATTGCTAAAGAAAGCAAATATCCTACATGCCGACATCAAACCCGATAACATTTTAGTAAGTTTATACCGATTCGATTATCCAAAGGCGTTGCAAACTAGTTCTCATTGCAAACAAACTCTTTTAACAAAAAATAATTACGCCCTATGTAGTTACTAAATTTCCTATTTTTTCAGGTTAGTGAGAGCAAATTAGTCCTGAAACTTTGTGACTTTGGGTCGGCATCACATGTTGCAGAAAACGAGATCACTCCTTATTTAGTGAGCAGATTTTATCGTGCACCAGAAATCAGTAAGTATGACCATGACTGGAATTGCTTATTTCTACCGGGTACGTGCGGATTATAGAATAACCGTAGGCCTACTCTCACATCATTTAGTATTTACCCTATTTTTGCCCTATTTTGACTTAGTGATACAAACTAAAAAATATGTAGAAATAATGTAATGTGCACGGTTTTAATTTTCTGATAATCTCAAGCACTTTAATTAGTAACCCTACCCTCTTGACTTCTCAATAGTCAGACTCAATACTCATTGAAAAGTACAAGGCTAGGTTAGGCCATGCTCTAGTTGCCGTTGTTTGACAGTATTGTGTCAGTTCTAGGCATTCCGTACGACTTTGGCCTGGACATGTGGTCGGCTGGATGCACCATCTACGAGCTCTATACCGGCAAGATTATGTTCTCTGGCAAAACTAACAACCAGATGCTTAAGTTCTTCATGGAGCTCAAGGGCAAAATGCCAAACAAAATAATCAGAAAAGGACAATTTAAGGAACAACATTTTGATAGCAATTGCAACTTTCTTTATCATGAAGTTGATAAGGTCACGGAGAGAGTAAGTATCCGCTGAATATATGTATACTATGAATCCTAGTTCTTGGCGGTAGAATACAATTCTTATTTAATTATTTAACGGTTGAAAAAGCGATGGAAGTCCCGAGTCATGCAAATTACCTGAGTGATTGCCATCCTCAAAGGAGGGGACTGATATTCAGGTTTGTTTACTCTCGTCCCAAGCATTCAAGTCGAGTTATACCCAGGGCTGCACTCCGACGCCCATCTAACGTTGATGAAACGTGACCTGACATATGTCTCTCTCTTCTTATGCCCACATTGACATCTCTGTCATCACTCATCATGTGTCTTGGTAACCAATAAAAATACGACTTGTGTTCCTTCCTGTCCATGCCCCTTGGCATTCCTTCATAGTTCATAGTACCCTTTTAGATGCAAGTCAACATATGTGGCCGTGGGCCATTTCTTGTAGTCTAGGGCCCTACCTAAATTCATTCCAAGTGCATCTGTCAATCGCAACATTAATCATAATTGTGCTAGTATCATGTCCTTATGAATGATGGGAAGCTAAATAAGGTAGAAGCAACTTGTGAATACTGTGATCTAACACCAGACTAACCTCAATGTTCATTTAGGCTAAAGACCCCCATCAAAATTAAAACCTCGGGAAAAAAGTTTTTTAATCGAATCTCAAAACCTCCCAAGATATCGAAAAAGTGATCTAGGACAGTAATGTGGTTTTACAGAACTCTTCTTCTTCTTTTCATCTGCCCACAATTGGGCTTTGCACTGCCACTTTCTGACACTCGCAGCTCCTCCTTAGTACATGAATGATCTAGTCTAGATTATCCACACTGCCATGCCCAAATACTAAGCGGAGTGAGTCATTTTGTCTCTGCCTACTATGTTGATGATTCGTGGCAAATCGGGCCGGCACTCCGGTGGCGCGACCTGCGGAACGCCTTGCGTGCAAAGCCCAATCATCTTGATTTATGTCATTGTGTGTTTTCTACTTATCCAGTAGAGATAGAACTCTTGAAGAAGATATGTAGGCCTAGGCGTACATTAAAAAAATGTTTCCTGTCTTGTTCATTGACCCCACACATCGACATCGATCCTTCAGACACCAAATTTGAAACCTCCAAATCTATGCAGGTGCTTTACAAGCAAGTTGTGCCCTGTTTGAAGCCGGAATTGAGCTGTTCCTATTCTTCTACTGTAGCACTTATGTTTTATTTTATTTATTTATTTTATTTATTTATTTATTTAACGTCTATCCTATTCAGTTATAAAAACTGATTACAAAGGAGGACAACTAAATAAATCTAATTACATAGATGCAGACACAACAATGAACTACATTTAAGTAAATATTTGAAATAGTAATATTACAACAATGCATTAAATACTCAACAAATAAAAAAGGATATTAAATGCAATTTATAAATGAATCGAATATATAAAAAAAGGGGGGTGGGGAATTAAAAGGAAAGAAAAAAGAAAAGAAAAAGAAAATAAAAGAAAAAAAAAAAAAGAAAGAAAGAAAAAAAAAAAAAAAAAGATTAAAAAAAAAAAACGAAAAGAAAAAAACTGATTTTTTAGACGATTTCCCCCTCAAACGAATATGAGGTTTGCCAAAAATCAGGAACAGCAAATCAGGGAGTAACCAATCTTTCGCGGAAGAAAACCACCGAACGCGAATCTTCATTCTTGTGTTCAACCATCATTCTTGTTCAAATCTTGATAACAATTTAGTACAAAAAAATCTTGACTTTAATATATAATTATATCAGATATATAATATTTAAAAAATTTTTCAAGTCAAAAATGATCACAGCAATGATACAGGACACCTAACTCAAGTTGCAAGTTCCACCAGTGGGCGGCAACCAGGACAATCAGGGGAGAAAAATATCAATTGAAAATACATTGAATACATCAAAATCAAAGCAATAATAACAAACAAAGAGAACAGCAAAATCATAAATAAGAACATATGAATATAAATAACATACATAAACACAGTGACAATGCCCACAAATAAATAGTAAAATCAATTCTTCTTTGTTCTTCGATTCATTATCATTGCTTCAATTTTACTTTTAAATTGTACTATTCCTAGCTCAGTAAACTGGCTTCTAATATCATAAGAAATTGAATTCCAAAAGGATACTCCTCTGTACAAGAATGACTTTCTTAATGATTCAGAATTTAATTTAGGAACTTTCAAAGAGTTCATTAGAATAGAATTTCTATCACGATCAACAAATTGAAAATATTGGGTAAATACCTGAATACATACCTTTCAATACTTTGTATGTATTTACCAGTACGCTATATTTCATTCTTTCCTCAATCGTGAAGCAATCAGATTGTAAATCTTGGCTTATAGGAATTGAATCAAACAGATGGTCAATTCTCTTCTGAAGTACAACATATAGTAGACCTTGTTTTAGTAAACTCTTTCCACAGTTTATTCTGCCCCTTCTCTTCACTTTGAATGTTGATGCATGAATGTGGGAATTGAGATTTATGTGACAGTTTTTTGTTTCCTATGGGGATTTTTTGATAACTTGCTTGGCTAGACAGTCGGCCTTCTCATTTTTATTACCATATATGCCACGGTGGGTCGGTATCCAGTGTGGCATAATTTTGTTTCCATCAATCATCATTCATGTGCTGCAGAATCTGTAATTAACATCGTCTAATTTCAAGCTAGTATAGCTGCTTCCTCCCTATTTGCAATGGCAGTTTTAGGAGTTAAGAATCACAATTTTCCGGTTCTTTAGAACTACAAAACAATAATGCCTGCATGATTCAAGATTTATCTTATATGGTTAATAAGTTTGAATTCAAAATTCAATTAAAGTAATTAAATGCATATTTAAATTAAAAAGTAAAAACCTTGCCGGTTATTATAATTATTTGAGTATGTGTTCATTTCATGCATGATACAGTTCTAACAAAACTACCAAGGCCATGCAGGACATTTGTTTGTATCTATATATGTGTCTACTCTGCTCATCTCACGCTGCCACCTACAATTTTCAGGTAAGCTGTTTCCTTTCCTTTCCCACACTCATTCACCAACTCAGCTCTTTTATTCATTAAAACTACATTACTGTTTTCATTTTTTCAATGTTAGGCAGTGTTCTTGAAATACCTACTAATATGTAGTACTAAAAAAGTAAAAACTATAATTTCATGTGGTTTTAATATTGGTAGGGGTCTTCTACTTAAGCTAGCCTCTACCTCCCTCTTTCATCTTCTTATTTATTCCAATATTGTTATTTAATAATTTTTATTTATAAACAAAATTAAATTACAATTTATTATTATTTATTTACTTATCAATTGAGTTGAGATGGCAAAAATTTGTTAATCACGTTTTCAAGTTAGGGCGGGTAGCAGTTAGGACCAGGAACTTGAGCACAGCACCCTTGGAACTACATGCCCGATGACCCTTTCAGTGACTTAATCGCAATATAGGGCTACGACCAAGAACAGCAGATGTTTTTTGCATATTGTAATGGAATGTCAGTGTCTGCCAGTCATGCATCTCGTCTCGTGCCATGTCCCTCCACACTATACTGTACTAGCTTGTTGGTTTAGTAGGCCTATGTTTCACATCTTCTTTCATTATCTTTAATGGTTCACCTAAAAATGAGAATGATTATAAGCTTGTTAATTTAATATTTTTTTTACCAAGCTGGTGGACTGGGAATGTGTACTGCCTCCAAATACATTTGCAAAATAAATTACATTCTGTTTTTAAATTTTTCTAAGAAATTTCTTATATTGTGTCAACTTAGTTCCAAAATAAACTACGTTAATGGTGTAGGCCTAATGGAATGGCCAATTACAAAGGGAAAAACTTTCAAAGGAAAACTCCTTTGAACACTTCTGCTGCTATACTCAGTTTCTATCTTTCTTACAAGACCTAGTTACTGTTTGGTATAGTATTGAATAGGTCTACTATACAATCTTTGTATTATAGTCTCAGAAGACCTCTTGCTTTCGACTAGGGATGACATCGGTTAATAAAACTTTGAACCGGATCCTGTTTCTCTGTAACAAAGTCTTTGATGGTTTGCCGCGTATGTGTGAGGTGGATGGGTGTGAGAGAGAGACACCACTTGTAGCTGGCAGTCACCATGCGCTTCTCATCGCTCTGCAATAATCACGTCAAATAAAAGATTGCTTATCTATCTTTGCTCAATCGTTGTAATTGACCAAATAGGATAATGTGTCTGAACTACATAGGTGTACATACAAAGTACAAACGGTTGCGCATGAATGTACAGTATTTATTTCTGCCATACAAAATACGAAAATGAATCTTGATATAAGCGATTTATTACTTCGCAATGAAAGTCATTTTTCATTGATTTAGATGTTGTGCCATGTTCTTACGTCCGATTACACAACATATCGTCCCGTGTGACGTTTTCTCAATGGCAGTTCCAGCCCTACTGACGAGTGAAACTAAACAGTCGACTGTGCGATAAGAACCGGTAAGCGGCGTGGGGTTGGAGGCAGGGCGGCCTGCTCCGACATCACGGGCTCCGCGGAAATAGACCACCAGAATAACGGTGCATCAATTTACAATTTTTTTAGTATTAAACGGGTCCGAAAGAGGAACTGGATCTTGAATTTGGATCCGGATACCCGATGTCATCCCTACTTTCGACATAACCATTCCGACAAAGGACCACTTGTATGTTGTATTTTCCTTTGAAGCCCTAATTGCTTTAGAATCGCCCGCAGAGTACCCTGTGTCCACGCACAGGGAGACAGAGACACCCACTTATTCTTCCTGAGCACCAGGTGATGTGGCCAAGGCATTGGGTCTTCCTTCATCTTTACCTACCATATCAAATTCATGCAAGTTGTAGCTAAGAGTATGCACTAGATATCTCAATTTATCTAATTCTCAAGGTGGTGGCTGCCTGAATTATTTTAGCACTTGTCTAGACACAACGGACTCTGACCAAAATAGAGTTTTTATATTCTACAACCATAACTCGTGAGTGGGGCTTCGTAAAAAAAAGCATCAACATTTCAGTTTTGTAGTAGCAGTCACTGTCTGTTTTAAAAATAAAATACATACACATTTTACCTTGCAACTTTAAGTTTCAATGAAAAACTTACTAGGCCGCTTCGCGAACGCTTTTTCCAGTCGCGTTGATGGATGAGCTTTTTTTGGAATATTTCTGTCCAATGATTACGTTTTTATGTGGAATCTCCTTACTTTTTCTATAGTTACTTGATGTTACTTGTTCATTATACACCTGTAAAAGGCTTATATTAAAACCTTTATTTCAATGAATTTTGAAAAACTTTTTCAACTTTTTCTTTCAAAAGCACTACATCACCATAATCTTTATGTCAATGTAAAATATGAACGTTGTAGCCCCACCCGTTTGGTCAAAATCGGCCCAAATATCACGAAAATATCGTGTTAAAAACCGGAGAAAAAATCGTAAAAGTACGATTTCTATAAGAAATATTTTTTCAAGTGTCTCTAAAATCATAACATATATGATTTCAGTGATTTTAAACATTCCTTTAAAGTTTCATCAATATCGGAGTAGCCGTTTACCAAATATCACGAAAATATCGCACTAAAAATAAAAAAAAATCGTAAAAGTACGATATTTATTAGAAATATTTCTTCGATTGTACCCAAAAACAATACAGCTCTAAGTTCAGAGATTTCGAAGGTCCCCTACAATTTTCATCAAGATCGCATATGCCGTTTGCCCGGTAGAGAGCGAACAAACAGACAAAAAAACTAACAAAAACAAATACCCGAGCTATTTTTTTGGGGGGTAACGTAAGTAAAAAACAAACAAAAAAACACAAAGTAAAATTGAAGTCTTTGCTTCGCTCATCCAATAAAAGATAAGGAAATACATGAAAAAATAACATTTTAAAATATTTTCTTTGGGATCAAACTGAAATTGGCTATTTGTAGGGAAAATTAACAATGAATTTTCTCATTTCGACACATATTTAGCAAAAACTAGCATTTTTTGCATTAACAGATTTATTTACCAATAATATGCAAAAATTAAAATGATCAGACCATGGATTAAAATTAAGACGTTATCAGACTAAAACCTATCAAAAGTTTGTCAAATAAGCTTTGAAAGCAATTTTATAAATACTTTTTTTTATAAATTTGTTTGCATTTGTAGTTGACACAATTTACGAGACCCTCCCGACTGAACTTGGACCATTTCATTTCCTATAAGCGTTGTGTTTAACCTCAGAAAAAGCCGCGTAAGCAAATCTTGCTGATGAAGACACACTGGCAGAATTTGCTTGTTGAAGGACCATTATACAGTTTGTTTTTGTAAAGCTTGGCAAGTTTTCAGTGTTCCTTGTCTGCCTAAAGAGTGCCATAAGAACGAATCGCGTTGAACTTTAAGAAAGGAAGCTTCTTTAGCGGGAGTTGGAAGTTCCCTTTTTTAAAAGAGGACTGGGAATATAACTTGGTGCCATTTTTGTACTATATAATTAACTTTGAAGTCCTCTTTTTGTGAACTTGCCAAAGACTGTATATATCGTAGAGGGCTGGTGACATAAGGCTGTCGTCATGGTTTAAGAAGGAAGCCTCATGCGTGTGTGTGTATTTCAGGAGAAAGTGGTGGTGATGTCAACACTGAACTCTTCCCGTGACCTCCTCTCGGAGCTGATCGGCAACCAGAATCTGCCCGAGGATCAACTTCGTAAGGTAAATCAACTGCGTGACCTCCTCGAGAAGATACTGATGCTAGACTCGTCGAAACGTTCGGCTATTAACCAGGCCCTCACGCACCCGTTCATCCAGGAGAAGATATGAACGCACGCAGCACAACTACAAGCGTATGCGCGCCCAACAGTCCATTAGTCATTTCTACCAGTAAAACCTACTTAATATGTACAATAACTAGTTCGTCGCGTTACATTACGTATCTATGGATTATCTTTGTACTACATTGCGCTTTTAGCTTTCGATTCCCTTCTAACTTTGTTTTGCATAAAGTGAAAAGTTCTATCAATTTGTCATCAGATATGTAGTATTTGTATTACAAAATTTTGGCATTCTTTTCTTCGTAATGTATTAAAGTATAGGTAGCTATTTTTGTAGCTTTCGTTGAATTTTGTTATTTAAAAATATTTGCTAAAAAGACAACTTGGATACTAATTCGTATGTATGTATACCGGTAGTCGCGCTGCGCTATACTTGCACTATGGGGTAACGTACGGTGGTACCAGCAAAATATTGACAGTTGTTGCGTGCTTTGTCGAAAGGAGCAAGGTTCTAACAGTTCAATTTATGTTTCCAGCCCACTCCAATCTACGTAACTTTAAACTTTGGATGTTATGTACAGTATGTAAGTACATACGCAAATAAATACTTATTACAGTACATAAATACCAAATACATAACAAATAATATCCTAATTCTATTCCCATCAATATAAATGCACTTATTTTTTTACATACCATAATGGTTGTATGTAGTCAATAACCTGAAATCCTATAAATCTTGTAACACAATGTATTTTGTTGGAAACCACTCTAATCTGTACCTACCTAATTCTTTGGAGGAAAAGCCTAAATCAAAACAAATAGAAAATGTTGTTTGTTCTCTCAGTTTTGAGTTTTGTTTTGTTGATAGACTTTTTCACTTTGTGTACCTATTGGGAATGCAAAACATGCGTCATCAGTCAACCAACATTATACACGGTTGCCTTCACACCCTGTGTTTCGGCAATAGTATACGCAGTTTGTCTATTAGGTAGTTTTTACTGGCCTAGTGGCGGTTTCTGTTTTTTACCGACACTGATGAGTTGAAGATATCTTGATCATAAAACACAGAAACGGAAAATGTCCAATTAGTTTTATTTTCACCAAAACATGTATTTATTTTAATATTATATAATATAGTACTACATATATAGTACAGTCATTTCCTTGTCTATTAGGATAATCTAATTCTTATTAGTTTTTTTTTATAAAAATATTAAATTTCACCCCAATGAATTCGGGAACATAGGTCCCTTACTATTAGAAGCTGATATTGAATGTTAAATTTATTCATAATCATTTCACAATTTTAATTATAGGAATTTATAGGCTAGGCTACTTGGGAAGGGAACACAGAGCTATGCTACATTCTTAAAAATATGTTTTATAAGAGGTATATTTAATGAATTATATTGTTTGGTCACATTTATTTATTTATCGTCCTCCATTGTAAATCAGTTTTTATAACTGAATATAGGATAGACAATAAATAAATAAACACAAAATGTTGAAACAAATGCAATCAATAAAATAGATAATCATATCCATTTCTATCTCGGATAATTTCCTTAACTAACCTCATTATACACTTGTTATGGCGAGTACAATAGACAAAGCCCGCCAGATGGGAAAACCTGCTACTATACCTCTTCTCCTACTTGGCATGCATCATTTTATTTTTACTTTACCTATATAGGTAAAATGTGATTTACTGGTACTAGTATGTCTAGCTTAATAGCCAGAGATGTGGCAAGGTATAGATCCAATGTGAGCTAGTTTCTGAAACTGCTTGAAGTTAACTTTGAAAAGTGAAAACTGATGGCGAAGAAGATTCATAAGTCATAAGTTAACGGATACAAGGATACAAGCATCCTGTCCGTGAGGTGTAGGCCTATACTTGTTGGCTTAGCAGTAGAAGTTCTCCTTTTTACCATTGTTTAAAAACGAAAATACTAGGTACCTACCTACTGCTAATAGGATCATAAAGTATCAATTTCCTCTAAACTAAAATAACTTTCATATTCGTGTTTTTAGACAGAGGACCGACATCATGGATTTATCTTGTTAATCCTTGCTTGAAGAATAGCGGTATCTTGCATGTTTCACCTAAAACTCTTACTAAGTTTGTTGTGCTGGTTTTGTTTTTATCCCTTTTTACCATATATCTACTGAACTACTGATTGGCTAAACATAACTATGATATAGTACTTGCCATAGATTTGGAATCATCCCAGTTAAGGAAGCCTATTTAATTTTTGATTACATTTTACCGGTGTTATTCTACTGAATTATAAAAGTGAAGGCCTCCTAAAGCCAACAATTAAAAATTACGTAAGAATAAATGCATAACATCCTAAGAGAAAGTGGAAGATTTTATTGTCAGTATGACTGAATGATTATACAACACTCATACACTCACCATACATGCTGCCATCCATGGCACATACATGCCATGGAGGGATACTATGTACTAGAAGTACTACTTCTATACTGTTAGGCAGTAATACTTTATGTTCTACTTTATGCTAAGATATTACAGTATATAATAGGGTATTATGTTCTTGTAAAGTAAACTAACTAACTAGTACCTTCATTGCAATAATTAAAATTTCAAAATTTAGCCCTCTTCCAATATAAAAATTCAAAACTCCACATGAATTTGTAAAAATACAATTCTCTACATTCTCAATAACACCCGTGAAAGAGTAATCGAATACCTGTTGTACGCGGTTTAAAAACTAGTGTAACTTAATTATGTACTTAACTATTAACCAGTACTATAAGAATTCGGAGCTGGTCTTGCCTAAATAATAATTAATATCGGGAAAGGGGACGTTTTAATAAGTTTCATTGTTTCCTTAGTAGGTATTGGGCGAGCTGGGGCAAGGTTAAAGTTGATCCCAATGATTTCAGCTTGTACTAGTAAAATGTACATGGCTGTTAAAAATTAACTTTCTTGTCAATTTGCGGCTCAAATTTATTGCATTCAAAACAAGTGGTTTGGCCTAGATAAATTGTCGTCTTGTATCCCAGACAGTTGCTAAAAAGTTTTTCTGATGAGCATTTGAAACTCTGGGATAAACTTTTTTCTTGATAATGGAAAGTACTTTTTGACATTTCAAATTAAAAATTAATCATGAAATTGTTATTTTCTTCTGGGTTGTATGCAGTTGCATCACTGACATTAGAAGTGGAAAGTAACCAGGTTTTC
This sequence comes from Sweltsa coloradensis, assembly GCA_024449915.1. NCBI lineage: Eukaryota > Metazoa > Arthropoda > Insecta > Plecoptera > Chloroperlidae > Sweltsa > Sweltsa coloradensis. The sequence goes on along the minus strand of JAMZAV010000030.1, from coordinate 616,756 downwards.
CAGCTCTATTTGTATGTTTGATGCCGAGAAATGATACCACCAATTCTTGTTGCAGGCTTGAGAAAGCAAGATACTAGACAGGGCTAGCAAGAGGTACCGCACGCTTGGGGCGTACGCTGAGTTTTGCAGTTTCTTTGCTGTTGAAAGCCAGGTATTACTGATGAGTTGGAACTGGGCCCGGTGATTATGTACTCTTTATTATGCAGGCAATCAGTGTGACAAACGAACAGTGTGATGTCATATGTTTTGCTTTCTTCTTCTAGTTATTGGAGACAAAGCTGGAGTGACGCCAAATAGACCAAGACACTCTAAACGGTAAGTTTACAACAAAATAAAATACCTATTGAAGTTACCAGTCCATTCCTCACAATCCTTCTAGTTGTCTATTGGCAAGAGAAATGGCCACTGAGCGCGCTATTGTCGGACTTGAGGCATGTCAATTCTTTCACGTTTTTGCCACTATGCAGCACGTCAGTTGAGTTACTTTTATATTATATTCTTATTGGTAGACTAAGGGATGTGCTCACACCGACCTACATGTAATAATGTATCAAAACCTCACTTCTATCTACAATACTAGGGTTAATAGTATCTAGAGGCTGGTTTAGTATTGGGTGGGAAAAAATTGATAGAAGACTAGGAGCCAACAGCTTACCTTGAAAGAGTTTAGTGGCTGTGTAGATTTAAAAGTCACATAAATATATACACAAATAACGTTACAGCAAAACGTTTCGTCTTAAGCAGCCTTGTTCACCCGTCGGAGTTGAGAGAACTTTATTCTATAGTAATGTTATTTGTATATATATATATTTATGTGACCTTCAACTCTACACAGCCGCCAAACTCTTTCAAGGTAAGCTGTTTGCGCCTAGCCTCCTATCAATATTTCCCCACCCAACACTTCTATCTACAATAGTTACTATTCACGTATTATGGATGACATCGAGTAGTCGACTCTAGAGATGTCGGAATTGATTGTGAACCGAATCCTCGGAACAGCAATGAAGGCAAGTTAATATAATTTGTTCTTGGTGAGTATGCCTATCGTAAATGGCTCTTTTGTCGTACTTGATCATTGATACGTTGTGCTTGTAGGCCTATTTATTTAAAGTAGCATGTAACAGATGTAGGCCCACCTATCCTGCATCACTAGTATATTTACAACTGCTGTAAACTGCCGAGACTCGTTCATGTAGCGTTTTGAAAGTGAAGTTGACTATAAAAGGAGTTTATTGAGAATTGAGTACCCAACGTCAGCCCTGTTTAGTAGTTACGTAGTTTGTGTGCATTATTTACATGCCATTTTTGTAGTTGAATGATGTTTTGTTGCGTAATCTAATGACACGTGACAACGTCGATGCCTTGTGCGGGACTCGAACCCGTGTCCTTGTTGTGACATACGCTTCGGACCAGCGTCCTAATCGAATGTGCCACCTTGGACAACTTTTGTAGTTTAAGCACATAGACTTAGTAGTAAAGATGTGCTGGGAGCCATTGGTTTTGAAGGGTGGTGAGTTTCTTATGTTGAACTTCTAGTGGCAAACTCTGGAACGATTTGGCATGCCATTTGGTTCAATTTTTACGTATTTCGATTTACGATACATAAAATTTTTGTCATAGTCTGTCCTGAGGTAAAATTAATCTGGACATGATTTTTTTCATGTGGAAAACTAAAATTCATTTTGAATTTTTCTTGATGTAAATGTTGAGTTACTACGTTGACTTGGTAGTCCGACTACCTCAACTAACCTTATAAACAACAGTTGGCACTAAGCAATGACTAGATAAGTATATCACACACCTCTGTTAAATAATAATAAATAATGTGTAAACAACAATTGATTACAGTAGAAAATCAAAATACAAATAATTGGACATCTGATATTTGTTTAAAACATAGCGTTATAATAATAGTGAACTGAATAGTTCTGTAAATATTACGCTACATTTTAAATAAATATTAAATAAAATTGTTTATGTCCAATTATTTGACTTTCGTAATGAATTTCCTGTTCTATAGTTTTACTTAACTTGTTGATAATAATGGAGCAGAACTTGCATTCCTCGATTCAGATTTATAATGCAACAACAATACAAATATTATGAAGTTAACCGTCTCGGTAGCTTAGGGATAAAGCACCCGACTGGCAATCGGGAGACCGGGATTCGATACCTCGCTGAGATGGATTTTGTAATTTCCGGATTGATTTCCATCTAAGAACTTGCATTGCTTATTCATAAATTAGGCCTAATTGAGCGAGCGAAGCGAGCGTCTCCACTTGACTCTTATGGCTCGAATGTCTGTTTTTTTCCTGTTACTGCTTCGATACAGGTCGCACCGTTTCTCTGATCGACCTGAAATTTTGCACACGTGTACATACCACCTAGGCGGGTTGCTGTATAGTTTTGTGGCAAAATCGTTCAAAAAGTTAAAAAGTTACATTAAAGTTAATCGAAAGTTTTTTTTTCAAACTAAACGGCGACAAAATCTGAGGTGGCCAAATCATTTAGAATGTCCGTCCGATCACGAATATGTTATTTTTATTTTGATCCGATAAGTAGTGTAGATGGAAATTACATTATAACAAAGTCCCGTTACCATGGCAACGGAAAGTCGCACAGCTTTTTTGGCTCATGATAGCGGTCAAACGAAGGCTCGGATCGAGTTGAAATTTTGACCATCCGCAAGTTTCATTCCCGATTGAATGCCATTAGTTTTGTGGCAAAATCGTTCAAAAAGTTATAAAGTTACATTAAAGTTAATCTAAAGTTTTTTTTAAAACTAAACGGCGACAAAATCTGAGGTAGCCAAATCATTTAGAATGTCCGTCCGGTCACGAATATGTTAATTTTATTTTGATCCGATAAGTAGTGTAGATAGAAATTACATTTTAACAAAAGTAACGTTACCATGGCAACGAAAAGTCGCACAAGAATTCTGGTCACTATGTACTGCCACCTAGAAGAAATCAAGAGTAAAATAGTTTTCCCAAAGAAACGATGTCAAGGTCCTCTAGATGGCGGTGGATTTTATCCATTCTCTCCTATTTTACAAATTTACAGCTAAATCGGTCAAGACCTTAATGTAACATTATGGGAATGTCGTACTCGGGTCGTGTTGCACGTACCGGTGCTCGCTCAACAACGCGTCCAACTGAGCGTTTTCCTAGTAGAAAATAATTCTGCTTTGCATGCTTATTCTATGTGCCATCCCATTCCATTAGTAATCAAGTTTATAACAAGGGTAACCACCTGACTGATTCTTTGCATTCTTGTATTTGTGCATCTTGTTTAAGATTAATTTATTAATATGTTTCAATTGTTGTCGTAGCATAGATCATAGCACAGCACATGACGTGTGAGTATTTCTGTGGCCCTTGCTATAATGTCGCTCGTGAAAGACATCATTAGTACAGAAAAACCCTGTTTTGAGCAAATAGAAGGGGAAAAAAGGATGCACTCCAAAAGGTAGCCTCAGTATGCGAGAAAGTATAGGCTTAATTTTCATTTGATTATTGTTTTGACGTAAAAATATTGATATTTATCGATCAATAATCAATTGCACATGTGCGACTATCGATATTCAAATTCATATCGAGTGGCAACCCTAGTAATAATCAGGATCTGTTTGAGATTTAGGTTTTTCTTGTAATTTATGAATTTTTTTCATGTGTATCTGATGCTGTAAATTAGTTTACTGGTATTACCTTTTAGTTTTACACTGGTATAATTATAATTATTGTTGGATACTATAGCACCGGGCAGATGGTAGCTGCCATTTTATTACTGATTATTATGGGTAGTTTGGGCAATCTGAAGTGTATCATTCTTGTGCTCAAAAAAATCCCTCAAGAACAAACTATGCATTTCGTTCAACTATTGATATTGGGCTATTTGGGGGTTAACCAGGCTAGGTGATATAATCTCGGATGGGGCAATTATTCTGATAGTATAAAGGTGGAAGCCTATAAATCTACAGTAGGCCTGTATTGTCATTCGTCCAGTGTTAAGGTTGACGTTTTGTTTGGGTTGGGTAGCGGTATAAAGTCAAGTCTCATTCTCGTAAGAAATGCCTAGGAAAAAATAATTTGCAACCAGACTTTGATTTTCTAAGCTGATTGAGGTGTTCAGCTCTGTTTTTGGATATTTTGGATCTTTTAAGCTGTGAATAATCGACTCCCAGCCACTGCTGAATACTACATACTGCTAAATAACAAAACATAAAATCATTCAAATGTCTCTGGTATCTCAAATGCACTAACTAACTAAGTTGTAAACGTAAAGCAGTGCAACAAACCAGCTTTAATTATGAGGATTTACGTCTTACAATATGAGGGATGACATGTGTAAATGCGATTTCCTACCAAAAATTAATCGTTTTTGGCTACCTTGTGATGATTGGGTATTTTATGCAAGGAGTTAGTATTATTATTTATTATATTTTATATTATTCTATTTCTATTAGTTAGTGTCGCTCATCCGCTGAGGCAGGTACTATTTTTCTAAAACAACATTCAATTTTTGTTATGCCCAGCAGCTGTGAAAATAATTCAAAACTTTTGATGAAAGTGGTGCATCCTTTCCCATTTGATATTTTTAGGAATTTAGTAACTGGGATTTTCTAAAGAAAAAAATGTAGAATTCATTAGTGAATCAAGATATTGGTAGGTATTGGTTGTGAAGATGAGACACCACTTTCCTTTTTGTTTTAACCTAAGGTGCCGTGGAATTTCTAGTAGTAAAAATTATTCATAGTATATTGTTTTATCTGTATAAATTTAGTTTTTTACCATAAATAACTTTCTCTGCTCATCAATCTCTTGAAGTCACATAGTTTTGATTGACATTGTTTCTTACTTCAGGATTTCTTTAGTTGGTTTTCATGGCATGGGAGCTAGAGTTTTGTTATACACAGTGGATTAAATGATTAAATCACAATTCAATCTAGAAGACTACAATCAAGAAGACTGAATTCAACATTTTTTAACTTCTAGGCCTTATAGTTATAGGCCCTAATCTTGTTCACAAGTAAGTGCAAGCAATATTTTTATGTTCTGTTTTTACAATAATGGCTGCAGGAAGGCAATTGAAGAGCTGGATATGTGTACAGTACTTGCCTAAACATCAGTGTACGTATGTGCATCCCACAACGAGGATGGTAAGTGATGACGGGTGGAACCAATCGACGCGTAAATCAAACTGCAAATACTAGTAACTACACTAACTAGATTGTTACCAATTCCATAGAGTAATTAAATAAATTTGTATTTAGAGTCTACCCACTCAGTCATATGATTAACTGATTTTCACTTTTCAGTGGGGGATATTAAACCAAAGCGACCAAGGCAACCCTGTAGACCCTGATTAAATTATTTTGAATCAAAATTATATAGCCTACGATGCACACAATAATTGATATTATGGAATGTGGATCGATAATCAATATTGGATAAAATCCCTATAATCAGTAATCAAACAAGTCATTCAGTATCGATGTGCATCCCTAGCAGAGCCTGTTTGACTTTTGCTTTTTCCCTGGTGTTGACAAGGTAAAAGACATTGCATAATTTGCTCATCAATGTAACTAAACTTACCTAAGATATTTTGTCACTTACATATTTGCTGTTATTAAACAAGTTTTCTTGTTCGTTTTCGACAACACCAATGATGTATCACAGTCATTCTTCAAAATCATAAAAATTTGTCAAAATCACTGTTCTTTTAAAACTAATCTCATGTTATTGAATTTATACCTGGCAAGAGATGGTGATAATATTATGTTGATCTTGATACTATAGTTTTAAAAAACACATGATAATTATCTCTCTTCAATGATTGATACAGATATTTGATATCAGTGCCTATCCCTGCTATATAGGACAAGAGTTACCTTCTTTAGATGTTGATGATAAAGAAAGAAAGAAATACAAATATGGAACCAGCTATAACGACCCAATGAGAGAGCAACGGTATTCCTGAAATGTATTAATCATACCAATAGTCCTGAATTCATTTGTGGCTGGATGAGGCCTTTGGTTTTGGATGCATTGGGGAAAGTACTGTAGTACTACTTTAGTTGTTATTTTTATTTTGCACTAATAGTAATTTATTTCAGCTTAACACAAAATGAAGATGTCTATTCACCTGATGTCGTAATGATTAGTTAAGTGTACTATATATCCATGGGTCTGGGGCCATGCCAATCCATTCACTATTCTAGTTCAAGACCAACGACTGGGCGACAGCAAACCACTGTGAGTTTGACATGACGTTAATAACCGGTTTTGGCTCTGTATGCTGTGGAAGAGAAAATAAAAAATATGCCTGTTTTGAAATGTTATTTCTTATTTATCACTATCCTTAGCAATATCATGTTATGGGCCTAAAATATATTTATTTAGATGAACTATAAGGTAAAAGTTCTTTATAAAGTAGGTAGTTAATATCATTAACATCCATAGTAGGCTAGGCTAGATCCCCAGTCTCCAATACGTCCACACAGGTGCAGACCTGGGTAGTAACGTAACGGAAGTAACGCGTTACTGTAACGAAATTACTTTTTTCAGTAACGAGCCAGTAATTTAATTACATTTTTCTCAATGTAACGGAAGAGTAATTTCACTACTTTTATCATTGTAATTTGGCGTTAGTAACGCGTTACCTTTGCCGCGCGGCCCGCGCCTTTGTGTATCAAATATCAGTCACTGTGCCAGTGCGCCTGCTGCCTTTCTACGTATCGCCCGCTTGAACAATGTGCATGTGCATGCAGCATTTCCGACATTTCGTAGGTCTGATCGAGAGATTTCGAGTCCCGAGTTTTTATTTCAGAACCTAGCCATGTTTACTTTTGGTACTTCCGCCTATGACGAGCGCCGTTGACGACGTAATTATCTACTTGACATCAAACATTCAAGTCTGTGTCAAATAAATCGATAGTCGAATTGTTACACTTGTAGTGTAGTTACAATTATTTCGCCGATAGATGTCACCCGCGTAATCAATAATTTACTATACATCTATACGTCGATATCTACAATATCTCTGTGATAGGCCTCCGCTGGTTTTAAAGTGTGGGCGTGGATAACACCCTGTCTGAGACCCGCCATCGGCAGACAAAGCACTTGCGTCATACTCGTCCGCACGTAAGATACATTTTAAATTAAAAAGTAATTTTTGAAAGTAATTTCACTACTTTTTTTCATAAAAAGTAACGTAATTTCATTACTTTTTTGGAAAAGTAACTAAATAGTAATTTAGTTACATTTTGGCTGAAGTAATGAGTAATGTAATTTCATTACTTTTCAAAAGTAACTTACCCAGGTCTGCACAGGTGCAAGCATACCAAATTGAAGCGTCAATCTAACCTTTTCAAAATGGAGATTTGGTGTTGTAATTTATGCTTTTTTAATGCAATAAAGTATTTTTCTGTATTGTTTGATATGGTTTTAGCTTGTGCAGCATGGGAATGCACAAACAGAAACTAAGACATTATTGCATAAGGGAATTTAGTAATCATTTGGTGTTAACGGCTAATATTCTAACCTGTCAACCTGACGGTTATCTTTAAAAATATTTGGGCTACAAATTGCTCCCATCTACTTAACATGCAAACTGTATTTTCAAGATGGCTTCTAATTGTCACTGAAGTGGACCAATGACTGGGTATCTAGCCTACTAGGATAGATGTTAAATATCATTATCATAAAGAAAGGGGGGATAAAACGGGTATTTAATATTTAAATTTGTTTTTGGACATAACACAGTTCTCTTTTGAATATTTTACAGTGATATGTTGACCTTTTCAAACTTCAAAGGTCTTTTATCAACCTGAGGCTTGAAGAAAGGTCAAAATATCACTGTAAAATATTTTTAAAAAGAACCGTGTGATGTCCAAAAATAAAATACCCATCCTCATTATCCATTGCCATTTCCTGCTTTTGGCGGGGTCAGCACTGGTTTAGCAACCAAGTGTTTCCACTTCTTTCTATCCTCCCACAATCGTATCTCCAGACCTGGGTAAGTTACTTTTGAAAGTAATGAAATTACATTACTCATTACTTCAGCCAAAATGTAACTAAATTACTATTTAGTTACTTTTCCAAGAAAGTAATGAAATTACGTTACTTTTTATGAAAAAAAGTAGTGAAATTACTTTCAAAAATTACTTTTTAATTTAAAATGTATCTGACCTGCGGACGAGTATGACGCAAGTGCTTTGTCTGCCGATGGCGGATCTCAGACAGGGTGTTATCCACGCCCACACTTTAAAACCAGCGGAGGCCTATCACAGAGATATTGTAGATTTCGACGTATAGATGTATAGTAAATTATTGATAACGCGGGTGACATCTATCGGCAAAATGTTGTAACTACACTACAAGTGTAACAATTCGACTATCGATTTATTTGACACAGACTTGAATGTTTGATGTCAAGTAGATAATTACGTCGTCAACGGCGCTCTTCATGGGCGGAAGTACCAAAAGTAAACATGGCTAGGTTCTGAAATAAAAACTCGGGACTCGAAATCTCTCGATTAGACCGTTGAAATGTCGGAAATGCTGCATGCACATCACTGAGCTCTATATACTTTATAGAGCTATAAGTATATAGATAAGTATATAGAGCTCAGTGATGCACATGCACATTGTTCAAGCGGGCGATACGTAGAAAGGCAGCAGGCGCACTGGCCCAGTGACTGATATTTGTGATACACAAAGGCGCGGGCCGCGCGGCAAAAGTAACGCGTTACTAACGCCAAATTACAATGATAAAAGTAGTGAAATTACTCTTCCGTTACATTGAGAAAATTGTAATTAAATTACTGGCTCGTTACTGAAAAAAGTAATTTCGTTACAGTAACGCGTTACTTCCGTTACGTTACTACCCAGGTCTGCGTATCTCTTCCACATCTAACCAGCTCTCTCCTCTTGCCTATAAGTCTCCTGCTATTATGGTATCATTCCATCTTTTCCTTGGCGTCCTTTGTCTTCTTCCTTCTTTCATACATTTTCTTCTTGGGCATCCTATCTTCTGCCATTTGTTTAATATGCCCATACCATCTCAACTGTGTCCTTCTCTACCCCTAGCATTTCTCTGATGTCCGTGTAAATATTACTATTAGCAGTACCACAAATCCATGTGCCGGTACACTACGTTGATTAGCCGCTTAACATGCAGTGTTTGGCCATCTTGACGAGCAATCTTTGTAAAATTTTCAGATCACCATGAGGTTTTGATGTGGATGTGATGTCACCCTATTCAATCAGTTTACTTCAACAGTGCAGTCATTCTGAAACTGCAGTAGTGTGCAGTTTAAAACCAGCATTTCCGATGTTATTTTACTGTAGTGATTATGGACTAGCCACAATAATTGTGGCTAGTCCAGTGCTATTTTTGGGAAGTATACTTCATTCTAGAAATGCCTTTTCTTTCTTTATATAGGTAATGATAACAGAATATTTGTTTTTTTACTTTCGTAATAAGTCAATATTTTGGTACCGTAATTAATGATGAATTTGATAAATCGTGATTTTGCGGGACAGTTAAAACCGAATAGTGGCTACTCATCGTGACGCCAGTACACAGTGGGAAGTAAACATACAACTTACTCGTAAAAAGATATTTGGAATTAATTGGGGTTCTAGTTTTCATAATACTAATACATTTGAATGCTAATTGTAATGCATAATGTTGATTTAGTATATAACATACATATTTTTAAAGTTTCAAAGTATTTGATGTGGAATTTTTTAAAGACATCAACAATGGGATAAGATATGATAATTTATTCACCATTTGATCTGTACATGATACAAAGTACATAGGTTTCGTCATAATAAGTACTAGACAACTCACAACAATGTCCTATACCTGTATGTGTATTTATGTGTAAATAAGCTCTTTGAAATACATTTTGCTGCATTATAGAGAAGGCAGTGACTACAACTAGTGTATGTGCTACGTATTTACATCCTGCAGGGCGATGGTGCGCGTTAAATGTGATAGATAACGCCACCATGTTAACCCTACATAACCCTAGTGGCCGACCTGTCCCGTCATGGGACAGGTAAAAATACATTAAAATAACTAGGCCGCTTCGCGAACGCTTTTTTTTAGTTGCGTTGATGGATGAGCTTTTTTGTAAGTTTTAAGTCTGCGTGCGATCTCTTTGCTTTTTCAAGTTCCATTGCAAAATCATTTTTTTAAATTAGGAAATTTTTTATATAGTTGTACTAATTGCTATGGTAATACCAATTAATAGAATGTAAAATATCTGGAGGCCCGCAGATTTGCTTTTCGAACACATTGTAGGTGATTGTTGTCAAGTTTCTATTGTTAATATAGTATATACACCTCAAAAAAACTTATATTTAAACCTTTATTTCTATGGATTCTGGATAACTTTTTCTTTCAAAGGGTACCTTAATGTCCATGTAAAATATGAACGTTGTAGCCCCACCCGTTTGGTCAGAATCGGCCCAAATGTCACAAAAATATTGCACTAAAAATGGGGGGGAAAATCGTAAAAGTACGATATTTATTAGAAATATTTCTTTGATTGCACCTAAAAACGTGGCAAGTCTCAGAGATTTCGAATGTCCCCTACAATTTTCATCAAGATCGCTTATGCCGTTTGCCCGGTAGAACACGAACAAACAGACAGAAAAACAAACAAAAAAAACACCCGAGCTAATGTTTTTGGGGGTCAGTGAAGTTGAAGTCTTTGCTTCGCTCATCCAACAAATAAAATAGACGGTGACCTGTTAATTTTAAATTTAATGCAGCTCTTGGGGAATCACCCTGCAAGTAGTGATTTTTTTTGTGTACTGACATGCTGTTTGAAAACAAATGTGTTGGAAAGAGAAAATGGCAAACTTTAAAAGCTTCTACAAATAAAACTATTTACTCAAGAAACTTTTTAACGTCTTTTCTGACCTTGTATCTGCTTCTGTTTTACTTACTTGTGCACATTAAAAATTAAGCCCACTTCGTTATTGTGAAACGCTCCAACTCCTCGTGTCGTGCTAAACGTACAGGGACTGGGTGAGGAGGGGATGTAGAGAGAAAACAAATTGACCAGTCTTCTTGTCTTATAATTTCTATTATCATCTTTATTTTTAAAATTTTAACAGTTTTAAGCATAAGCCCGCTTTAAGGCTAATGATGTTGTGTGATGGCAATTGGCGTAAAAGTTTGCTCCAAGTAGAGATTGAACCCAGAACCTCCACGCGACATTTGCCATTGCACAACATTATTATTATTCATTAACATACTGTGTTCACTAAAATGTCAATAAAATATATTCATTTATTAAAGGTTAACGCTAATTCTTAAATAATTAAGTATTTATTTGGTTTAGAGAGTAGGAAATCGTTCTCGTCATGGAAAGTCTCTCCTCGTAGTTAGTCCCTCTCGGGGTAATACTGAACAATAATGTCACTCAGCTGGTCTGCCAGTGCCTGTGTACTGGCACAAAGCACTCGCCGACTCATCACATCAAATGGCCCTCCTGAAAGCAGATTCTCTTTTACAGGAATTTGGAGGTTAAGCTAGGGATAGGACATTTTTATGTGGGAGTAATAATTTAAATTAACTAAGCTTTTTGATACATAATAGGCTTCAGACCACATATAAATAATATTTTTTAAATAATTTTTAATTTAGTTTAATTTAATTGTAAAATTTTAAAAATCTGGCCATTTTAATAACGTTTTCTCAAGTTAAGACTTAAAATGGTGAGTTGCTCTGATTATATCAAGGTGGTAAAAACACGCAACAATTGTCTCACCCGCTGGGTCGATGACCACGCCCCCCGCCTCGCGCACAAGTAGGTCCCCCGCGGCAACATCCCACGCGTGAATCCCGTACTCGAAGTTAGCGTCGGCCGCCCCCAGCGCGATCATGGCCATGTTCACGGCCGCCGACCCCGAAGAGCGAGTGCTGTTTCAGAGATACGACATACGAGAATGATTAGTTTGATTTTATTATTGTGTAGGTTATTATTGTTTGTTTCTCAATACAAAATCCAGGTCTATTTTGTGCCAGGAGGTTGGCAGAAACTAGTGGAGGGATCATTATCCGCGTATTTGTTTTATTTTTGTAAACACAGGTACTACAATAAAGTTCACTCTACATATTATTTATTTTTTATGAAAGAGGTTGGGGGGCTTCATTTTTTTTTAGTATAGGTGTGCCAAATATTTTAATCTGGCACTGTACCTCAATATCAACACCATGCTTTTCACGTACACACTTGTAAAAGTTAGTAGTATATATTAAAAATTAGTAATACATCTCTCTCTCTCTCTCTCTCTCTCTCTCAAAACAATGCTCGTACAAAGCCTCGTCATGCCTCATTTTGATTATTGCGACGTTGTGTACAATGACCTTACTGAAGACCTCTCTATTCGTCTTCAGAGAGCTCAAAATGCCTGTGTTCGTTTCATCTTTGGTATAAAAAAATATGATCATATTACCCCTGGATTCAAAATCTTGCGTGGATTCGTCTAAATGACCGTAGAAATCTACACTCGATTTGCCTTGTTCATCGTCTGCTCTCAACATCAACACCTTCGTACCTAGCATCTAATTTTCAATACCTATTCTCAAACCATACCTTCAACACTAGATCTAGATCAGGTACTCAGTTAACATTTCCAACCCATAGAACCAATCTTCTTGACCACTCTTTTACAATAAACGCTATTCGAGTCTGGAATACTCTCCCAACGAGCATCAGGGATGTTTACGGAATTAGTTACGACACTTTCAAGCATAAAGTACATCAACAGTACTTGAGTAATTATAATTAATTAACAGCTATAAACATCAGTCGCTACAGCCTTTGTTAAATTAATGATTGAGTAATGCATACCACAACCTGCTCCTGCTCACCTGTATTTCTGCACACAATGTCTAAAGCTATATTAATTTTGTACTTTTGTGTGAATGGATGAATGAATGTTTCTTAAACTATTGCAGATTTGCATAAATCGATTCTAAATTCATAATTTGCATAACATTAATATACACCTAGAAAATTTTAACTTTGCAATAATGCTACCATAATGTATTTCATTTATTATTTCAATATTTTATATAATCATGTAATGTTCTCTTCATTATCAAATGTATTATTATTATAATTAGTATTAGGTTGGATGGCAGATAAGGCTTTACTAGCCTTAATCCCGCCTTACAATAAAGACCCTTATCTATCTATCTATCTATCTCTCTCTCTCTCTCACTCTCTATTTTTTTTGTAAAATTAGCTACGACAATAAATTACTAAAATCAGTTTAAAATACTCAAATTATTAACTATGAAAATATTAAATGGGTGGGTAGGCCTACTAATGAACAGATTTGCAAACTCACCCATGCACAAGTGGGGTCAATAACCTCATATTTTCCATCACAACCTTCATCTTCTCCGGGTCTCGACTGGTCCCGGATTCAACCACCAGTAGAGCCTTTGAAAGTTCTAAATTGGAAGTGAAATATAATTTATAGTAATAAAACTTTTTAGTGTCTCGTGACACGTTGATGTCACGGTGGTGTTCATGATATTATCTGTCGACGTTTCAAAGACCATGTTGTCTTCTTCATCAGGACTTGAAATATGATGTAAAGTATATGGTCTTTGAAACGTCGACAAGTAGCATGAATGATGAACAGACCGATCAATAAATATTTTATAATACTAAAAATATTTCAAATTTAAGGCTTTTGCGGCCCGGAATATTATAAATACAATTAATTGGTTGGGTCATTTTGCCATTTTTGCATTTTAGTTTTGATTACTAGGTACTTGTTTTCTGATGATAAACAAACAAAATATATTCAATGCGGCAAAGTGACCCAACCAATTAATTGTATTTATAATAATATTGTTAATGTCAAGTTAAATGCATAGACTTGAGTGAATTAGACTTAACATTTGCTTAATTGTGCCTATACAGAAAAGGCAAGCAATAGTCCACTATAGGCACAAGATGCAGTGCTTATCTCTTAAATCTAAATATCACATAGTATACAATATATATATATTTTATGCCCAAACACATTGGAGCAGGGTTTTTACGGATTTTATCCGTTTTAACATTTAACGGATTTTGAGGGTGCAAAACGGATTGACAAATTTTTATTCCAATTTACGGATTAAAAAAAAAAAAAAAATCTTCGTTTTATGCCGTTTTTAACTAGGTCTGGTCAAAAAATCTATGTTGCGATATCCATAAGTGGGAATATTTTTTATGTATAAATATCAAAATTTACACCAAAAATGCAAAATTTTGGAATTTTGGTGGAGGTGCTGGGTAGGTAGTCTAAATTAAATTAACCTGGCTGGTGCATATGGTGGAGGTGCCGGGTCATAAAACGCAGTTATGAGATCGTAAAAATTGTTAAAAATGCATTTATGGTGATACCTTATCAACTGTATTTGGCCTCCAAATCATTAAAAATAGGCCCTACCCTCTTTAAAAAAATTATATTTTCAATTTTTTTTACAGCAATTACATTTTATGATATATCGATATCATATCAAAATTGGTACATTTAGGCATTAAAAGGATTTTTAAGGATTTGGGTGTTTCATTTAAGGATTTCTAAGGCTTTTTGATGTGCTCAAACAAGATTTTTATTTTTTCTTGGTGGCAACCCTGCATTAGGGCCTATTAGAAATGTATGTTCTTGTATTTTGCTCTTCTTCCATCATATTGATCACGTCTACCGCTCTAATATTTCAGGAACAGTTGTGCTCTAGAGCACAACTAGCACATATATTAACATTTAAATTAGATTGTAAATTTTCACTGTAGATAGCAAAAACTCATTTTGGTCAATAAACACATTACATATAGGCCTACATTACATAAAAATTAAAAACTTTTGACTGAACTCTGAATTGAACTCTTGGCCTTCCGCATTATAAACAGAGACAACCTCAAGGCATTTATGAGTGACGTCGGTAAAGAAATAGAAAACTATCGGCTGCCTTGCATCAGTGGCTACTTTCTAGTTTATATACATAAGTGTTAAATAAAATAAATAAATAAATTGTATTTAGAGTCTACCTACTCAGTTATATAACTTGATTTTCAGTGGGGGACAGTAAATAAAGCGACCAAGCCAACCCTGTAGGCCCCGACGCAATCAACATTTTGAATTTGAGTGGGCCAAACAATTTGGAACCAAATAATTCGAGGCTGGATTGCACGTCTGTCAATAACATTGGACATATTCCTAGTTCTTCTAGATGATCCATGGTATTTATGGGCATGTGTTTTTACTTTTTTTTAAAAAATTTTGATTCTTTACATAATGTATTACCTGTTTCTTTAGAAGCGTGAATTTGTTTGCCATTAAGATATGCCCCAAGACCCTTGCGAGCAGTGAACATGTGTTCCAATACTGGATTGTAGATAATGGCAATTTCTGCGGCCTTCTCGACCCACAAAGCTACCGACACACAAACATTTGGGTAGCCATGGACGAAGTTCATTGTTCCGTCGACTGGATCGATGATCCAAGTGGGGGCATCTGTAAGCTCCACCTTTGCACCATCTGCAGTCGATTCTTCTCCTATGAACCTAAAAATGCAAGTCTAAAGATGTTTTACTCTACTTTATTTCTTGGTCTAATAGTACCTACCTAATAGGGATTGACATTGAATAGTAAAATATGGATTCGGTCATGCAGACCCTCTCGGATTTGGGTTACCGGTACCAAAATTGGAGAGGGGCTGGGAAATTTAACAAATTTGAAAAGGTACCTACCTACAATTTTGTATCTAGCCTAACAAGCACTATGTACTAGACGACAACAAAAACACACTATGTACTAGACTAGGGAAACGCCAAAGTCGTTTTTAAACGAGTGAGTGAGCCATGTGTTGAGTACCCGGTAACATCCTTTTCTTCCCCCTTTTTTAGGCCTCCCTAGCCTATCATAGGCTACAGTGGAGCATTATTGCCTAAACTATGACTTAAACTTAAATACCTTATTATTTATACGAATATTTTAGTCAAACTTAAATGCAAATATTCGCGCGTACTTAACACCTGACTCTCTCACTCGTTTAACAACGACTTGGCGTTTCCCTAGTCGAGTTGGCTAAAGCGCCCTTATAGCCCAAATGTGGGAGACGTGGGTTCAATGGTCGGGAAAGATTTTGTAATTTCTGGATTGTATTTATTAAAATATTTAACATGTTTTGAAATGCATATAACGCAGTGTAGTCCTACATCTGTGACAATACCATGGAAAACATAGCCAGTACGAAATACGTGAAAATATTGCAAGGTTTACTCAATCTACGAGCGGAATTTGGGGGTACCTTGACGTCCAACATTCGATTAACCGTGGACTTGGCATTTCACAGCCAGCTAAATAACAACAAAAAATATTATTTCAAAATGAAAATCATTGTCGATAAAATAATTTCCATACATTCAACCTATTTTTCAGTTTATTATTTCTTGTAGGTTTAAATCGAAATGGATTGTGCTCATTTTGTTAGCAGTGCTCAGTTACCTGGTCACGGATGTCTGTTTAAATTTCAGCTCAGTCTATTTGGCCGTTCGGCCCAATGGGACCGGACAGACAGACATTTTTAACATACATTTAACATTTAACAGAATTAATCACGACCAGGCCCGATCGAGTAGCGTTGTAGACTACGTTCGCTGCGCTCACTCGTCTAACAACAACAAAACAAATCGAACTAAGGACAAACAAAGTCATAGGTTGTG